>JANRMT010062854.1:23568377-23584799 GCA_026402145.1 Polypterus bichir lapradei | reverse complement strand
TCCAGCCATCTGAAGTTTTTTTTTGTTTTTTCTGTCCACCCTGGCCAATGGACCTTACTCCTTTTCTATGTTAACAAATGTTATCTTATTTTAATTTCTTATTTTTTCATTTGTTTTTCTTTTTTTCATTATGTAAAGCACTTTGAGCTACTTTTTGTATGACAATGTGCTATATAAATAAACGTTGTAGTTGTTGTTACCTGTTTTGTTATAGTGTCTTTAAAATGTACTTTACCCGAAAGCAATCCAGTACTGCTCAATGTATCTTTACTTCTTACATGTTAATGTTTTACTGTTTAATAATTTATATACTACATTTTACTTTTTTCTCTTGCACTCAGTGAGCGAAGCCACTGGGTAATCAGCTAGTAGCCTATACTTTTCTGCCTTGTGTTCTGTTTTGTGTGTTAACTTAGTAGGTCCCTTATATTCATTCAAAAATCACATTATAGATTTTGTATAAAAAGAAATAAAAGCAAATGGCTACATAAATAATTACTAAGGGTAGAAAATATACTATTACAAATAAACATTTAATATATTTAGATGTTTTCTTTGTAAAACACTTAAAGGCCACAGACCTCCAGTTTAATTACTGTTAAAACGATACGCAAGGACATAAAGACCTTTGGCCTCTAGAAGCAAAAAGAGGCATAGCTGGAAAAATAGAAAATTGATCAATTACTGTATTCACTGTGTTTTGCAATCACCAACAATATTATCTTTTTTTACATACATTATAGTTCTCCATAAATTTTCCATATAAGGAAATTTAACCAGGTAAATGTGGCAGATGCCATTTATTTGAATGGTTGTAGATAGTTTGCAGAAGTTAAATGTAATATTTGTATAACATTTCTCTGTAACTCATCTTGAGAGTTCAAGTCAAATTTTTATGGGTATTTTTTATGTGTCTGTTTCTGCATTGGTAGTAGGGCTGGGTATTAGTACTGATGTACTGATTTGACTCGGTTTCAATTCAAAATGTTCCAATTTGATATCGATTTTATCTCGAATGAATTAGCGTGTACTGATATATCTGAAGGGCGGACATTTTTAGAGATCGCTTGACTATGCCTGGAGAACATTAACATAATGTCTACATAGTGACTTCATAACATATGCATTAGAATGGAATGCCATTTAGGAATCAATACTTGATTAGTAATGAACTGTTAACATCAACATGTAGAACAAAATGTTGTTCTTGAAGGAAAAAAAAAACCCTTTTTCACAACCATGCACTCATTACAATTCACTGTCATTCAACTAACATATTATGTATTATCACACCAGAATCCACACATATTATGGGGACTCCTTGTTTTAATACAATGCAATGGTATCTACTTTAAATTACATCTATATTATCTTGTGAATATAAAATAATCAAATATTGCTTCTTAAATAATAATGTTATTCAGTAGTCTACCATATGCTATACATTTACATGTTGAACCCTTCAGTTAAACTGTTTTCCAAATGTATTCCCCTATTGGACATTTAAAATAATACTGAATTAGTCACAGGAAGACTCATGTCTTTGTATAATTCTAAACTTGGGACCAATGCGGTCACATGATGAAAAAGCATACTGAAGAAACTAGAAAGGTTTTTGGAACAGCCAGCCATCTCAGCAGCTCTGCATATAGGCAATGAGGCTGCTCCTTGTGTAACTGACATGTGGCACTCTTACCTGCAACAAATCCACGACAGATGTCCAGTAGTTTTTAAATGTAGTGATATGAGATTATCACAAAGGAATCTGTTACCCTGGATGTCCAGCTGTCACAAGTTAGGTCTACTCTCTTCGTTAACGTAAGAGATACAGCAATGCGTTGCTTAAGAAGTTCATAAGGCCTAGATACAGTAACTCCACTCATTTGCTTTCTGGTTGGTATAGCATACCACAGTTCCAAAACCTGTATTATTTGTCGAAAGCCCTTGTTTTGAACAAATGTGTATGGTCCCTTATCTTTACTGATAAAAACTGCAATAGATTCTGTTATTTTCTGGGCATGAGGCAAGTTAAATGGAAGCTTGGATCTAGGCACCATCTCTAGCGTAGATTTAAGCTCTACTTTGGATGTCGATTGAGAATGTTTGTGGGTGACATCAGGATAAATGATTTCTCAAAATCTGTTGTGTTACAATAATATTTAATTAAGAGTTGCACAGCTTACATATGGCTTTGCTTTACCCAGTTCTTTTCTGATGCACTACTTGAATCCATAGTTAGTTCACACTTCTGATTTAAGTGTCAAAGGCGCGGATTTCAGTTGAGGAGTACATACCATTTTATGCAAAACAGTAAAGTGCTTTTTCCATAGAAAACCTTAACAGGCACATTAGCAACATTTACTTGACTGAACACAAAAAACGACGATAAGCAAAAATCTAAATATAGTAATTGAGCAGGACAGAGATTCACAATTTTGATCACGACTTTAAGAATCCATATTGAATAGTTTAAGTGAAAAATAAGTTTAATTGAAAATTTTGTATTTTTTTTGACAGATATTTACACAGGCACTGTTTGACATAAGAATCTGCTTAGTATTCCCATACCAGTGTATCCCTAATCATATCATAATAGTTGAAGATAAGTGTCCATAGTTCTTAAAAAAAAAAAAAAAAAGAATAAATTATATACGTCACTTTATGATGCACAGAAAATATATGTAAATATATTAATTAAGCCAAACCAGAAATAAATCATTTTTGAATAAAAAGAAATTATTTGAAAAACAGTGTACAGAGGGGAATTAGATATAAAAACTGTCGACATGTTTCAGGAGCCCACTGTTCCTTCTTCATGGCATGTAAGATTACACTAAGAAAAATTCAGAACAAACAATTAACAAAAGCAAACAGTTATACAAAGTAAAAATTAAATTATATGGTTTGATTAAAGTAAATAGTACCTTTAAATAAAGGGAGACAAAAAGAAAATTGAAAGATGCTGTAACATGCCTGGCCACACTTTATAATGGCATTCCAATTATTACATTTTTTTTTTGTTAAAGATAGAAGTGCAGCCCTCCCGGGGTCATTGAGTGCTTCAAAGGGGGGTGTTGTCATGTGAGGACTACTCTGGTTTTTAAACAACCCGAAAGTACACCCCACAAGTAATGCTAGGTCATCAGCAGCTCTTCCAGGTCCACTATAAAAAGAGCCCGCTATCTTAGGGATGCACTTCCAGACTCCTGTTCCCATGAAGCTCTGCAGGTGTCCAAGTTGGGGTGAGTTCAGTGGACCACTGCCACATAACGTATGGGGGATACAACTGCTTCTGCTTGTCCATCCCCTGGCACCTCCCATTTTATCATGAAGTCATGCCATCATCCAGCCAGGATGCCTGTCTGTCCTCAGTGACACTCACAATACATAAAAACAAAAAAACTTTTTTTCTTCTGAAATACATGCACACTTCTTTTCAAATACTATTTGTACTAGTAGCCTGGAGTGAATCTGTAATTAGTACGTGGCTGTGCTCTATACCTAAATACCTTATTAATTAACTCCTATTGCATATTTATTACACATATATAGTGAAATGAAGCATAAAACTCAATTTTTTTACTATCTTATACAAATAAAAGCACACTGATTTATAGGTGATACAAGTAATTTTTTTGCATCTGAATGCATGAGAAAGCACCAGAAAGTTTAACACTTATTTTATCCTAAACATTAACTGGGAAACAGGAAGAAGCAGGGGCTCAGGGAAACATGCATTTACAAAGCAATCTAAATTTTATAGAAGCTAAAGTTAAAGAAAGAGCAGAAGTGATTAGGTCTGAAGGTATAAGATACTATTTTTGAATTGTATGTTGAAATGTGCCAAAAATGACTAAAGTTCCAAAAGAAGTGAAAGGCGGAAATTCTAGGTTACCTATGGACAAAGTCATTCCACTGCTGCCTGAACCCGGTGTAATGATTCCTAACCTAAAAATAATATGCAATATTCAGAGATCCACTAAGACACCCTAAGACAAAGTGTTGTTCTGTGGGCTTCCTCTTGATGTTGGTGTGTGGGAATGCAAGTTCCAAGTGCCATATTTTCTTGTCTTGGTATCTCCTCTGGGCACCGAGTGCCGATTCACATCTGTATAAGATCATACACTCCCTACAGGATACAGTATTGATATAAATCATGAGCCTTGAACGTGTGCTGAACAACCTTCTTATAAGATGTTTTCCCTTTCTCTCTCACTATTATAAAAAAAAAAAAAAAAAAAAAGCACATCCGGACCAGACAAATCTTCATCTTAATTGTCTAAAAAAAATCTAAACACCTTACATTTAAAGTAGATTAACACCTTTAACAAGACGGACTGTAACAATCAGAAAACTATAATATGATGGAAATCATAGACATCAAATGAACTTCAGGGTACTAACTTTACTGGGTCACTTTTTCATTCTCATGCTTACAATCACCTTTTATAAACACACTACCATTTACCACATCTGTAACCCAATCAATAATAAAGTGGCACAGCCCTAGCAGGAAATTGTTATACTCTTGAGAAAAAGAAAAAAAAGCTAAACAAACCGAGTTTCAATATATTACAGTTTAAAGTGGACATTCAACCATTTGGCATAACAGCTAATTTTGAACTTTTCTTGTACAAAAGGTGACCATTAAACTAAACTCCCCACATTCACTCATTTACTGTCAATTTTCTACTGTTCATATTTTTAAATGTACAAAATAACAAAATGCCAATTTGTGACTTCTTATGAAGGGCAGTAATTTGAAGATGTTTACAAACAGAGATACACTTCAGCAACTGTTCATTTATAAAAATTAAAGACCGTGAGTACAGAAAAGAACTACTAAAGATCACAGAAAGAAAACAATGCATTTTTACTGTAAACATAAATGTGTATAGATTCAATTCCCAACAAGAGTAAAACTGGAAAACATAGATTTCTAATGTATTTCAGGTCATTTTGAAAATTATCACCATGGAGGAAAATTAAAATCCCAGCAATATGTATCAATCATTTTTGTACTGCAAAAGTGTTTAAAGTTGGTGAGTATCTATACTTCCATAACAATCACTCCAAAGAAGATACTATTCTGAGAATGAACATTACTCTGATTACAAGACTTAAACAGTGTTTTGAATACAAACAGCTAGTTATTTTTTAAGCATGTATACATTTTTCACAGGGTGTTTTGCTCACCACCTATTACAAAATTATGTACCAACAGCAGATCAAACAAATTTAATAAAATAAGGTTTAACCTCTTTTTCAATACATACCATCTACTTTGTAATTTTAAAAATGATGAGCATGGACACCAAATAACAAAATGATTAACATCAAGATTAAAAGTTACTTTAAATGTAACCATGCTGAAAGGAACTGTAAAAGCCTTTGTGTCCTATTTTTCTTCAATCAAAGTACAATGAAAAGCAAACTATATCATGAAGGAGTAACCTTTACCATCAAAAATTGTATGTGCATGGTTAATACTGTAAAATAAATTACATATAATTCTAGTTCTTAATGCTGCCAAAAAAAAAACCTGATCGGATCAACACAACCACTTTAAGCTTTATAACTCTGTTCCACTACTGTTTACACACGTGGAAGCACACGAGGAAAACGAAAATGACAGCAAAGAGCTACAATATAAACTCACTCATTGCAACTGGATGCTGACCAAATGTGTTACATAAATTAACCCCACAGTATGTGAATATAGCATTCTATTATCATAAATACTCATTGTTAAAGTGTAACGCCTAGATTGCCTGTTTACACTATTTTCACAATCATTGCTTCTAAGAGTTACCAACACAAAATAATTTTAAACTGACAAAAATACTGCGCGGCGGGCAATCAAACAATTTAAAATTAACGTTTTTTTGTAAACAGGGTCTTATATAAATTATAGTAGTCCATCAGGCACCCACGAATAACACACCTAAAAGCAAAATCCAAAATCTTCATTCATAGTTTAAAACAGGTGGAAAGCATCTGTATTATTAATTATTATTGTTATTAAGAACCACCGCTGGTTAGTAAGTACAACAGATAACCGTTTAAAACATACCAAAGTGGGCATTTTTTACATTTAATATCAGCTAGCATTGTTTTATGCTTTTTTGCTTAGACTATAAGACTGCTGATTTAATTTCGTATACCTCAAACATCAGCGCCTCTGACGTCAGGTCATTGATAATTAAACGCGTGTAATTTCCAGGTAAAAATTTAAACCCATTGGATACATTTGAAACAATCTTACATCAAAACATGCTTTAAGTTGTGTGATCCTTTATACTAGTCCACTGATAGTCGCACGCGTTTTGCGGATATATGGCCATTACCACAGCATCACACTGGAAAGGGGTAAACATGACTTAGACATGAGATCAACCAGTAGCAATAACCTGTACGAAGCAACCGCAACAGATTTTCATTCACTGGGGTTCACCACTTTTTACTAGAAGTCTTTAATAAAAGGGGTGGGAAAAAAGTAGTCCCCCCGGACCTCCGAAACCTTTACGCACGACCAACATGGCCGCCGCGCCGCATTACTCTCGCTGGCTAGCGCTGTATTAAAATAACAAAAATAAGATTTCTGCTTTCCTCGGCTATTCGAGACTATATTTATACTTATATTTGCACGCGAACATAGTATTGAGATAAAATAAACATAAAGCATAAGCTGCTTTAATTGCAATGTTGCAGCCTTTGCACAAGACTTGAGGTATCCTGCAGCCGAACGCTCCAAGCACAGCTTTTATTGTGATGTTTCTACCCTAGTGGAGGGCTCGATTACCTGCCGGTGTGTGACTATTTAAATAGCTTTGCTACCCAATGTTTTCTTCATAAACCCCATACTAAGTATAAACCACTTCAACTTACCTTTATGCCACAGCAAACCGTTAAATTCAAAAAAGCAAACGTTGCGAAACCCCACCGCCTACCCAGCCGTTTTTTTTTTTCGTCGTTTGCAGAGAACTGGTGGAAGCATACATGAACGTCACTTCCTGAAGCCGGAAAACGGTTTCTGATTGGATAATAAGGCCAGTAATTGGGCGGAGATGCGTTACATCATCAATAAAGGGACGCCCTGCCAGGTTGGTTGCAATTTTCTTTGTTGTTATTTTTGCAATTAATATTCAATCACAGAAAGTATTAAATAATTAACAAATAGACAAGCAAACACATTAAGATATAAGTAATATATGGTTGTATTGATTCTTAGCATTATGTAGAGCATTATTTAAAAAAAATAAAGGCCTATACAACCATACCTCTTGACATTTTACGCCATTTTCCTCAAATGATCTGTAAACCTATAATAATACTTTTAATTAGTTCAAAACTATTATTATTATTATTATTTACTTTACCACCAACTTTTTATTAACTTTTTAAGTTAGATTGCTTGTAAATAGTAATTTGAAATTATAACTAACTATAGTTATGGCACCAAGTGAATGGTGGCCATTTCATCATTTTTGCATTGTTTTAAACTTATACTTTGATACTGATGTTTATGTTTTTGGAAGAACATAATTATCTGAAAGTGTTGAGATTTTATATAGTCTCATATGTCACTGATTTCTGAAAGACCCATTTTCAAATGAAAATTGGTACAAAATGTCATAATACCAGTTGTAAATTTTAGTTTAGAATTTCATTTTGTTACATTTAAAAATAGTAGATGCTTAGTATTAACATAATATGTATGAAATTTTTAGGCTACAGAGACTTATAAATATTCAGTTGCATAGCAAGCAATATGATTGGTTAGTTCAGCTTTGGCTTTGGCCTGATTGGTCAGTTTTGTTTTGTTGGCACTGTGGTAGGGATGATGATATGATATGTTAGCAGTGTGATGTTCAATTCCTTATTGTGAGAATTTTATTACTTTTACAAAAAGTAGTTAAAATGTAGAATTTCAGCAACCACAATATTTATTGTAATATGGAGAACATAATTTCATATAGTACTCTATGTCAGGTTTCACTAATGAGTTGTATAGCTTAAGCATAACCTCTTCTAACTAACTTGTACTATACACATTGTGCTATTACATTTCTTAATGGCTTTTGTACACTGTTTGAAGGTAGATTGTGATGAGTACTTTATGACTCCAAAGTCCTTCTTATAAGGTGTACTTTCAAGTTTCAAAACTCCCATTGTGTATTCTGATATAACATTTCCAATTCCTACATGTAACACTTTACATTTACTTACATTAAAGTTCATCTTCCACAAATCTGCCCAAGCCTGTTGTTTTTCTTATACATATTGTTTATGTATAATAAAAAGAACAGTGGCCCCAGCACTGCTTCTCAAGGGACACCACCTTTTACATCAGATATATATATATATATATATATATATACAGTGGTGCTTGAAAGTTTGTGAACCCTTTAGAATTTCCTATATTTCTGCATAAATATGACCTAAAACATCATCAGATTTCCACTTAAGTCCTAAAAGTAGATAAAGAGAAACCAGTTAAACAAATGACACAAAAATATTATACTTTGTCATTTATTTATTGAGGAAAATAATTAAATATTACATATTTGTGAGTGGCAAAAGTATGTGAACCTCTGGGATTAGCAGTTAGTTCGAAGGTGAAATTCAAGTCAGGTGTTTTCAATCAATGGGATGACAATCAGGTGTGAGTGGGCACCCTGTGTTATTTAAAGAACAGGGATCTATCAAAGTCTGCTCTTCACAACACATGTTTGTGGAAGTGTATCATGGCACGAACAAAGGAGATTTCTGAGGACCTCAGAAAAAGAGTTGTTGATGCTCATCAGGCTGGAAAAGGTTACAAAGCCATCTCTAAAGAGTTTGGACTCCACCAATCCACAGTCAGACAGATTGTGTACAAATGGAGGAAATTCAAGACCATTGTTACCCCCCCCCCAGGAGTGGTCGACCAACAAAGATCACTCCAAGAGCAAGGCGTGTAATAGTCGGCGAGGTCACAAATGACCCCAGGGTAACCTCTAAGCAACTGAAGGCTTCTCTCACATTGGCTAATGTTCATGTTCATGAGTCCACCATCAGGAGAACATTGAACAACAATGGTGTTCATGGCAGGGTTACAAGGAGAAAGCCAATGCTCTCCAAAAAAAAATTGCTGCTCGTCTGCAGTTTGCTAAAGATCATGTGGACAAATCAGAAGGCTATTGGAAGAATGTTTTGTGGACGGATGAGACCAAAATAGAACTTTTTGGTTTAAATGAAAAGCGTTATGTTTTAGAAAGGAAAACACTGCATTCCAGCATAAGAACCTTATCCCATCTGTGAAAAACGGTGGTGGGAGTATCATGGTTTAGGCCTGTTTTGCTGCATCTGGGCCAGGATGGCTAGCCTTCATTGATGGAACAATGAATTCTGAATTATATCAGAGAATTCTAAAGGAAAATGTCAGGACATCTGCCCATGAACTGAATCTCAAGAGAGGGTGGGTCATGCAGCAAGACAACGACCCTCAGCACACAAGTCGTTCTACCAAAGAATGGTTAAAGAAGAATAAAGTTAATGTTTTGGAATGGCCAAGTCAAAGTCCTGACCTTAATCCAATCGAAATGTTGTGGAAGGACCTGAAGCGAGCAGTTAATGTGAGGAAAATCACCAACATCCCAGAGTTGAAGCTGTTCTGTATGGAGGAATGGGCTAAAATTCCTCCAAGCCGGTGTGCAGGAATGATCAAAAGTTACCGGAAATATTAAAAAAATAAATGACCTTAATAAATAAATGACCAAGTATAATATTTTTGTCTCATTTGTTTAACTGGTTTCTCTTTATCTAGTTTTAGGACTTGAGTGAAAATCTGATGATGTTTTAGGTCATATTTATGCAGAAATATAGAAAATTCTAAAGGGTTCACAAACTTTCAAGCACCACTATATATATATATATATATATATATATATATATATATATATATATATACTGTAGAGAGAGAGGAGGTGTGTATTGCTGAATATTGATATTGCTGAGCATTTGCAATTACTTGATTGCCTTATTTATTTTAATTGACAGCTCACACTTTGTAGTTTTATTAAACTGAGGACAATGTCTGAGTGTAAAGGAATCAGTTCTGTCTGTTAAGTGTTTTTAGTTTTAGCATAGAGGTTCTGACATGTTAATACTTGATATTTTTATCCAGTAGCATGTTAATGAATTGCATATAAGGCCTAATACAACAAGCAGCAGCTAATCTAACAAAGTAGCATTTGCACCAGTGTTGCTTAATGCCAAATAGGGTAATTAGAAAAAGTATGAGAGAGAGAAAAAATTGTGCATGCTTAGTGTACACAAATGTAGATTTTTTTTATCAGTACAGTACATGTTGAGTGAAATTTCTGAATCATCAGAGAAAAAAATAGGAATAGGTCACTAGTTTAATTAACATTTTTAAACAACAGGAAGAATGTTGGAAATGAATTGACAATTAAATTGAGTCAAACATACAGCCACTCTTGTCCTCCAAGGCTGGGACGACTGCTATTGGCATCGAGAGTAAAATTGGTCTTCACTCACTGGTCTACCACAACAATGAGCATTTTTATAGATTTCATCTATCAATGAAACCTGCACTTTTGGGTAATTTAGGACTGCATATAGAGAGCCAGAGGGTATGCTGTGTAATTAAACAAGGAGTTCAGTTAACAGCAGTGATTAGTCTCAAAGTAAGAAACCATTTGGGGTTAAACAACAGCCATTGTGATATGCATTGATCAAAAGTGTATGAGAGCAATCAAGTATTTAGAAAAGGCAGTTTAGGAATAGATTTCATGGTTGCAGGCATGGATGAAGTGTAGTCACAAAGCATGTGCAACAACAACCATTTAGACGTGCAAAATGGTGTTACAACACAAGCATGGGAAGCTATTTTTATGGCAGGGTCACCATTATAGGGTCATACTGTCCTGGTAACTCATAGTTTAGTACAGTATTATTCAAGCGAGGTCGTGCTAGTGCATTTTCAATACATCTTTAGAGTACAGAAGGAAAGTCATGCAAAACATACAACACATTATGCTATATTTAATGTATGTAGTTTTAGGTAAGACTTGAACTGCTGACAGCTTCTTTTTAAAAATCATATTGACAACACCACTCAATTACACTAATCTAAGAAAGTTATTTTAAATCATCTTTTTGAAGTGTTTTTGACCATGGTTTTTGTGGTAAAAGATTAACCATGTTGCAAAATCTTTCTGTACCCTGTATGAGGAAACCTTATTTTACATTTGTGTTTATGATCATTCTGAAAGGATATTCTTCTGAAGTAAGCTATTATCAAATATTTTGTATATCTGAGGAAAAAAACCTAAATTTATATAAAAAAATGTAATAAAAATTCAGATTTAACTCTTGTGGTGAGCAGCCGGGACAATGGAAGGACTGAGGGAGAGAGCTTCTCCAGGACATTATCTCCCCCAGAACGATAGAGGGCATGGCTTGCTGTGGGGCCACTGGTTTGGAGCATGGAAGCTCAATCCTGCTGGGGCCAGAGGCCGCCACCACCAGGGGGAGCCTGGATGTTTACTGAGCCCTGTTTGGCAGCACTTCGCCACACCTGGAAGCCCTGCCGGAAGAAGGTCGTTGGACACCTGGAGTCCTTCCATGACGGGGGGAAGAAAGACAAAGCTTGTGAGGAGCAGTAGATGTGGAAGGACTGTCTGAAGGAAAGAAAAGGACTGCCATTGTCTATTTTGGTGTTCTGTTGTACTGTCCTCTGGGGATTGAGAAAAAGTGTCTCCCCACTGTAAATAAAGAGTTTTCTGTGTTGCACCTGTGTCTCTGCCTGACTGTGTTGGGTGGGGCGGTTGTACATGCCCCTGGTTTCCACACTTTATAAAACATTTCCAGTCAAGGTGTCAAGTATAAGGAAGAAGACTTTCACAAAAAATAATACATTCAGAGTATGAACATTGGGCTTTGCAATTTGTTCAAATCATTTTGAGTTGCCATTCATTCTGTTCATCAGTCATTTTGTTAAACTAAGGATGAATGTGAGAAAAACATACATTACTTTTAATAATATCTGAATTCTAAATGCATAAGCAAGATAACTAAGCTGAATGACTGATGCCTGGTTTTATAAATAGTCTGTAGGCTGAGGCACTGTGAGGCAAGCTAAGTTACTCTCTGTAAAAGCATACTCAATAAAGATGCTCACAATACATCTAAATATACATGCAAATGATACAAATAAAGTGTAAAATGCAATTTAAAGTTATGGTTTAATAATTATTCATACATATTGTGTTTTTTTCTGTATAATTTTGTTTTGGGAAAAATCTACTTTTTTTGGAATTAGCTTTTTTGTGTTTTTTGTGCTTCTTTCATAATTGTCAATTCAAATACAACAGCATGACTCGGACCAATAATAATTATGTACATAAAATAAATGGATGGTTCACGTTAGAGATTAATACATTTCCATGCAGGCACATTATCATGGATGTTTAAATGCCAGAGCTTGGCACACTTCAGATTAAGACAACTGAATTCCTGAAAGAGCGACAACAAATTAAATAAAATGTACTAATGGAAACTCATGTAGCAGCTTTCATGTGTGCCACAGGAGAGTATAATAATAATAATTAATAATAATAATAATAATTGTCTCTAAATTCAGATTAATTAAAGAAAAACACTAAGTGAATAAATAATCCAACCAATTGAAATAACCATAAAATGGAGAAAGAAATTAAATGGATCGTCAAATCTTTATTCCAGAACTGCAAATATCATACTGACCAACTTGAAATCTGAGTGTAGTAGATTGGCTCCTTAAGCATTGATAATTGATCAACAAGTTAGATATATCCTAGAGAGTGTCATGTACAAGGGTATAATTTTTTTTTTTTGGAAAACTGATTTGTATTAAAACAAGATTTTGGATCAATAATGTAGTAATATTAACTACTGTGAAACTTTATATGAAAATTTAATTATTCAATTTATAAAACATATTAGTTAAAAAAATACACAAATGAAAATGTCACTTCTTCATTGATAGTGTATTCAGGTGCCTCAGACTCAATACAAGTCTCGCTGTCTTGACTTGCACCTTCTGCCACTGCTATCTTGACTTAGTTAGTCCTCTTGGCCATTAACCAAGACTCTACAGTGGCTGGAAACCATTAATGTTAAGGACCTCATCATAATATCGGTTTCCTACAGTTATGAATGCTAACATGTACCTGGAGGTGTTTTAGAGGCAACAGGCTTTTGTTCTGACTATCAGTGGGAGATTTTGGCAGTGTATGTTTTATTTCTATTAAATTACAATTCAAATATCTAATATTTTCAGGTTTTACAGTGCAAAATTCAGTGCTTGTGCAGGATGTATTCACTGCTGAAAACTCATTAGGAATGTGCTATTTTAAATAAATATTCAATTTTTTGTTTTTGTCTGGCCTCGTTGACATTATTCCTGATATGTAGGGTGGCAATGAGAACACAACTTCATCACACCTTAGCATCAGAGTCTTCTATTGCCTTAGCTAAAATGCAACCTACAGTCCCCTGAAAGAGAAAAAAATATACAAACAGAATTTTTCATGAGCACAATAATTAAGCAGTTTTTATGATTGAGAGAATGTCTTTTTAAGGGTTGTTTTTTTTTCTAAAGTTGAGGGAATACTTCCCCCTAAAAATATTTTTAATGTTACTTACACCATGTAGTTTGTAGTGATGACCAAGAAAATATTTTAATCTCATGCCTTCATGGAGAATAGAAAAGGACCCAATGGTGACCAACAGCGAACAACTGCAAACAATGTGAAAAATGTTCACCAAAAAATCTCACATTACTTGTGCCACATCATACATCGAGTCATCCAGCTGCATGCTTGCAATGTGTGAAATACTTGAATTTTTGCTAAAATATTCTTAAGTAGATCATTCCAGAAAATGAAAGTAGTCCACAAAAAGGAAGCTCCTTCACACAGAGTTGCACTTTTGAATTGAAGACCCACTTCTCTCCCTCATTCATTGGTCAAGAGTCCATCTAAAAATACATCAAACATTTCTGACTCATTTACTTGAAGGCACACCAAGTGACTCCTTGGGCACCACGATGAAAAAGAAATTAGGAAAAATGTAGTTAATAGCCAATCCAAACAGTTTTTACAGTATATAAAAAATTAGCACTAATAGCTTCAGTACTAGTTCTAACAAGAACTTCAATGGTAAATAAAGAAGAAGTGATGACTATGGAATCCAGTGGTTAAGCTACAGACATTGGGAAAGTGGAGACAAAAGGTTTTCTTTGGAAGAAAGCTCTGCATTTCTGGATTCTGTTCCTTTTCTTTTCATCACTGTCTCTAGTGCACTTCCTCAGAGAGGAGGTTGGCATCAAAATTAATTGTTGCTTTTACTGATCATGTGGCACCAAATTGAAGATTTCACCTAATGATATAAACCGTAGCTATTATTAAGGTAAGCCTTGAGAGTGTCTTTGAACTACTTCTTTATTGCCTTTTGTGATCTCTAAACTTAGCTCATCTGTGAGTAGTAGACTTTTTGTGGGAAGAGTCAGGCATTTTGATGCAGTGACACATCCACTAGAATTGGCCCTGTAGGGTCATTCTGTAAATGCTGGTCAATGTCTCTTCACTGAGGACTTAAGAATTTTGTAGCAATATACATACAGAGAACTGTGATAGAATACCTTAACAATTTTTGGATGACGATGGTAGGTAATTCAGATTTCATATTTGTAAAGAAGAGCAGAGAAACAATTGACCTCACCTGGTTGCAGTCACAGTTCTCAATTGGCTTATGATACACTTTTATAAAGGTGGTGTTGGTACAGCTGACGCAGTGCCAAATGTCCTTCTTTAATGGTTGCCTTATAGGCTAGTTGGCTGTTGAGGCATGGAAATTGGCCAAAAGCATCTGGTTATTCTGCAGAGATGATAAATGCTGGAAATCCTTTGGGACAGTGAATGATGAGCTAAGATGGACTGATTGATCTTGTCAACACATTTCCAAACTTCTTATGTACTTTTTATACCTCTTACATTCACTTGTCAGATACCTCAATATCATTTAACTCTTTCAGGGCTAATGTCAACTTTTGTCAAAAGGAGGAGTTGATAATATTAATCAACTGTAAACGGTGACAAAACCAACCGTAATGTTTTAGTTGGACTCTTGTTGCTAGAAGGAAAGTTAGCTTCATTGGTTTTGACTGAGATTTCCTGCACTTCTGTGAGTAGCAAGGTGCAAACAACAGCAAAATGGCATTAACATCTGGTGAGAGATCAAAGCAGATGCGTAGCAGAAGCAAAATACTCTGTGGACAAAATTTTGCCTGTTCTTTCTGAATTGGACTATGACTTGTCGGACTCCAATTTTGATGCAAGCAATCGAAAACGAATGTGAGGTTCCTGCTTCAGCTGACTGGTCCCAAGCTAATCGTGCTGCTGAACAGGTTCATGTAGCTGACACGCCTACGGCACTGATTGCCTTGGAGGACTGCAACTTAAGAGGTAGAAACCAAATTTCTTTTTCTTTTTTTTTTTTTTTTTATTAATTTTATTACAATCAATGCAAAGCAATCAAGTTTTTACAAAGAGAAAAAATTAAGAACAGATTGATCCCCACCCCTGAGAGAGAGAGCAAGCCAAACGGCGTTAAATTTAAGGCTTGTAAACATACCTAAATTAATAAATTCTCTGTGCCTTATGAACTTATTTTAAAATATTACTGATTAGATCCTGCCATGTTTTGAAAAAAGTCTGTACGGATCCTCTAACTGAGTATTTGATTTTTTCCAACTTCAAATAATATAACACATCGGATTCCCACTGACTTAAAAGAGGAGAGTTTGGGTTTTTCCAGTTTATGAGAATAAGTCTACGTGCCAAAAGTGTAGTGAATGCAATCACAATTTGTTTGTCTTACTCCGCTTTAAACCCATCTGGAAGAACACCAAACACAGCTGTTAATGGGTTTGGAGGGATTTTGAGTCCAAGGCTATCTGAAAGGTAATTAAAAATATTTGTCCAGAATAATGTTAATTTGGTGCAGGACCAGAACATGTGACCTAGTGAGGCTGGGACTTGGTTGCAACGTTCGCAGGTTGGATCATGCCCTGGGAACATTTTGGAAAGTTTCAGTCGAGACAGATGTGCTCGATATATAATTTTGAGTTGTATGATTGTATGCTTTGCGCATACGGAGCTCGAGTGAATTCTCTGCATTGCTACTTTCCACTCCTTTTCTGATATATTAATTGAAAGATCTTTTTCCCAGTGTCTTCTTGGATCTTTGAAAGGGAGGGATTGTAAAATGATTTTATATATTGTAGAGATGGAGTCTAAGTCCTTGAGATCTATAATAATAAAAGGCAAAGCCCTCACTCACTGACTGACTGACTGACTGACTGACTGACTGACT
>JANRMT010062854.1:23534180-23563377 GCA_026402145.1 Polypterus bichir lapradei | reverse complement strand
ATTTTCTGTTCCAGTCCTTCTCTGCTAATCCCCTTTATCTGATCAGTATTTCGACAATGTATTGCCAGTGGTTCAATGGAAATCGCAAACAGCAGCGGTGACAAGGGGCATCCTTGCCTAGTGCCACGTTCTAGTTTAAAGTAGTCTGAGCAAATGTTGTTGATGCAAACTGAAGCTTCTGGGTTAGTAAACAGTAATTTAATCCATGCACAGATGTTTGGGCCAAACCCAAACTTCTCCAATATAGTAAAAAGGTATTTCCATTCAATCATGTCGAATGCTTTTTCTGCATCCAATGATAATAATATTTCTGGGGTGTTTGATTTAGTTGGTGAGTATATTACATTAAACAGGCATCGAAGATTGGAAGATAAGTGCCGGCCCCTAATAAATCCAGTTTGGTCTTGTGATATTACCGAGGGGAGCACTTTCTCCATCCTTTTGGTTCTGGAAACCAAATTTCAATGCACTGGAACCGTGACTGTTGCTGCTGCCCCAGCCACGTGAAGACAGCTTGGCAACATGCTTGCTGCACATTCTTGGCAAACTGGCAGCCACAGCATGCAGCAACAGACTTTTTATGTTGATTTCTGTCTGAAGCCATTGCTTTTCAGAAAACTATTTATTTTTGGAAAAAATACTCAGCTCTCAAAGAGTTAAGTAAAAACTTTGTTCTGCATTTAATATCTAACCCACATGTGACCTCTTGACCAGATGTATTTAAAGTAAATGTATTCTTCAGGCAAGGCTCCTTTTTTATTATTTTTCTTGGTGTTACAAACTTTCCACAGTGAGAAAGAAGCCATTTTTTCAATATCTGTTTTACCTTAAATATGAGAATGGGTCTTAGAAGCTCTGTTAAAATCTCTATTCGATTTATTTGGAACTCAAAACATCCACATATCCAAAGAGTGACCCATCAAAGACAAAAGGCAGAAGGTGGCATGGCTCTACCTAACTTCTAGTTTTATTACTGGGCAGCAAACATACAAGCTATAAAAACCTGGACACAAATAGAAGAACATACACAGGCTTGGTCTGCAATAGAAGTAAAATCCTGCAGTACTTCTTTATATTCCCTGCTCTGTGCCCCAATTAATGCAAGTTATCGACAATATACAATAACCCAATTGTACTTCACTCACTTAGAATATGGAACCAATGTAGAAAGCATTTTAAGGTGGAGAAGCTTTTATCTGTGGCACCTCTGCAAGAGAACCACCTCTTTCAACCTTTGTGAACATATGCAGTTTTTAATATCTGGAAAAAATTTTGGGATTAACTTGCTTAGAGATCTTTATATAGACAACGTCTTTGCATCCTATGAACAATTACATTCCAAATTTAACATTCCAGCTACACATTTCTTTCACTATCTTCAAATTAGAAACTTTGTTAAACAGAACCTTCCCGATTTTCATCATCTTGCACCCTCATCCATGCTGGAAAAAATATTGCTCAATTTCAAGGACTCAGACACCATCTCTGCAATATATAAAATCATTTTACAGTCCCTCCCTTTCAAAGATCCAAGTGGACACTGGGAAAAAGATCTCTCAATTAATATATCAGAAAAGGAGTGGAAAATAGCAACACAGAGAATTCACTCGAGCTCCATATGCGCAAAGCATACAATTATTCAACTCAAAATTATATATCGAGCACATCTGTCTCATCTAAAACTCTCCAAAATTTTTCCAGGGCAAGATCCAACCTGCGAACACTGCAATCAAGTCCCAGCCTCACTGGGTCAGATGTTCTGGGCCTGCACTAAATTAACATCATTCTGGACCAAAATTTTTAATTACCTTTCAGACAGCCTTGATCTCACAATCCCTCCTAACCCATTAACAGCTGTGTTTGGGGTTCTTCCAGATGGGTTTAAAGCGGAGAAGGACAAACAAACTATGATTGCATTCACTACACTTTTGGCACGCAGACTTATTCTGCTAAACTGGAAGAATCCAAACTCTCCTCTTTTAAGTCAGTGGGAAACTGATGTTTTATACTATTTGAAATTGGAAAAAATCAAATACTCAGAGGATCTGTACAGATTTTTTTCAAAACATGGCAGGATCTAATCAGTAATATTTTAAAATAAGCTCATAAAGCACAGAGGAAGCAATTATTTCTGTATTTCTTTTTCTTCTCCTTTCATCTCTATTGGCTTATCAAACTTATCAATTTAGGTATGTTTACAAGCCTTAAATTTTTCTCCGTTTGCCTTGCTCTCGCTCTCAGGGGTGGGGGTCGACTTGTTCTTAATTGTACTTTTTGTAGAAATTGATTGATTTGTATGGAATGATTGCAATAAAATTAATAAAATTTAAAAAAAAAAAAGAAAAATCGCTATTCCAGTGTGATTTATTTTTACTATGACTATTGAAGTAGTGCTTCCTTCCAAGATTTTGTACTCAACTTTAAATTCTTTCTGTATTACAATGAGAACAACATGTATTATGCCTCTTGAATTTTAGAAAACAGACCCCCAGCATTTTCTTCCTGCTTTTGCTTTATACTTCTACAATGGTTCTTAGTTGTAATCTGACCAGTCTTAAGGAACTCTTTGTATCACATATTGTCTATCAGTCCAATATCTCATATTTCTGTGGCACTGCACCTGGAGAAAGTCTACTCATCAGATACAGAGAACCATGTTTTCATATCTAATCTCTTTATTAGCATAATAATAATCATGAAGAGCATGCAAGGTACATGCAAATACAGTGGTACCTCGGTATATGTCTACTTTGGAATAAGTCCAACTTGGTATACGTCCTGTTTGGACACCGCGCACTACCCTTGTTTACCTCTCTCGAGACAAAGCCACGACTGCCCACGAGCGTCAGGGCAGCAGTTGCTAGCATTCAGTGAACAACCCGTGCTATAACTCTCTGTGAATTTTCACATGTGTGGTATAGCGGGTCCACAGCTCCTGTCAAAGCCCAGTTTTAAAATAAATAATCACCGCGCTCGTGGCTTGGTGAGGGGGCGTGGTGGTTGTGTGGCTGAAGCGGTTCTCAGGGCGATTCACGATGTGGGCGTTTCTCACCTAAGTGCACAGGTGAGAGACCATCCGCATTCGTGATTGTTCCTGGGGCTGCTTATCTTGATAAATAGAAGCGCAAGTCGGCTAGAAGGGGAGGAAAAAGAAAGAACAGACAGGAGGTTGCGAGAGAGAGAGAGAGAGAGCGCGAGCATACATGTAGTAGCTGAAGTAGGCAGAGTGAAGGTCAGCTGCAAGTAGGGCGACTCACCTGTTGGGAATCAGGGGGGCCACCAGGTAAAAAGTAACCGGGCTTCTTCTTGTTTTTTTTTTTTTTTTTTAAAGAATGCTTCCTGCTGTATTTTAACCTCGTTGTTTTTAAGAAGACTTTTTTCTATTGTTTTTAACCTCCACGTTTCACTTCTGATTTTATGGATTATTTATTGGAACTTTGGAGACTGCACTTTAATTTGAACACCTTGTTTTGTTGATTGTTTTAATAAAAGCACTTTGCACTTTTTTTACCATCCCCTTGCTTTGTTGTTACCGATGAGCTTAGCAGTGAGGCACATTATCGACGGTGTAGGGTTCAAGGGTTCCCCGACAGCAGATGGGAGCATACAGCAAACCCACATCGTCACAACGTGATTTTATGTTTTTTCACGTAAATTTGAAGTGATTGTTGAAAAGTATGAAGGTGGCATGCGTATCCAGGATTGTGAAAAACAAAGACGTTATTAAAAAGTAAAATGACATTAAATTTTAATTTATTTTATCTAATTGCTTTTGTATTTATGTATTTTAGTATTAAGTAGTGTTTAAATTATTTTATACAACCCATTCAATGTATAATACAGTATGCCAATAACAATAGGATTTTTTTTCATGGGAACGGATTAATCATTTTCCCATTATTTCTTATGGGAAAAATTAGTTTGGTATACATCCTGTTTGGTATAAGTCAAAGGATCTGGAACGGATTAAGGACGTATACCGAGGTACCACTGTACATGTTAAGTACTTTGTACATGGTAAGATATAGATTCCCCAGAAGAACCTAGTTCCTAATTTACTAATATTCATTTAAATATTCTACAACAAATTTACCATTAAATTGGATGGGAAGGATACAGTTGGAGAACTGCTGTGGTGATATGAGACCTGGTCAGCAGGTGCTGAACTTCTACTGTTATTAGTACCTATTGGAACTAACCAATGCTTTATATAATGCTTGTTTTATAATTTTATTTTGGACTCAATAATGTGCATTGACTCAGAGTATCTAATGCTTTATATCTTGCTAGTTTGAACACTTGGATATGATTCAAGATTCCAGATTGTCACATATAAGTACAGCATCTAGTGAAACATGCCCTGAATAGATAAATTAAACTACAAGAAAGAAGGGATTAAATTAATAGAAGGAAACTTAAAAGGTTGGAACTAAGGTGATACAATATATAGGGAAAAATGAATAAACCAACACATTAAACATTGTAAACATTGTAAAAGAAGCCTGGACACAGACAGACACTAAGACTGCCAGATGTCCAAAACACACATGTTTATTTATACAGCACAACACAGCCACAATAAACTCACAGGTCTCAGTCCTTTTGCTACTCTTTTCTTCTGCCGCCTCCACTCCTCTCTCGCAAGCTCCATCCTCTTCCATCTGACTCCTGCTCCCTGAATGGAATGAGGTGGCTCCCTTTATACTGCACCCGGATGTGCTCCAGGTGCTCCCTGATGACCATCCTGCAGCAATTCCCGGTGGGGCGGAAGTGCCGCATGGGCACCCGGAAGTACTCCGGGTGTACCTGGTTCCTGTTCCAGCAGCACTTCCTGGTGTGGCGGAAGTGCTGCAGTCCATGGCTCAGGAACCATCCAGGCGCCCCCTAGCAGTGGCCAAGGGCCCCCACAGGGTTGAGCTTCCAAGCTCCATGGCCCCCATGCAATCCAGAGTGGCTGCCTCCTGCATCCCGGGGAAAATACTGCCCATCTCCCGGGCCTTCCCTTCTCCAGGCGTCCTGCTGGGGCAAGGTCCCCGGTCATCTGTCACAACATTTACATGTGAACAGGATACTTAATGCAGCATATTTTGCCAGTGCCCCTTAACGTTTTGTATTATAGCAATACTTACAGGTGTACCACTTTACAGAGTTTTATCCATTATTTGATTTGGTACCGATTTTTAATAAAACTGAGGTTTGAAAACTGGCATCGAAAACGAAGTCAACATTTTAGTACAGATCAAACACTAATGCAGACTAAATATACTGTATACAATGACTGGATTAGGAGCTTTGAACATGGAGCTTTGAGGTTTTACTGCTAATCTTTGTGCCACTGTGCAATACTGAATACTGCATCATGATTTAAAAAAAATGGAATTTGTTAAGAATTTCATTTCATTTGATTAGATGTCGTTAGGTTATGTTCAGCTATGGCCACATACAGTAATGCATCTTTTCTGTTTGTGGAAGACAGTTGCAGCCTTATAGGCATCTAATGAAGTCTGGCTTAGTAAAACTGACTTTTAGCCTTTTGCTGAGGCAGCACCAAATGGTTTAACATTAATTCATAAATCATGAAAAACTGTTTGAAGAGGTGACCTTGTGTTGCATGCATGCTTACTGCAACTACTATAGTTGAGCTTTAAAATTTAAATTTTACTGCACTACATCAAGTTATCTCTGACCACTATTAATTACCTTTAAATTGTTTTTGCCCTTATCAATACAATCGCAGATTAAGACAAGACAGTGCGACATCTAGATCATAATTCTGCATCAAAACCTGTAGATATTTATAACTCAGATGTGATTATGGAAAACAGTTCAGACATCTCATTATAAAGTGTCTTTGGAAGTGACATTGGATATAGTAGCTCCCTATAAAACAGAAGTGGTCAAAGCACATTCAAACTCACTCTAATTTAATAAGAACACTTGAACTCTTAAATTAAAATAACAAAAACCAAATCATAAGTAGAGAGCAACAAAGCTGCAGATTTTCTGAACTGTACACCACTTTAGTAATTTAAGGTTGATAAGTGAAAAGGAAACCATAACTTTAATTTCTAAAATTAAACCTAATACTTGTCTCTCAGGCCCAGTTCCAACAAAACTAGTGAAAAGCTCATTTGCCATTCTGGCAACATCCATTTTTAGCTTTATCAGTTTTTTGGTGATTGGCACAGTTCCTAATGCACCAAAATTGTTAATTATGTGTCTGTTACTGAAAAAAGCTAGGTCAAAAATTAGACCTATTTCAAATTTATCTTTTCTTTCTAAAGTATTACAAAAACGAGTCATCACAAAGCTACAGTCTCACTATATACATTTATTTATATAGCACATTTTCATACAAATAGTGTAGCTCAAAGTGCTTTACATGATGAAGAAAGAGAAAAAAGACAAAGTAAGAATTAAAATTAGAGAACACTATTTAACATAGAATAAAAGTAAGGTCCAATGGCCAGGGAGGACAGAAAAAACAAAAAAAACTCCAGACAGCTGGAGGAAAAATTAAATCTGCAGGGGTTCCAGGCCATGAGACCGCCCAGCCCCCTCTAAGCATTCTACCTAACATAAATGATCAGTCCTCATTGTATTCAGGGTTCTCATGCAAGGACTTGATGATGATGGTCACGTGGACTTCTGACCTTTAATCCATCAATGTAGGGACATCATGGTTCTTTGATTAGGTGGTGGCGCAGGTCGCCACCACAGAAAACTGGAAAAAGAACAGAAGAGAGAGTAGGGGTTAGTACAGATTTTGGAGCCACCATGAATAATAGTGATAATTAATTGAATATGCAGAGCATCAGGATTAAATTAAAATCAAATTATGAGAAAGCCATGTTAAAGTAATGTGTTTTTAACAGTTTTTTTAAAGTGCTCCACCGTATCAGCCTGGCGAATTCCTATTGGCAGACTATTCTAGATTTTAGGTGCATAACAGCAGAAGGCCACCTCGCCACATCTTTTAAGTTTAGCTCTTGGAATTCTAAGCAAACACTCATTTGAAGATCTAAGGTTGCAATTTGGAATATAAGATGTCAGACACTCCAAAATATTAGATGGAGTGAGGTTATTTAAGGCTTTGTAAACCATAAGCAGTATTTTAAAGTCAATTCTGAATGACACAGGTAACCAGAGTAGTGACATCAAAACTGGAAAAATGTGCTCGGATTTTCATTTCCTAGTTAGGATTCTAGCAGCTGCATTCTGCACTAGTTGCAGTCGATTTATGTCTTTTTTGGGTAGTCCTGAGAGGAGTGCGTTACAGTAATCTACTTGACTGAAAACAAAAGCGTGAACTAATTTCTCTGCATCACAACTTATTTGAGAAATTCCAGTCTGACTTACACAATGGTCACAATACAGAAATGGAGCTAAACTGTGTTGTAAATGACATTCTAATATCCTCTGATTAAGAGAATTCCACAGTAATAATTAGCGGTGTAAAAAATTATTGATCCACTTGAGTTTTGCAATATTATGTTTTGTGATACTGTATCAATTCTCAAACACAATTTATCGATTTTTAATTACTAGTTTGCCTGCAAAGATTCATGTCACAGAGTATTTCATTTTGTGTTGTGTTTAAATCCCTGAACGCTAGAGAGCTGTGTTGTAATCTATCTTCAGTTAATGTAACAATATAAACTGAGACAGGAACTAGCTTAAGGGCACACTGCTAATATTAGCATTAACAAAGCTAGCTGACTGGTAACGTTACCACCGATGGCTGAATTCAGAAGAGTTAGAACAGCTCCCGTGGTACACAGAGAAGAACTGTAGGCTCATTTTGACTTCCACAGTAAAGAAGGCACAAAGGAAATCGACAAGAGCCATGCCATCTGCAAAATGTGTCAAAGTCATATATTTGGGGAAAATAATGAATCTGAGAGCATATTTAGCAAGACACCATTCTGATGTACAGCTAAAGGAGCAGCAAACAGCAAACACTAAATGAGTGGATCCCTTTCAACTCACTTTGGAACAAATTCACACACCAAAGTTAGCTCCGACCTCAACTCGTGCAACCAAAATAGCATTGTCAATACTGTATTTCATTTTCAAAGGTATATGCCCAATCAGTGTTGTAGAGAATGAAGGGCTCTGAAATATGGTGAATACAATAGAGCCTTGTAACACCATACCTTCCCAACAACACATAAATGACATCACTGTGTTTTATGATGTAAAAACAAGACAAGGGTTCTTGATGAGAGAGTCACTTTGACATGTGGCTGTTGGACACCAAGGGCCACTGAACTGTATGTAACAGCACATCACATAATGGAAGAATGGAAGCTGGACTAATATGTGCTACAAACAAAAGTAATGCATGACAGCCATACAGGGGAGAACACTGCAGTGTTACTAAAGAAGGCCATTAATTAATGGCAATTGTAAGTGAAAGAGCCCATCATTGTAACAAATGATGCATCCAATATGAACTCTGGACTTGCAGACATGACATATCTACAATGCTTTGCACACAGCCTGAATCTCACCTCCTGGAAAGCACTGCAGTTGCCAGCGGTGAAGCAACTTCTCAGCATAATCAAACGTGTTACAACCTTTTTCAGATGCAGCACCATAGCCAGTCACCAGCTAAAACACAAAACACACCTGCCAAAACACAGGTTAATCACAGACTTTGTCACAAGGTGAAACAGCTGTTATGACACAATAGAAAGATTTTTAGAACAACAACCAACCATCTATGCAGCACTTCTTTCAACAGTGGTCAGAAAGAGTGAAAAGGATATGTTCCCACTGAGCAAGGCTGACATCACATGTGCTGAGGAAGTTGTCAAGGTACTCAAGCCAATGAAGGATGCCACCTTGGTAATGACAAAGAAGAGCATGCCCACTTTGTCTATTGTGGCACCATTTTATGCCCAGCTTGTCATGAGCACAAAAGAAAGCCTGGATGACACACAGTCTTTGAAAGACATCAAGGTTGCAATAGCACTAGATCTGGGAAAGAGATATGACAATGAGAGATAGACACTATGTATGTTGTCAACTCTTGATTCACGGTTTGAGGATCTGCCTATTCTCTCTGAGGCAGAGATTAATGAAACCTATTCCTAAATGACTGTTGATGTGGTGATTGCCATAAAAAGCAACATAATATTAGTAAATAATTTAATAAATTAGGCTATTTGCTTTTTATTACATACATTAAAGATTATAACTTAGTGTATAAATCCAAGTAAATAAATGCAAATGAAAGATATTGATGACAATTTAGTTTTAATAGTTGAACTTGGATACTTATGTACAAAAGTAAAAATGTGCAATAGAATGAATTTGGGCTCAGATTATGTGATGTGATAGTTAATGTAAATTTACTGTAAAATTAATTTTGATATACTTTATTAATTTCAGAGGAGAAATTGTCTTTATTCATGAAATTTGGTGGTCAGAGCACTGGGTCAGTCATTGTACAGTTCCCCTGGAGCAATTTTCAGGGTAAGGGCCTTGCTCAAGGGCCCAGTGGAGTAGGAGCCTTTCTGGCAGTAACAGGATTTGAACCAGCAACCTTCCAAATACCAGTGCAGATCCTTAGCCACAGAGCCACTCTGTTTAACAATACTAGTTTGATTTGCTGCTTTGATGCTTTTCAATAGCAGAGGAAATAGACAGTCTGGTGGAGGAGACTGACAAGTCAGGGGAAGTTGATCTCCCACCTAACTATAAGGATGGTTCTGCCCCCACCAAGTATAAGATATTCTGTATATGATACTGCTACAGCTGAGATTAAAAGATTTAGAGGAGAAATTCCCTTGTTACTCTCAGAAAATTCTCTCATTTGGTGGAAGGAACACAAACCTGAGTCTACTCAGTTATCTAGAGTAGCAAAGCATTTCCTGTGCATTTCTGGCACAAGTGTCTCTGTGGAATGAGTTTTCTCCATACAGGAGACATTATTATCACCCAGAGAATTGTTCTGAAAGCTTGGCATGTTGACCAGCTCATCTTCCTCCACAAAAACCTTGACATTAAAAAATAAGCACTGACTTACAAACTGTAATAACATGTGCAATCCAAGTTAAAAATCTGAGAATGTTCACCATCTGTATATATTTTTTGTTTACATTTGTTTAATATTTCCTTTAGGAATCCTATAAGCACTTTTAATTTTCATTGATATAAGCAGATCCAATTTCATTGTTCAGACTGCAGAAAAAAGTGTTATGATGTTAGATGTTTCCTGATTGCATAAAAAAGTAAACTTATTTCACTCTGATTTTATGCATATGGTGTTGTGTTCTTTATACTTTGACAGTCTTCCTAAACTTTGATTTAAAAAAAACTGCAATATATTGCCTTGCTTTCAGTGTTGCAATATATCGCAATATATTGAATCGTAACCCCTGTATTATGACATGTATCATATCAAAAGATTCTTGCCAATACACAGCCCTTGTAATAATGTTAATAGATTTAAGAGCAGCATTTGACATCATTGATCACTCTATTCTATTACATAGCCTGGAAAATTACATTGGGCTCACTGGAAATGTTCTTGCATGGCTTAGTTCACATTTATCAAATCGATTTAATTATGTACAGAAATGTGTTGACTGTAGTCTGTTATTATATTCAGAAGTTAAATATGGTGTCCCACAAGGCTTAATATTCAGATATTTGACTTTACATGCTTCCAGTGGAAATTATCATTAGAAAGCATGACATTCATTCTCACTTGTATGATGTCTCTCTGATAGTGTCTGTGATTAATTGTGTCAGTAAGTTAACAGAGTAGATGGATGATAACCACTTATTTCTGAATGCAAATTAAGCAGCAATTGTATTTATTGGGGAAGATGATGCAGTCTGCAACTATATTCTGTCATCTTTACTTCATTTGGCCTAAACATTAGTTTTACTGAATCAGTGTACATCATTGGCATCAGTATGTATTTTAAAATAAATATTACAAAACTAACTAAAACCTGTTTTTTCCAGGTTAAACATATTGTAAAATTAAGGTGGTTTCTGAAAATTAAGAATACTGAAAACTTAATTTATGCATTTATTTTTAGTAGTATTAACTAATACTGTGCATTATTCTGGGGCTTTTCAAATTGTTCTATATGCAGCTTTAACCTAATTCAAAAATGCTGCTGCTGGAAGAATCATTACAAGAACTAGAAAGTATGACAATTGTGCTAGTAGGGGTCGCTGTTGCCCCGTGAAACCCGCAGACAACATGTTCAGACACCAGATAAAGTATAAGAAATTAATTTAATTTCTTCAATAATGTGCACAAAGCATCTCCACCTTCACAATACACAAATAATTATCAATAATCAATAATAAAACAATAATCAAACCTCCTCTCCACCCAGCAGCTCTGTCACACTTCCTCCCAACTCCGGCTCGACCTGCTGGGTTTCCCACAGTCCTTTTAAAGTCCTCAACCCGGAAGTGCTTCTGTCCCTCAGTCCATGTGATTTCATAGCACTTCCGGGTCAGATAGAAACTCTCCTTTTTCTTCAGCCCGGAAGTGCTTCATTATTTCCGTA
The DNA here is from genome assembly GCA_026402145.1 of Polypterus bichir lapradei. Lineage (NCBI taxonomy): Eukaryota > Metazoa > Chordata > Cladistia > Polypteriformes > Polypteridae > Polypterus > Polypterus bichir. Next base: position 23,551,837 of record JANRMT010062854.1, on the reverse strand, counting down.
CCTGTGACTAGGGAGTACTTCCGGGCTATAATAAAAATCATTGTGCCTCCCTGCAGTGTCCCCTGGCAGCCCCCATGGTTTCCAGCAGGGCTGTGAAGTAAAACTCCAATGTCCATGGTGCCCTGCGGGAACTCGGGACACCTCTATGTTGCAGGAAGGACTCCATTTGGCAGCGTGGGGGGTGTTGACCAGGATAAACTGCTGGCCATCTTTCACACAATATAACTCTTTACTCTGGTGTCCAGTTAAGCTTGGTGCCGATTTCAAAATCCTCCTCCTTACATATAAAACCTAAATGGCAAAGACCCTGTTTACCTGTCTGAACTTATCATTACATGCTGTACAAACCAGAGTGCACAATAAAATCACAAGATTCCAGCCTACTAAAGATTCAAAAGATTACCAAATAACAGTGGGAGGTTGGGCTTTTAGTTAAATGGCTCCAAAGCTGTTAAACAATTAGCTTGCTTCACCTTTGATCTCAGCTTTTAAACCCAGGCAGAAAACTCACTATTTCAGTCTAGCGTACCTTGATGTTGCTTCTGTATTAGTCATCTGTATAAAAGTATAAGTAACATAGTAACCCTCTTTTATTATGTTTCTCTTCTTTGTGTCCTGTTCTTTTCTTTCAAGGTGTTTTCTTGCCCATGGAAAGGCAGCAGAGATACTGATAGCCTTGGAAGTCAAAAGATAGAAAGATTCTTTAATCGTATTATATGGCTAGCACAGTTCTCCCTTGAAATGCCTAGGAGGAGGCAGACGGCCAGTTGACATGTCTTTTGACATGGTCTGTTATAACTGACCAAGGACACCCAGAGGTTTATTGTGTTTAGGGATGCTACCGACTGGAGTTTTTCATTTCCATGCCTCAGCCGTCAACTGGCCATAGTTCAGTAATTAATTAATGGAGAGATATTGATAGGAACATGTACTGTATGTTAATCAGTTTGGAACTTTATCTTCCTGTGTGTTTAAATATTTGTCTTTAGGTGTATGTTTTATATAATTGGTAATTTATAAAGTTTCTAATTGCATTTATGTGTGAACATTTTTTTTTTTTATATAATTGGTAATTTATAATGTTTGTAACTGCATTTATGTGTGAACTTCATCCTCCTTTAGGAATGAGTATTGTGAGTGTCACAAAGACTGCCACGTTTTTAATTGTTTTAGTTTGCAATTTTTTTAATTTTGGGATTTTTCCTGTTCCTTTATTGTAATGTTTTATAATTAAACTAGACATTAAGCCCGTTACAATAACGGGCGCTAGAACAGTAGTGCATAAACATTAGTAGGAACAGTATATATTAAATGGCAAGGGACCATGTATGTGGCTGTAATATGCATCCCCGTATTGTGTGCCTTTAATTTTCTCTCGCAGTAATGCTGGTTTGTATTTCCGTAAAATGCCTGTAATTTTCTCTGATGGTAATACAGTGGAACCTCGGTTCACGACCATAATTCATTCCAAAACCCTGATCGAAACCCGATTTGGTCGTAAACCGAAGTAATTTCCCCCATAGGATTGTATGTAAATACAATTAAATTAATACAATTAATTAAATACAATTAATCCGTTCCAGACCGTAAGAACTGTATGTAAATAAATATTGTTTTAAGTTTTTTAGCACAAATATAGTTAATTAAACCATAGAATGCACAGCGTAATAGTAAACAAAATGTAAAAACATTGAATAACACTGAGAAAACCTTGAACAACAGAGAAAACTAACACTGCAACAGTTCATGCTATAGCGCTACGAACTGCTCACTAAAAACACTTTTTTTTAATGAGTTTTAAGCACAGGGAAAAAAATGAGCATTTGAAAAATCCTTAATTTAATAAACAACCAAGAAAAGTAACATTGCAACAATGCATGCGCGCGCCTGTGTGTGTGTGTGTCTCTCGCACACCTGTGTGTGTGCGTCTCTCTCGTGCACCTGTGTGTGTATGTGTCTCTCTCTCTCATGCGCCTGAGTGTGTGTGTCTCTCTTGCGCACGTGCCTGTGTGTGTGTCTCTCTCTCTCTCTGCACAGGGAATGCACAGAAAGAGACTGAACACGTGCGGCCCCGCGCATGCGCACTTCACCAGAAGACACGGACACCTGGACGCACACAGGGGTTTTATTAAAGAGGATGATTATTTCACTAAACTATTCATTTTTTTCCAAATTTGCTTTTGCCAACATAGGATCACAGGAATCAGAGCCTATTTTGGCATTGGGAGCAAGGCAGCAATGAACCCTGGATTGAATGTCAGTTCACCTAAGCTCAAATACACTCTCTGTCTCTCTCTCTCTCAAACACACACACACATAAGCACACACATCCATACTTGATCATACAGAGCAAAATACATGTAACCATTTAAGCTAATCTGCTTGTTTCTGAGTGTGGCAGAAACTCAGAAGAATAATATGCTATATATTTATTCTGTATGGATGAAAAATTGTGAATTTACTTTGGACTAAAATGTGAGTGTGAAAAGTAAGCAATATTTTTGTGATGATACTAGCCTGGCTATAGATGTAATTAGTTAGTCAGTTGGAAAGTACAGCTTTATTGTGGAAGTAAACTTTAAAAGTTGTTGGATGGAACCAGTTTTTAAAGACAAGAAAATCATAGACAATATACTGTAGGTGTACAAGACATTCCATTGTAATATTCAGCACCGTGCTGTGAATAAAAATTTAGGTACAAATTAATAGGAATAAAATTATGAATTAAAACAATGAGCATATTTTCCTTTATGTTTTTCAATAAATTAAAATATTTAATTAATTGAAAAGGCTAGCAAATAAATTATCTTGTGTAATTTATAGGGTTTGCTAGGTATATGTCAGTAATGCAAACGTTTTCAAATTATGGACGTGTTTTACTATATTATGTTGTTTTGTGAAATTTAAGGCAGCATAAACATTGTGATGTTTAGAGTGGTGGCCATGTGTGTCAGAGTGCAACCTTATAGCGGTCATTTTGCAAAACTATAAAAAGCAGGCCTAGAATCATGGTAAGAGTTTTGGCTCTTCTCCTTTTTTGTAAAGCAAGACTCCATTTTGTTCTAACACCTTTTAAGTATCTTCTACCACATGCATAGTATGCAAATGTCTTAGGCAGTGTTGATAGTTCATAAAAACATTTCTCTTGTTATTTGATGTATTCTGGATTAGTGAGTCAATAGAAAAGACTATATTTTTAGAGTTCCAAACATTCCTTTTGCAAAAAGTGGTGCAATACAATAATATATTTGAATGCCCTTAGAAACAGAAACTAACATAGCAATAGACTACATTTTACTAAAAAACATGAGATCTATGTAGGCATTATTACCCAGTGCTTGATTAAGCAAATATAGCAATAAGGTGCTAATGACCAATGGCATTATCCATCCATCTATTATCCAACCCGCTATATCCTAACTACAGGGTCACGGGGGTCTGCTGGACCCAATCCCAGCCAACACAGGGCGCAAGGCAGGAAACAAATCCCGGGCAGGGCGCCAGCCCATCGCAGGTCGCGCACACACACACACCAAGCACACACTAGGGACAATTTAGGATCGCCAATGCGCCTAACCTGCATGTCTTTGGACTGTGGGAGGAAACCCACGCAGACACGGGGAGAACATGCAAACTCCACGCAGGGAGGACCCGGGATGCGAACCCAGGTCTCTTAACTGCGAGGCAGCAGCGCTACCCAATGGCATTATGTGTAGATTAAACCAAAGTGATTACCTGAAATGGAAACAACTATATAGAGAAAAATAACACTGTTTAAGGATCAATTTTACTAGAACGGGTTGCAATAGATGTGGCAGTTTATCCTGCAAATCTGACATCATAGAAAAAGTGAGCATACAGTGGGATGCAAAAGTTTGGGCAACCTTGTTAATAGTCATTATTTTCCTGTATAAATCGTTGGTTGTTACGATAAAAAATGTCAGTTAAATATATCATATAGGAGACACACACAGTGATATTTGAGAAGTGAAATGAAGTTTATTGGATTTACAGAAAGTGTGCAATAATTATTCAAACAAAATCAGGCAGGTGCATAAATTTGGGCACCGTTGTCATTTTATTGATTCCAAAACTTTTAGAACTAATTATTGGAACTCAAATTGGCTTGGTAAGCTCAGTGACCCCTGACCTACATACACAGGTGAATCCTATAATGAGAAAGAGTATTTAAGGGGGTCAATTGTAAGTTTCCCTCCTCCTTTAATTTTCTCTGAAGAGTAGCAACATGGGGGTCACAAAACAACTCTCAAATGACCTGAAGACAAAGATTGTTCACCATCATGGTTTAGGGGAAGGATACAGAAAGCTGTCCCAGAGATTTAAGCTGTCTGTTTCCACAGTTAGGAACATATTGAGGAAATGGAAGACCACAGGCTCAGTTCAAGTTAAGGCTCGAAGTGGCAGACCAAGAAAGATTTCGGATAGACAGAAGCGACGAATGGTGAGAACAGTCAGAGTCAACCCACAGACCAGCACCAAAGACCTACAACATCATCTTGCAGCAGATGGAGTCACTGTGCATCGTTCAACCATTCGGCGCACTTTACACAAGGAGATGCTGTATGCGAGAGTGATGCAGAGGAAGCCTTTTCTCCGCCCACAGCACAAACAGAGCCGCTTGAGGTATGCTCAAGCACATTTGGACAAGCCAGCTTCATTTTGGAATAAGGTGCTGTGGACTGATGAAACTAAAATTGAGTTATTTAGGCATAACAAGGGGCGTTAAGCATGGAGGAAAAAGAACACAGCATTCCAAGAAAAACACCTGCTACCTACAGTAAAATATGGTGGTGGTTCCATCATGCTGTGGGGCTGTGTGGCCAGTGCAGGGACTAGGAATCTTGTCAAAGTTGAGGGACGCATGGATTCCACTCAGTATCAGCAGATTCTGGAGACCAATGTCCAGGAATCAGTGACAAAGCTGAAGCTGTGCCGGGGCTGGATCTTTCAACAAGACAACGACCCGAAACACTGCTCAAAATCCACTAAGGCATTCATGCAGAGGAACAAGTACAACGTTCTGGAATGGCCATCTCAGTCCCCAGACCTGAATATAATTGAAAATCTGTGGTGTGAGTTAAAGAGAGCTGTCCATGCTCGGAAGCCATCAAACCTGAATGAACTAGAGATGTTTTGTAAAGAGGAATGGTCCAAAATACCTTCAACCACAATCCAGACTCTCATTGAAACCTACAGGAAGCGTTTAGAGGCTGTAATTTCTGCAAAAGGCGGATCTACTAAATATTGATTTCATTTCTTTTTTGTGGTGCCCAAATTTATGCACCTGCCTGATTTTGTTTGAATAATTATTGCACACTTTCTGTAAATCCAATAAACTTCATTTCACTTCTCAAATATCACTGTGTGTATCTCCTATATGATATATTTAACTGACATTTTTTATCGTATGAACCAACGATTTATACAGGAAAATAATGACTATTAACAAGGTTGCCCAAACTTTTGCATCCCACTGTAGTGGCCCAACACAAGGTAGGCATCCTGCATTATCAGGGTCAATGGGAAATTTCATGGCAGACAAGTGTTTCCAAATGTGCTGTGTAAGTTCTTCTGCAGAAGCACAGACAAATGGGCAAGGCTGAATACCAGAAACACAGTGGTCAGACAGAAACTGAATACAGCAAATAAGAGATTCATTAAGGTTATTTCCTTTAAAAACTGAAACATGTCCAACATTGCTATCAGCTCAAGCCTAGCAGAATCCAATGGGACCCTGGTTCACCCAGTTTTATAGAAAGTGGTCCTTAATGGAAGAGTTCTAACCAAAAAGCCATTCCTCTGAGGTAAAATAATAGCCAAATGACTCACCTGCACATGAAACTACAAGGATTATGGTGCAGAAAATGACAATGGGTGCTCCGAATTTAATGAGTCAGAATTTTACATGTTTGACTATAGCAGAAGGCAGTTATTAGTCTGAAAGGCCAGAAAACAGTGAAGCAAGATAGATGTTTCCTGCAGGTTTGGAGCTGAATTTCTACAAATGGAATTGGTGATTAAATCAAAATTGATGGCTCCTTCACTGCTGAGAAGTAAATTCAGATTCACATTCATCATACAATACCATTCATGAGGTGTTTGATCAGTTCAAACTTCATTCTGTAGCATAACAATGACCCCCCCACACACACAGCCAAAATCATAAAAAGCTATCTGCCTTGAAATGGGAACAGAGAATATTGGAGCAAGATGGTATGTTCCCCCATACAGCCCTAGTCTCAATTTCCTTGAGCCAATCTGGGATTATTTGCAGAGACAAAAGCAAGCAAGTAAGGTAGCCAAAGTCTGCAGTGACACTGTGGCAAGATCTCCAAAAGGCTTGGAACAACTGACTACACAGGTACCTTCAGAAACTGCATGCAAGTGGATCTAAGTAAAATTTGTGCTGTTTTTAAGGCAAAGAGAGGTCACACCAAATATTGATTTTATTTTGCATTTTTTTCTGTTTACTGCACTTTTAAGGAAGGATATTGATTAATATGAACTTGTTTATGACATTATTTTAAAAACACTCTATAGCGTTTTTTTCACACGTGCCTGGGACTTTTGCACAGTTCTGCATATCTGTTTATTCTCCAGTGTATTTTAGATTAGATTAGATAAACTTTATTAGTCCCATGGGGAAATCCAAATGCATACAGCAGCAGAAACATAACAAACAAGAATACACACTCACAGGACAGATAATAAAGCAAATCAGTTTAGTAGATATATATAACTTAATGAGTACATAGGGTGGAAGCATTCAATTGCCTGATAACAGTGGGCAGAAAAGACCCCTAGAGATGCTTTTTAGCACACTGTGGTGGATTGAGCCTGTGGCTAAAGGTGCCCCAAGAGAGCACCTCTTGGAGGGGATGGAGGGGATTTTTCATGATGCCATCATCCTCTTTTCCATAACAGCTTCTATTGTGTCCAGGGTTCATTCTTGTAATGGAGCAGGCTTTCCTGATAAGTTTTATTAAAGTTTATTTTTCTTCTCCTTTTGTTTTTTCTCACTGTGTTTTTTTGTTCTTTATAAAGTATGTATGTTTAAAGTAGTCTTGTCAAATCTGTTCACATTTTGACAAATGAGCAAAGCAAACTTTTACTGGCTTCATTGTAAGGATTTTAGCTCGTTTTGGAATTAAGTTGGCAGGACATTGCACAGCTTCAAGTTGGAGGTGATATCAAACTTGTTGACTGAGGTTGCTAATCTTATCACCTTCAGGATGTCATATTAAACAAATAGGAATCATAGGGGATGACATACTACATGACTCTGATGAGTTTTCAACAGTTCAGTTTTCAGCATTTCCAAATATCACAAATTTGACATTTTTTCTGAAAGCCAATAATGTGCTGCCTAACAGTGTTCAAACTATATGAAGGCTTCACAGGCATAGTGACATCATCTGCAGTCTCAGCCCTTTTTTGTTTTTCTATTCTGTTGCGGTATGTAAAACACTGAGACATTAGCCTCCCTTCTGTTTTCAAGGTCCAAACATCCATGTTCCTTATTCTTTGTAGCTGAATTTTGTACATTGTACATTCGACTGAGTGCTCATTTGCTATGAGCTCTCATATACCCATGAGGCCGCTCCTTGAACTTAAGACAAGTTAAACTTGTTTGATTTTGTTAGGCAAATTACCAGACAGATTGGAATGAGTCACTGGGAATGTCAAATGCTATGATTTTGTAAATATGTCCACTACTGAAAAATACTGGAAAATTTGTGTAGTGAGATGGAGCCTTTAGCACCAATTACTTTCTTTAGCACCACATTACATATCTTCTGTTTAGGTCTCCCTGCTACAATTAAATTAATGTGGAAATGTAGCTAAAGAAAATTTGCTAGAAATACAGTACTGTATGCCATTGAGAGACATAGTATTTTCATCACTAGTGTGACAGTAGACCTCCCCATCAAAGCAAAAAATGGGCAAATGCTGCATGTCCTAACAGATTGAGCTTCAGGGCATGAGTAAGTATGTTCCTCAGTATACAATGCCTATAAAAGGATTCAACACCTTGGAAGGGGTTTTATAAGTGACATAATTAGTTAGATGACGATCACCTCTTTGTAGTCAATTAGCGAATTTCCATGTAGTGAAAAAAATGTTCACAATGGTACATTTTAGTGTATTCTAATTTGGAAATTTTGCAGCATGTAACATTTTCGAAACATTAACTGTACTTCTCTGTAGTCATATGAACAAGAGACATAGCTCGATTTCACCAGTCTGGTACAGGAATTATGTAGCTGCAGAAAAGAACACAAGCAAACACGGAAATGTGAATGAGGTTTTAGGGAACAGTATCCTTGTCTAAACCCCTCAAAAAACTCTTTGCATTTTGAAAACTAATTTCAGTGTCAGTTTTGTGAAACTGAATGTGAATGAAATCTTGCCTGTTTCCCTCATTACAATTTAGGTGTATGTTGAAATGTTTTTATTTGTTTGGTCACTTTGTTAATTCAGTAGCTTATGAAAGAAAGAAAAAAAATTAATGGTTTTATAAGGACAGGGTTATGAACTTAGACTAAGCATCAGTTCTTTTCCTGAGATCTTTTGGTTAAATTATATGTAGAAAGGTAAAACATATTCTGCACTGGTATTTGTCCAGGGACATTTAGTTATCAAAACTGGTTTTTTTTTTTTGCCAAATGCCTGCATCATAGGAAGCCATTTTCAAAACTGGCCAAGTAAGTGCTTTCATTGAGAAGACCTCTGCCATTGGGGCACATCCACACTTTGCACCTTTATTCCTCTTTTTGCTTTATATTAGTTTATAACAGTTAATTCTTGATAAAAATGCATTTCTGTTGAAGTTATTAACTATAAAAACTATTTTATATGATTTCTGCAAAGGTTTTGTTTGGATCCTGTCTGTTCTGCCTAGTTCAACTTGCAGCACTAAAGTGCTCCCAAATCCACATTAAAAGCATTATACTGCTCCTTTCTGTCATTAATAAGCGTTCTACCACTTGAGAGAAATACGTTTTAATAGACTGCACAAGGGATTTTTTAAGCTTAGCCTGCTGACTGCTTGAATTAAATTACCAGTTTTTTCATATTGTACGGCAAGTGAGCAACCTTAGGTGCCCATTTCATCACTTCTAAAGAGAAAGCAATTGAGAGAATCTATGGGCACTGCAGTTAATTCTTTTAAAACCTTTCAAGGTGGAGGCTATATTTGCACTGTCATCACTGACAACATTGATCTTTTGAACTAAGAGCTAAGCATCATCTTGGAACACAGTGAATTATGTCACTTTTTTCAAAATTTTGGGCTCAAACAGTGCTACAAAAAGCACTCTGGGGAGAAGCTCAGTCTTGTCATCAGTGTAGTGATAAGTATTATTTTACTCACAACTGCTGCTTTAGATTCTGAGCCGTCTCACTCACATGTCATAATACCTATATTGTTCAAAGATGCAGAAATATTGTATTGCTAACACATTTTCAGTTCTGCCTGTTGTACCAATGGTATGCATGTTAAATACAATATAATCCTTACAGTTCATTGTGTTGAATTGTTAAATATCCTGACAAAAGATGTTCTATTGTCTAATATCCTGACAAGACATCAAACACACATTTTTGTTTCTCTTAATTTTTTGGCCACTTGTCACTTTTGTGGTTGAAAATCTCAGCTTAATTTGTCCTTTGTGACGTATAAGACCTATAGTGATGTATAAGACCTAAAGAGCCTGGCTTAATAATAATATGTATAATACATTTTTAAACAAACAACAGGTGGTCTCTTTTGTCATCTGTAGCAATAAAAAAACTAACTGCCATATGTCGCATTTTCCTTAGGCTATTTTAATGGTTATCTAATCTCCATTTTTAACAGTTGATGTTTGTTTTAGCTTCCATAGCCAACATGTGCTCTCTAGTATTTTAATTATGTCTTCTAACTGGACAGAGCCTACTGTTTGTGCCTGCATCTGCATTCTAACTGGCTGCGATGTTGTCACCCATTACACTGTCTCAATAGCCAGGTATAGGTGTAGGTTAAAATGATGTTTTAGTCACCTTTTTCTAATTTACAACTATAATATGAAACAAAAATATTCTGAAATACTCTGTTTCAACATTGTTTATTGTCTGCAATATGTGATTGTGTGCATAATACTTTGCATACTGTATTATGTGCAGATCCTTTAAGTTATTGTATTATTTATTAATTTATTATTATAATTTATTTAATTATTTAAGTGATTGTGCACTCAGTTTGAAATGTTGGTTTCAAAACAACATGATAATAATGTATTTAGGCTAAAAGCTGTGTGGTGTGATTTTATACAAAACTTTGGATTATTAACACAAAAAGGGTATAAATCAACATATAGAGCTCAGAGAAAGTGGATGAGAAGTGATAGAACGAGTTGCAATACAACAAAGGAATACAAAACAGGTGAATACATTTTAAGTTGAAAATGGTACAAAGGCAAAAAGAAACATATTTGCTTGCATCCATCCATCCATCCAAAGAACTTGATCTCTCAGATTAAATATTGTGATTGCAGTTATATATATTTTTTTTTTTTTTAAAAAAAAGATACATATACACACCAACACTTTATATCACTTTGAAGCAAGAAGTAAACAGTTTGTAACTATATTTATATAATTACATACTTATCTAAACCTTTACTTTCAAAATTATTTTTCATGCCACTCCTTGAACCAATTTTCTTTGCCACTAGACACTTAGTAAGCTTACATTTTGTACACTAGATTGTGGGTTTTGTGCTGCAATTCACCCATCATCTTCTGTATTCTGTTGCAGTTGCCCTACAGAAGTCCAATGCATTATTTATACATTTTTCTTGTTGTTGCTTTTATTTTTCATTTCACATCTGGAATAAATTAAGTACATACATACATTTTTATATCAGCTCTTTCCAGTGCTGGGTTACAGGGGTGGGGACAATACCTTTGCTGGTAGCCCTTAGCACAGGAAACAGGTAGCCCTTAGCACAGTCATACAGACACATACACCTAAACTAGTGATTTTCAGCCATTTTTGAGTTGATGGAGGCAGTTGCCAGCTCGCAAACATATGAAACTATTTACTGTATAATCCGCCACCCACTTTTTCACCAGGATGCCACAGAAGGGACTGACACAGCATTGTGAGACTTTTTATCCTGTTTCTAATCAGACTCCCTTTAACTTTCCTGATATCTTGGACATTGTTTGATTTTACTGTATTTGCCTTTTGTAATAACACTCGTTTCTCCCTTCCTTGAGGGGGAAGCATGGGTGGGAGAGATGGGGGTGAAGCAAACATGGTTAGTAATGGGATAGCCCCTCAAGAATGATATAAAGAAATAAACAAATGCTATAAGGAAAGAAATAAAGGACATACACAAAACAAACAAGAAGCTGCTTCAGGAGATTAAAGACCAGGAAAAACATTTAAATAATCGCTTTAAGGCAACCTTTACAGATATGCTGGAAAAAATATAGGAAAATGCATCTAAGTTTGAGAATAAACTTAGAGCACTTGGCGCTCAGCTGGAGGACATTAAGCAAATGTTCACGACTCACATTGAAATAGCTGAACAACTGGCATCTACTACTGATGGAAAAGCAATGGCTGCAAATTCCATGTGCAAAGTACTTCCCAACAGATTAGCTGCACTAGAAAATGAATGCAAAAGGAATATCAAAATTGAATGTATCCCTGAGAATCATGAAAGTCCAAGCCCAGTGAAAATCGTAGCTGAACTATTCTCTAAAATAATCGGAGAGGACTTCAAATCAGACACCAAGATGCAGCAGCTTATTGCATACATGGATCAAATACCTCAAAACCTTGGGCTCTCATTGTGCGTTTTGAAAAATTACAATTTAAATTACATATAATGTTACTTCTCAGACAGAAACAAGAGATTATATTTGAAAATAACCTTATTCATATTTTCTGTGATTTCTCACCCTCAACAACTGCTAAAGTACTGCATTTTACAACATTAGACAGCACTTACAGAAAGCCGAGATCAAATACAGCCTCTTGTATCCTGCCAAACCTAAAGTGGACTTCAAGGCAAGCTCTACATGTTTACTTCAATGGACGAAGCAGAGAAAGAGCTAAGAAAAATGATCCAGACACTTTTTTGAAATACAACCGTGAGTGACATCCATTTCTGGCAAAGCAAAGAAGATCTTCCCTGCTGTTTGATCAGCTTGCAATGATAATAGTACCGCAATTATATTTCCTGTTTCCTTCTTGGCTACTTTTTGTTTACGTTTTAAGCACAATTATATGCGGGTGTGTATGTATGTGTACATTTTTTTTTAGGGGACCGTTTAACACCATACCCTTGGTTTATTGTATGGGCTTACTATGCTTATCCAGGGCTACATCATTCCCTGGGTTTACTCTCTCAAGACTGTTTAAGATTATAATTTATGCTTATAGTATTTGGACTGTATTGTCAATATATATCTCCATTTTAATACTTATATACCACTGCTGAGGGCCTTGTTTTGTTCTGGACATGTTGTGTCTCTATGTATGTCAGAGGACTGGTGAAGTGTGGTCTAGCCTCCTTTAAATCCTTATAATTATAAGTACCAACGCAATAACAGGCTTCATGGCAATAACTTGGAAATTAAGATTAAAGCTGTCTTATCTTAAATTAAGACTACAAAACAACAAAAGTTGAGAAGCAGTGCCTCCATGACCAAACAGTTAACTTTATGAGCTGGAATGTTAAAGGTCTCAATCACAAATTAAAGAGAAAGAAAATATTCTCTCACCCAACAGGTCTAAATGCTAAAATAGTATTTTACAGGAGACCCAGTTATTAAGCAGTTTCGGCTGCACTGAGACTAGACTGGCCAAATATTCCATTCCAGCTTTACAAAGAAAACTAGAGGTGTGGGAATTCTTATACATAGAACAATCGCATTTGTAGTATCAGATGTAATATCTCATCCTAAAGGGAGATATGTGATCGTCATGGGCAATTTATTTAATGGTAATGTGATTTTTATAAATATCTACGCACCCAATGTGGATGATAGGGACTTCATCAAAAACGTATTCGTATTTGCATCCATTCCCAATGTGAACACTCATAAAATTATAATGGCTGGGGACTTTAACTGTGTTTTAAATCCAGACCTAGATAGGTCTCCTGCCACAGGGGAGATGAAATCTAACACTGCAAAAACAATTACAAAGTTTGTAACTGATCACAACTTATCAGACACCTGGAGATTTCTAAACCCAAACTCAAGAGCATATTCCTTCTACTCAACAGTGCATCACTGCTATTATTACTTTATAGATAACAATTTTTTGCCTACGATTAAATCTTGTCAGTACAATGCTATTCTTATCTCCAACCATGCCCCTTTGATCATGGAACTCAAATCATTATGCCTCACATACTCATCTTGCAGCTGGCGTCAACCCACTTTTATTAGCAGACGAGAACTGTACAGAATTTATATCCAAGCAAATCTATTTTTTTATAGACAAATACAGCCTACAGGAATACTCTGGGAAACCCTGAAGGCTTTCTTAAGAGGACAGATTATCTCATATCTTTCCCACAAAAATAAACTGGAACCCAAGAAGGTATCAGAGCTAATCATTGAAATTATCAGAATAGATCAAGAACATACCATGCGTCCAAATGTAACACTTCATAGGAAAAAACAGGCTATGCATTCAGAACTCAACCTCTCGACAATTAAAGAAACAGAACAACTCATTTTTAAATCAAGACATCATTACTATGGGCGGTTTACTGTCGAAATGCTGATCAGATAAAAGGGATTATCAGAGAAGGACTGGAACAGAAAATTTCTCTATATGCAGATGATATGGTACTGTATATATCAGACCCACAAAATTCTGTGCCTGCAGTCTTAACAGCATTTACAGAATTTCAAAAGATTTCTAATCTGAATAAAACTGTACTCTTTCCAGTGAATTCTCAAGCATATACTGTAATATTAGATTAGACACCCTACCTTTTATCATTGCAGAACAGTTTAAATACCTAGGGGTAAACATCATAAGTAAACACAAAGCTCTTTATCAACAAAATTTTGCCGTCTGCATGGATAAAATTAAGCAAGACTTGCATAGATGGTCAACCCTTCATCTCACTCTAGCTGGATGAATTAACGTTGCTAAGATGAATATTCTTCCTAAGCTTCTTTTTTATTTCAAAACATTCCAATATACATCAATAAATAATTTTTTAAGCAATTAGATTCAACAATAACCTCATTTATTTGGAACTCACAAGATCCATGTATCCAAAGAGCGACCCTACAAAGACCTTAGGCAGAAGTTGGCATGGCTCTACTCCACTTTCAGTTTTATTACTGTGCATCAAACATACAAGCTATAAAAACCTGGACACACAAAGATGAACATACACAGGCCTGGTCCGCAATAGAAGTAAAATCCTGCAGTACTTCTTTATATTCCCTGATTTTTTCCCACAATAAATACAAGTTATCGGCAATATACTGATAACCCAATTGTGCTTCACTCACTCAGAATATTGGAACCAATGTAGAAAGCATTTTAAGATGGAGAATCTTTTATCTGTGGCACCTCTGCAAGAGAACCACCTCTTTGAACCTTCGCAAACATATGCAGTTTTTAATATCTGGAAAAAATTTGGGATTAACTTGCTTAGAGATCTTTATATAGACAACATCTTTGCATCCTATGAACACTTACATTCCATATTTAACTTTCCAGCTACACATTTCTTTCACTATCTTCAAATTAGGAACTTTGTTAAACAGAACGTGCCCGATTTTCTTTATTTTGCACCCTTGTCCATGCTGGAAAAAATATTGCTCAATTTTAAGGACTTAGACACCATCTCTGCAATATATAAAATTATTTTACAGTCCCTCCCTTTTAAAGATCCAAGAGGACACTGGGAAAAAGATCTCTTAATCATATCAGAAAAGGAGTGGAAAATAGCAATGCAGAGAATTCACTCGAGCTCCATATGCGCAAAGCATACAATTATTCAACTCAACATTATATATTGAGTACATCTGTCTCACCTAAAACTCTCCAAAATGTTTCCAGGGCAGGATCCAACCTCCAAACACTGCAATCAAGTCCCAGCCTCACTGGGTCACATATGTTTTGGACGTGCACCAAATTAACATCATTTTGGACCAAAGTTTTTAATTACCTTTCAGACAGCCTTGGTGTCACAATACCTCCTAACTTGATAACAGCTGTGTTCGGTGTTCTTCCAGATGGGTTTAAAGTGGAGAAGGACAAACAAACTGTGATTGCATTCACTACACTTTTGGCACGCAGACTTATTTTGCTCAACTGGAAGAATCCTAACTCTCCTCTTTTAAGTCAGTGGGAAACCGATGTGTTATACTATTTGAAATTGGAAAAAATAAAGTACTCAGTTAGAGGATCTGTACAGATTTTTTTCAAAACATGGCAGGATCTAACAATAATATTTTAGAATAAGCTTTTAAAGCACCGAGGAAGCAATTATTTCCACATTTCTTTCTCTTCTCCTTTCATCTCTATTGGCCTATCAGACTCATCAATTTAGATATGTTTACAAGCCTTAAGTTTTACCCCATTGTCGACTTATTCTCAATCCTATGTTTTGTCAAAATAGATTGATTTGTATGGAATGATTATAATAAAATTAATTTAAAAAAAAAAGACATCATTACTATGAACATGGAGAGAAAGCTAATAAAATCTTAGCTCAACAAATCCACAAGTCCCGTGATACACATGCAGAGCAAGGTAGAAGTAATGGAAGTAGGAAAATTTGAAAGTCTCTAAAAAATGAGTGAAAAGATCACATTAGCAAAAAGAAACAGAAAATATTACTCAGTGAAATAATGGAAAAGCGAAAAGAGATTGCATACTGTTTGAGGACAAAAGGACAGATGCTGTACAGACTTTTAAATGTTTGAAGCGCCACCCGAAATGCCAATCACGTGGAACGGAAGAAGCAGCAAACTAGCGGCAAGCCAACAGCTGATCAAGCAAAGAGGAGGTAAAAAAAACAACTGTTACTTGTTTCCGGATGTATCGCCGTTTGAGAGGGGTTACAGAGGAGCGAGCTCTATCAACAAAATTTTGCTGTCTGTATGGAAAAAATTAACCAAGACTTGCTTAGATGGTCTACCCTCCATCTCACTTTAGCTGGAAGTTTAAAACTATCAAGATGAAAATCCTTTCTAAGCTTCTTTTTCTATTTCAAAACATTCCAATATACATCAATAAATCATTTTTAAGAAGTTAGATTCAATCATAACCTCATTTATTTGAAATTCAAAACATCCACTTACCCAAAGGGCGACCCTACAAAGACCTAAGACAGAAGGCGGTGTGGCTCTACCTAACTTTAATTTGTATTACTGGGCAGCAAATATAAAAGCTATAAAAACCTGGACATTGACACAAACAAATGAACATACACAGGCTTGGTCCACAACAGAAATAAAATCCTGCAGTACTTCTTTATATTACTTGCTTTGAATCCCAATAAGTACAAATTATCGCCAATATGGTAACAACCTAATTGTACTTCATTCACAATGTAACCAATGTAGGAAGTATTTTAAGACAGAGAAGCTTTTATCTGTGGCACCTCTGCACGATAACCACCTTTTTACACTCTCTCAAGCCTATGCAGTTTTTAATGTCTGGAAAACATTTGGGATTAAATCACTTAGAGACCTGTACATAGACAACATCTTTGTATCCTACGAACAATTACACTAGCAACACACTACCTCCAAATTAGAAACTTTGAAATTAGAAACTAGAAAAAATATTGATCAGAACTCAGACGGCATTTCTGCAATATATAAAAACCTTTTAAAGCCCCTCCCATTCAATGATCCCAAAGTACAGTGGGAAAGGATCTCTTACTCAACATTTCAGAAAAGGAGTGGAAGCATGCACAGAATTCACTCTAGCTTCATATGCGCAAAGCATACAATTATTCTACTTAAAATTATGTGAGCACATCTGTCTCATTTCAAATTGTCCAGAATGTTTCCAGAGCAAGACCCAACCTGCAAATGTTGCAATCAAGATCCAGCCTCATTGGGCCATATGTTTTGGACGTGCACCAAATTAACATCATTTTGGACCAAAGTTTTTAATTACCTTTCAGACAGCCTTGGTGTCACAATCCCTCCTAATCCACTAACAGCTCTGTAAAAATGGCCTTAAAGTGGAGAAATTACAAACTGTAATTGCCTTTACTTCACTTTTGGCACTTAGGCGTATCTTGCTCAACTGGAAGAATCCTAATTCACCTTTTTTTAATTCAGTGGATAACAGATGTTATATATTACTAGCAGAATACCCGCGCTTCGCAGCGGAGAAGTACTGTGTTAAAGAAATTATGAAAAAGAAAAGGAAAAATTTTAAAAATAACGTAACTTGATTGTTAATGTACAGTAATTGTTTTGTCATTGATATGAGTGTTGTTGTCATATCTATCTATATATATATATATAGCAGAATACCCGCGCTTCGCAGCGGAGAAGTAGTGTGTTAAAGAAGGTATGAAAAAGAAAAGGAAAATTTTTAAAAATAACGTAACATGATTGTTAATGTAATTGTTGTGTGTGTATAT
>JANRMT010062854.1:23486862-23529180 GCA_026402145.1 Polypterus bichir lapradei | reverse complement strand
TTCAGCGTATTTTGGAGCTCTTCCTGGTTTTCTACATAGTGCGTTGACAGTCAGTTCACGTGATTACGGGGGCGGCGTGATGATGTCACACGAAACTCCGCCCCCACGGCGGTCAAGCTCAACTCCATTACAGTAAATGGAGAAAAATACCTTCCAGTTATGACCATTACGCGTAGAATTTCGAAATGAAACCTGCCCAACTTTTGTAAGGAAGCTGTAAGGAATAAGCCTGCCAAATTTCAGCCTTCTACCTACACGGGAAGTTGGAGAATTAGTGATGAGTCAGTCAGTCAGTCAGTCAGTCAGTCAGTCAGTCAGTGAGTGAGTCAGTGAGGGCTTTGCCTTTTATTAGTATAGATCAGAAACTGGAAAAAATCAAATTCTCAATTAGAGGATCTGTACAAAACTTCTTCAAAACCTGGCTGGATCTAATCAATAACAGAAAAAGCATTTAAATTGAGGAAGCGGATTCTCTTCCCTTTTTTATCCTATGTATTTATTTATTTTTCCTACTATTAAAGCTTTATTCTGTTGCCCTAGCTCTCTTTCTCAGGGGTGGGAGTTGTACAGCATTACAATTACTCATCAAAATACTAAGAAACATTGCCTGTAGTCTAAAGTGAAGTTGAAAGAGCACTGCTCAGAAAACAAACTTAGGGAGAACATGCAGCTAACAGACTTGAACCCATTACGCCTGAACTGTAAAACTGCACACTGAAACTCTTCAAAGTCATACTAAACAGTACTTATAAATCAAGTCTTTCATCAAATATGTAGTTCTCAATAAAGTCAAAACATTGCTCAGAACCTGACTCAAGCTTTGTGTGTAACGATGAGTAAAGATAAGATATTGCGTAGACATTATATTTGTTGCTGTTTATGCACAGTGGTGACATATACTGTAAATGACCAATCATAGACAAATATACATCATTAGAATGCTCTGAACCTCAGCTATCCAATCGCAGTGAGCCTTTCATTGTATGCAGCTCAACATAGGTGGGATATTTGATAAAAGAAGACTTATTCAAACATGTTCCTTGCCTCTAGGTATATGTGTGCAAATTGCATACTTTTATAATGAAAGAGAGCAGACAACATGAGAACTTATGATTTATTTGAAAGAAAACATCTTTGGGTATGTAAAACTATCATTACTGTTTTTTGATTGACTTGTGGGGTTATTGCATCGTACACAAACATCTTTTAAATATGGCAGTGTCGGGACACCTTGTGGATAAGAGTTTAATAATATAAAGTCAAAAGTTTAATACAATTAATTAAAAACTATACAAAGAAGTAACATGAACAGTGTAGTAAAATGTACAATAGTGACACAAGAAGAATTGGGGTTCCAGCATAGAATGCCCCATTTTAAAGGTTGTTTGGGTTTAGAAAATAATACACAGGGAAACATAAGCATAACCAGTTACTGCTGCTCTCCACTTTGGTTTATCTCCTCCAGAAAGTGGAAGGAATGTTGGTAGAGGCAGGTCTGAGGAGGACATAGTGGTCCACTTCTGGGTCTTCATCCTCTTCAGGAAAATAACAGACAAGCAAGCTGCAATGTAACCTCCAACCCCTTCCTCCATATACCCTTTAAATTAGTCTCCGTATAAAAGAATGCCATCCATCAACATCACATACACATTTTTTTTCTGTGTCTCAGTAATTTATCAAATTTTAGGGTATTTTTTGAATGTGACCTGGATTTAAACTTAAATGACAGATATTCTAAAATAAGCAAATCATTGCAGATGAGCTGTAAATAAATATAAGCCAATAAGCAAAGTAAATAAAATGATAGCTACGATTCCAAAAAATCTGAGGATCTGAAACTTGAAAGAACAGCTGGTGAAAAGCACTAAAGAGTCATAGCAGTAGCATAGCTAGAGTTTTTGTTGCTTGGGGCAGACTTTGAGTTTGCCACACAAACAAGAAATACAAGAAATGAAAACAAAAAAAATTGTAACTACCTTTTTAATTATTAATTACAATTATAATTTAATAACAAGCACAATTTAATTGCAATCTAAAACCTAAAATCTACAACTCTTCAAACAATAAATCTAAACTCCTACTTTTCTTGCTTTTATGTTGGCAAAATCGTCAATGACATTATCAAAGTTGATTTTGTTTGTTAGTTGCTTTCCTATTGAAAGTATGGCAAGGTTTCTTAAATGCAAAGTACTAATTGAAGATCTTAAATCATTTTTAATAAGCTTCAGTTTGGAGAAACTTCTTCCACAGCTAGCGACACTAATAGCAATTGTGAGGAAAATTTGTAGAACTATTACGATAATTGGAACTGAATTTCCAAGATTGAATTTTTGAATAAACTTCTAAAGTTCAAGAAGGAGTTCCTTCCACAACTCTGTTTTATCTTGCGTAGCAACAATAGTGATGCAACTTTGATGTGTTTTCCTTACAAGGAGGAAATAATAATAATAATAATAATAATTCATTACATTTATATAGCGCTTTTCTCAGTACTCAAAACACTATCCACACAGGGAGGAACTGGGAAGCGAACCCACAATCTTCCTCAGTCTTCTTACTGCAAAGCAGCAGCACTACCACTGCACCACCTGTGAAGAACTCTTTCTTGTCAAGATCATCAAGATTGTGATGTAGTTGAGACTTGAAATCAGTATTTAAAAGACTGGATGGAGTAAGAAATTAATGTTTCTCAACAAGACTGTGAAACTGTTTAATGCCCCAGCATTCTTTTTTAATACTTCTTCCCTCATGTTTTTCTTTTTTCTAAAAGCAGCAACACTCACATTTGTTCATTTCATCTTGAGATTGGGAGAATAATAAAATATTAATAATGAGATTGAAGGGTTCAGCCCTTTCAGTCAGAATAAGTTGACGGAAGAGAGTTTTCAGTCAGTGTAAGGTGATGAACTGGTCAAGATTCGGAATTGTAAAATATAACATTGCAACATATGTACTTGTATCAGTTTTTAAACATTAAAATGGTGTAATTTTGGCATAGATAACACACATCAGTTTGACAAAATTTTCAAAAAAGTCTAGTACCAAAGTTTAATAAAAAGTGACGCCCCTAAAAAAAAGTGCCGCCAGGGCAGACCACAAAGCTATGTCAGTGAGTCATAGTGGCTTTGTCAATGTCCATATCTAGATAGTGTCTAAAGAAGTGATAGAAGGGTCAAAAGATAATGGGTTATGTGGCACAATATGGAGTACAGACCAAAGTAAGATATTTCCAAAATATACAATGTGCTTGAGAAGCTTTATCTGGAATATCACAGTGCATCCGGAAAGTATTCACAGCGCATCAGTTTTTCCACATTTTATTATACAGCCTTATTCCAAAATGGATTAAATTCATTTTTTTCCTCAGAATTCTACACACAACACCCCATAATGACAATGTGAAAAAAGTTTACTTGAGGTTTTTGCAAATTTGTTAAAAATAAAAAAACTGAGAAATCACATATACATAATTATTCACAGCCTTTGCTCAATACTTTGTCGATGCACCTTTGGCATGCTGCCACCACCATGCTTCACTGTAGGGGTGGTATTGGCCTGGTAAAGAGCGGTGCCTAGTTTCCTCCAAACGTGACGCCTGGCATTCACACCAAAGAATTCAATCTTTGTCTCATCAGACCAGAGAATTTTGTTTCTCATGGTCTGAGAGTCCTTCAGGTGCCTTTTGGCAGACTCCAGGCGGGCTGTCATGTGCCTTTTACTAAGGAGTGGCTTCCGTCTGGCCACTCTACCATACAGGCCTGATTGGTGGATTGCTGCAGAGATGATTGTCCTTCTGGAAGGTTCTCCTCTCTCCACAGAGGACCTCTGGAGCTCTGACAGAGTGACCATTGGGTTCTTGGTCACCTCCCTGACTAAGGCCCTTCTCCCCCGATCGCTCAGTTTAGATGGCCGGCCAGCTCTAAGAAGAGTCCTGGTGGTTTCGAACTTCTTTCACTTACAGATGATGGAGGCCACTGTGCTTATTGGGACCTTCAAAGCAGCAGAAACTTTTTTGTAACCTTCCCCAGATTTGTGCCTCGAAACAATCCTGTCTCGGAGGTCTACAGACAATTCTTTTGACTTCATGCTTGGTTTGTGCTCTGACATGAACTGTCAACTGGGGGACCTTATATAGACAGGTGTGTGCCTTTCCAAATCATGTCCAATCAACTGAATTTACCACAGGTGGACTCCAATTAAGCTGCAGAAACATCTCAAGGATGATCAGGGGAAACAGGATGCACCTGAGCTCAATTTTGAGCTTCATGGCAAAGGCTGTGAATACTTACAGTGGTGTGAAAAACTATTTGCCCCCTTCCTGATTTCTTATTCTTTTGCATGTTTGTCACACAAAATGTTTCTGATGCATCAAACACATTTAACCATTAGTCAAATATAACACAAGTAAACACAAAATGCAGTTTTTAAATGATGGTATTTATTATTTAGGGAGAAAAAAAATCCAAACCTACATGGCCCTGTGTGAAAAAGTAATTGCCCCCTGAACCTAATAACTGGTTGGGCCACCCTTAGCAGCAATAACTGCAATCAAGCGTTTACGATAACTTGCAATGAGTCTTTTACAGCGCTCTGGAGGAATTTTGGCCCACTCATCTTTGCAGAATTGTTGTAATTCAGCTTTATTTGAGGGTTTTCTAGCATGAACCGCCTTTTTAAGGTCATGCCATAGCATCTCAATTGGATTCAGGTCAGGACTTTGACTAGGCCACTCCAAAGTCTTCATTTTGTTTTTCTTCAGCCATTCAGAGGTGGATTTGCTGGTGTGTTTTGGGTCATTGTCCTGTTGCAGCACCCAAGATCGCTTCAGCTTGAGTTGACGAACAGATGGCCGGACATTCTCCTTCAGGATTTTTTGGTAGACAGTAGAATTCATGGTTCCATCTATCACAGCAAGCCTTCCAGGTCCTGAAGCAGCAAAACAACCCCAGACCATCACACTACCACCACCACATATTTTACTGTTGGTATGATGTTCTTTTTCTGAAATGCTGTGTTCCTTTTACGCCAGATGTAACGGGACATTTGCCTTCCAAAAAGTTCAACTTTTGTCTCATCAGTCCACAAGGTATTTTCCCAAAAGTCTTGGCAATCATTGAGATGTTTCTTAGCAAAATTGAGACGAGCCCTAATGTTCTTTTTGCTTAACAGTGGTTTGCGTCTTGGAAATCTCCCATGCAGGCCATTTTTGCCCATTCTCTTTCTTATGGTGGAGTCGTGAACACTGACCTTATTTGAGGCAAGTGAGGCCTGCAGTTCTTTAGACGTTGTCCTGGGGTCTTTTGTGACCTCTCGGATGAGTCGTCTCTGCGCTCTTGGGGTAATTTTGGTCGGCCGGCCACTCCTGGGAAGGTTCACCACTGTTCCATGTTTTTGCCATTTGTGGATAATGGCTCTCACTATGGTTCGCTGGAGTCCCAAAGCTTTAGAAATGGCTTTATAACCTTTACCAGACTGATAGATCTCAATTACTTCTGTTCTCATTTGTTCCTGAATTTCTTTGGATCTTGGCATGATGTCTAGCTTTTGAGGTGCTTTTGGTCTACTTCTCTGTGTCAGGCAGCTCCTATTTAAGTGATTTCTTGATTGAAACAGGTATGGCAGTAATCTGGCTTGGGGGTGGCTACGGAAATTGAACTCAGGTGTGATACACCACAGTTAGATTATTTTTTAACAAGGGGGCAATTACTTTTTCACACAGGGCCATGTAGGTTTGGATTTTTTTTCTCCCTAAAAACCACCATTTAAAAACTGCATTTTGTGTTTACTTGTGTTATATTTGACTAATGGTTACATGTGTTTGATGATCAGAAACATTTTGTGTGACAAACATGCAAAAGAATAAGAAATCAGGAAGGGGGCAAATAGTTTTTCACACCACTGTATGTACATGTGCTTTCTCAATTTTTTTATTTTTAATAAATTAGCAAAAATCTCAAGTAAACTTTTTTCACGTTGTCATTATGGGGTGTTGTGTTTAGAATTCTGAGAAAAAAAATGAATTTAATCCATTTTGGAATAAGGCTGTAACATAACAAAATGTAGAAAAAGTGATGCGCTGTGAATACTTTCCGGATGGACTGTATGTGGAAATTTTATTTCAATATTATAAACAACACAAAACAGCTGAAAAGAAAGTCCAGAAAAGAAGAGCTACACTTATTCCAGGGCTACACAGTATAACTCAAGAGACACTGAAAGAGCTTCATTTTTTTTCAAGTACTGTAAGTTAAGAGGTTACATAAATTTAGCATTTTAAAATTTTACATGGGAGGTAATAAGGGTACATGCCAGCTGTTAGTTTAAAATTAGTTCTTTAACAAGAACAATGGGGCATCAATCAGGCAAAGAGGTTTGGTAAAACAGACTTTTCCATGACTTTTCTGCCTCACTCCACGCTGTCTGTGCAACGCGGCCGCAAACAACTTAAACAACCCGGCACATCCACATAAAAATGACAAGGGGTAAGCTTTCTTGAAGGCTTTTACTGGACGTACCTTGTTGTAAACTGAAATATATACAAAAGAAACATACAGGTATTTCCAGGTGTACAACCAAAGACAATAAAGAATGATTTACAAAGCAATACATAGTAGAAAGTATACATTAAACAATGAAGCTTTAAAAGACACTTACAAGACGAGTGATTTCCATGGTTGGATCAAGAGAAAGAGAAGCGAGTAGACAGAGGTTCAAATTGCTGCGTACCACAACTAATCAGACTCGGGGGTTTATATACCTTGTGACTGAATGTGACTGAAACAAGAGATAAAGGGGTGCCTACGTGAGACACATGGAGTGTATTGTATTCAAATGTTTATTATGGGACCTACATGCTTTATGTGAATTTAAAAGACATTTATGGCACCACTGTGAGTGTGGGACATGACTGACAGGTGTGTTAATAAATAGATGAAGGGGGAGCACAGTTCAACAAATAACAGCTAACAACTAAAAACATGTGGGGCAGAACAATGATCATCCAAATGTTCTTTCTTCATGCTGAGAGCCTTAGGTAAATGTAGTATGATACTAATTAGTGTGATATATAGCTATACTTTGGGAAGAGTCCAGTCTCAGGTTTATGAAATTTGGTAGAGATTAGGTACATATGGATTAATTATGTTTGCTGGGCCAAATGGTCAGTTCGCATCAAAATTCTATTAACGTTCTTAGGTTTTTCAATGAAAAAATGCAGGCAACAAATCAAAATCTAAAAATAGATGAGTTTTTAATACATGTATATCTTACAGAAGTTAATACAGAGGCACATGATCTGTTCTTCTTGTGCTTTGAGATAACTGGACTCTTTCACCTTCTTGTGGTTTAGTAACTGCATAATGATGTAACTGGCTTGAAAGGAGCTTCATTAAAAGAATCAGTCTAATATTTGCGCTTCCAGTATAGTTTGTGAAATAATCATCTGTATTTTTGTGTTTTATTAGTTGTGATTTTTTTATATTTAGGTATATTTTGAATTTTTTTATACGTGTTGATGATTCCTGTTAATTGTCTGTTGTAACATTTTATGTTCTTTTTGAGGCAGATTTGTGCACGTGGGTGGTAAAACAGGTTGGGCAGGTGCTGAACAGAATTTCTGAAAATCCCCTTAGCAATTCCAAAGGTGTAAAATAAACCTTTTCAAATGTAAATCTTGCTTAGTACTGTATCATTGTAATTTGTATAGTGCCATTAAAAAATAAACCCTAACAAATCTTTATGAAGTTGTCTGCCCTTAAGAAGGATGTCTGCCTAATCTTGGAGCTTGTTAATTAAACATCAAAAAATAAAGTTCATGATTTAAGTATAGTATGTGTGCATTTTGCATAAAAATGGTCTTTTCCTATCTTCCTTCTTATGTTTTGGTTTTTTGAGGGCTTTCCCTTCCAAAATTTATAAGCAATTAGGGAAGCTCATGGGAATTGCAGAGATGATCCCAACTTCAAGGCTTTCAAAATCATCTTGTGCTAGCTCAGGAGAAGCAGAGAGTCTTGACTCAAGCACAACATGACAGGTTGCCTACATTCTTCTATTTGTCCAGAATAAGATTCAAAATTATATGCTGTGGGAATCTGGTTAAATCTCTTATTGTTCCATTCACTAAGAAGGGACTGGCTTTTTTTACCAAGATTTGTGATCAGTTACATATTGCATTTATTCTCATTTAACCTGTCTCTTTCATTTGTTGTTTTATATTTTGTAAGACTGTGTATCAAGGGATTATTGTGAAAAGACAAAAAACAAAGATGTAGAAGTGAACCAGAAATTGTAGTCAGTGACAGGCTACAGTCAGAATACTAGGAAATCAACCAAACCAAAAGGACAGATCAAGAAACAGTCAAAAGCAAGAAAGGCATTTAAGAACCACAAAGTGAACCAGTTTGCGTACTTAGACAGAAACTACCACTAAAAAACATAATTTTTTTTATATTATTCCTTATCCAGCTCAGTGATATTTATAACTGGAATCGTAGTCATAGTTATACCAGACGTCCGATGAGGTCAGAAGTGTGATAATTGCAGTCACATAACATGCAGCTCCTGATCATATACTTCTTGTAATATATTTATAACAGCACGCTCAGAACTCCTAGCCAGACCTTCCCACTCCCCTCTACACACTCAATTAAGAAATGTAATGCATTGCAAGGAGGACCAAACAGCCTACAAAAACAGAGAGTAACGGCATGTATTTGTTTCCACTTCGAGCATTGCATTTAGTAATGTAATTGACTGACAAGAACTGAACAGGTATTGTATTCATTCATCTGTCCATTCACCTTCTGCATCTGCTTACCCAGGGCAGGGTTGCAGTACAACTGAAGCCTATCCCAGCAAGAACTGGAACAAGGCAGAAGGAATCCCCAGACATGGCACCTGTCCATCACAGGGCAAACACACACACACACACATTACACACACTGTAAAGCAACTTTAACAGTCCCAATCCACCTAACTTGCATGTGTTTGGACTGTGGACTGTTGAAGGAAACCAGAGCACCTATGGAGAACATGCAGACTCCATGTAGGGAACAACCAGGATGCGACCCCTTTCCTCCTTCACTGCGAGACAGCAACACTACTACTCTGTCTCCCAGTAATTATTATTACTGTCTTCAATATCTTCCATCCATTAATCTATTTGTATATTTTACTCTGCATTATCCATTATAATAATCCATCCATTTTGTTAACCAAGGCAGGGTCAGAGGGCAGCAGGAGTCTTTCCAAGGCAGGAACAGCACCTGGATCGGGCACCATGCAGTCTGTCGCAGGGTGAACACACGCACTCACACTACAGGGCCAATTTAACAGCGCCAGTTCACCTAAGTTTAATCAGGTTGAAGTTTAATAAGTTCATTACAAATGTTTTAACAAAGGCAGAATGGACTACCATTCTTGCCTCATAGCGCCAGGTTCAATATGGAGTCTGCATGTTCTTCCCTTGTATTTATGGACTGACTGGCATCAGTGTCATTGAATTTACTCACTCAAAAATATTGTGTTCAGGTATTTTATTACCATATCGTCATCAACAGCAACTCATCATACATTAAAAAATTGGTAATTGGTTTGTGGTGCTTCAGTCTGCTCGATTGTACAATCTGACGTTTTATGAGGTTTTTTTTTTGATCACGTGTGCACAAGATATGCCACAAAAAATCTAAAGCTGTTAATAAAAATACAATGCAGAGTAATCAGTTCAGTTCAGATTTATTGTTATGTATAAAGTACAATGAGACTCATATGTGCTCTTTTCACTATGCTTGGTGTGCATCTTGCTCTGTCTCCTTTTTAAAATAACAAAACAGCATGTAATGGGCTGAGTTGTACGTTCAGCATTGGGTTCTCAAAACTCCACCCACGACTGTCACTGCAAGCAGACAAACAACCAAGAACCGCATCCTTACCTCAAAGAAAATAGTACCAGAATCTGCGATAAAATTGTTATTTCTACTTTCCTTCCATTATCACAAAATGCTTCCTAAATGCATGTTTTCTTACATCAAAACTTTTACTGCTTCAAAGTGGATATACCCTGTGGTGGGCTGGCTCCCTGCCCCGGGTTTGTTCCTGCCTTGTGCCCTGTGCTGGGTGGGATTGGCTCCAGCAGATCCCCATGACCCTGTGTTAGGATATAGCGGGTTTGACAATGACTGATTGACTGAAGTGGATATACCTGGTAAGTTTAAAGGCTTTTTTTTCACTTTTGGGTTGTAGTACCTAATCAGGGATGTGCAGTCAGGGGAGGCGTCATCATGAAAGTAAAAAAAACTAATAATGATGACATAAAATGAATGTGTCTACTGGTCTATGCTATAAATTTGTTTTCTGTATGATTCCAATAAGTTTGATTATTTTTATAGTCAAAATCTCTGAATTTGCACATTTCCTGTTCAAATACAGGGGAGAAACGCGAGGTGTGGCAGCGATGAGCTGAGTCTCATTTCGGACTGCGCTGTCCCTCACACACTGGGTTAATGCATGCAATTGGCACACGCCTGTTGCTGTCTCTTAGTATGTCGCCAATATAATGTTTGCAGACAAATTTATTATACACCCTAACTTTCCATAGTCTGGCTAATATTTTTAATGAATATGTGTGACCTAGTTAGTCTTGCTGATCAGACATAAAACTACAGTAAAAAGGCATAAGGTGAGGCAGACAGTACTGTGCCACACTGAAGGGGGCAGACATGAGCCCAGCAGGTGCTTGTTGCTACTGTTCTTCTACGCAGAGGCTCAAGGCGCCAATATGTTAGTGATATCTGAAAGTCAAGTGCACTGTAGTGGTCCATTTATTTTTATTTTTTGATCTGACTGACTGCCAAAATGGAAGATTATATATCTAAGCTTAAAAATTTCTCAAAACTGGACTTTCAGTGAAAACAGGAAGTGATAAATAACAGAAGACCAATGCTGGAGCTAAAAGGATTGCTTCAAACTGAGGGACAAAAGACAACTCGCTCTTTTCAAACAGGGTGGTATACCCGAAAAGACTGGCTGTGTGGCTGTCCTACAAGAAACCGCATTTACTGCTTTCTGTGCCTTTTGTTCTCAACATGTGACAATTTATGGACTAATGCGGGATATTGTGACATTAAAAATATACCAAAAAGCCTGCAGTCAGTGAATAAGCTACTCTTTCGGGTTCATATATTTGTAAATCAGACAAGAAGGAGTCAGTGCTTCACCAGCCATGAACCTCAGTGCACGTCACTGAGTACTTTACAGCTTCATTGTAAACTGCAAGAACAGACATGATGTTTTTAAACATCTTTGGGAGTATTTTGTGGGTTTGTACTGGACAAATACTAGGAAGAAATTAAGTGTGACAATATTAGTTATGTCTGTTTCCATAGAATGAAAGAAGAGAGAACCATCTAGTAGCAAAAAAGCTTCTGCCCCTTCTGGTACTAACAGCATGAGACACCTGTAAATTGTGTTTCAGATGCAGACCATCTTCAACGGAGTATGGAGTTCCTGAAGTACGAAGTTGAAGTCAACCTGCTCAGCCTTACTTTGGCAAGATTAAACCCTCACTTTGTCCTTTGGACATCTATAATAATAAAAGGCAAAGCCCTCACTCACTGACTGACTGACTGACTGACTGATTGACTGACTGACTGACTGACTGACTGACTGACTGACTCATCACTAATTCTCCAACTTCCCATGTAGGTAGAAAGCTGAAATTTGGCAGGCTCATTCCTTACAGCTTACTTACAAAAGTTAAGCAGGTTTCATTTCGAAATTCTACGCGTAACGGTCATAACGATCAACAACGTCCGCCATATTGAACTTTCTTATTCATGGCCCCATCTTCACGAAATTTGGTAGGCGGCTTCCCTGCGCTAACCGAAACCGATGTATGTACTTATTTCGATGGTATGACGCCACTGTCGGCCGCCATATTGAACTTTCCAACGTCACCAATTTTCAAACTTCCCGTGTAGGTAGAAGGCTGACCCCATCTTCACGAAATTTGGTAGGTGACTTCCCTGCGCTAACCAAAACCGATGTACGTACTTATTTCGATGGTATGACGCCACTGTCGGCCGCCATATTGAATTTTCCAAACGTCACTAATTCTCCAACTTCCCGTGTAGGTAGAAGGCTGAAATTTGGTAGGCCCATTCCTTACAGCTTACTTACAAAAGTTAAGCAGGTTTCATTTCGAAATTCTACGCGTAACGGTCATAACGATCAACAACGTCCGCCATATTGAACTTTCTTATTCATGGCCCCATCTTCACGAAATTTGGTAGGCAGCTTCCCTGCGCTAACCGAAACCAATGTGCATACTTATTTCGGTGGTATGACGCCACTGTCAGCCGCCATATTGAACTTTCCAACGTCACTAATTCTCAAACTTCCCGTGTAGGTAGAAGGCTGAAATTTGGCAGGCCCATTCCTTACAGCTTACTTACAAAAGTTAAGCAGGTTTCATTTCGAAATTCTACGCATAACAGTCATAACGATCAACAACGTCCGCCATGTTGAACTTTCTTATTTACGGCCCCATCTTCACGAAATTTGGTAGGTGACTTCCCTGAGCTAACCAAAACCAATGTATGTACTTGTTTCGGTGGTATGACGCCACTGTCAGCCGCCATATTGAATTTTCCAACATCACTAATTCTCTAACTTCCCGTATAGGTAGAAGGCTGAAATTTGGCAGGCTCATTCCTTACAGCTTACTTACAAAAGTTAAGCAGGTTTCATTTCGAAATTCTACGCGTAACGATCAACAACGTCCGCCATGTTGAACTTTCTTATTTATGGCCTCATCTTCTCGAAATTTGGTAGGCGGCTTCCCTGCACTAACCGAAACCAATGTACGTACTTATTTCGGTGGTATGATGCCACTGTCAGCCACCATATTGAACTTTTCAACAGTCTTTGTTACTTATGGGCCCATCTTCAAGAAATTTGGTACACGGGTTCCCAACGCTAACTGAATCCTATTTACGTACATATATACGTCCATAGCCTGCAGCTTGGTCACCATGTGAGGCGGCGTTGGGTCTCCCATCCCATCACCTCCCACGTTGTTGGCTGCCTGCCTATATAAGGCCGTCCGTCGCTCCAGTCTCTACATTCCCTTCCTTGCTTCGCCACGGGATTCACGTCTCCCTGCTGATAACTACAGCCTTTTTGTTTAATCCACGGCTTCTCCGCTGTTTTATTGTTTGTTTATTACAATTATAGTTATTGTATAGGTATTTTACACTTACTTTACATTACTCAGGTACCCATTTCCTTCATCATTCCAACCCCCATTACCATGTCTATCGAGGTAATCACCATCGATCAAAGAACTGTCACTTACCGAGTGGTTTCCATGCCCGGAGATGGCACCTACCTTTTCCATTCTCTGTGTTACATATTGCACGGCCATATCAGGCTCACTCTTGATATCTGGAAGAACATTGTGTCTTATTTATTGAATGACTGGGACAGGTTCAAGGTGTGGACTGATGACGGTACAGGAGATAATTATACTACATAGGAGCACTAGAAGAGTGAAATGCTTAAGCCCTTCACCTATGGTTCTGCATGTGAGTTGATGGCTGCCGCTGAATTGTTCGGTTGGTGCTTTCAAGTGTACCGAAATGGCCAAATATTTTACACCTTTCGACAACCGCCAATGCCTCTTAAACATCTTACATTCATAGGTGACAATTTCAGTAGTGGACACTTTGATGTTTATGAATGTTTAAACTCTCAAAAGCTGGATGTGAAGTTATCGATGAAACCGGTTGTAAGCTTACAACGCTTGACAGATGCCGAATGTCACTTCAACACAAGTCCTGCAAATACTGTCGTAATTGAAACAAACCATGAAACTGAAATCGATTATGACAGCAGCAATCCATGCTGTGAGATTTGAAACAAGATTACTGTTCACATGGCCAACTGTAAGTTGCATGCTCAAGAGTAAGCTCAGCGCACAGCTTGGTCATGTTACAACCGGAGGGCCGAACTGACAACGTGGTATACAAAGAGATCCTTAACAAATAATTATTGCCATATTTTCCCTCACTTTAAAAAGGTTAAATTTTCTTCTTAATAAAAATTTGAATGCAGTACTTCGCCGCTGCGAAGCGCGGGTATTTTACTAGTTAATAATAACTGGGACATCCTGCAGGACCCCAACCCCCATTTTCTTTTTGTTAGCCTTCATTTACAATATATACAATGAGTGTGAAGCATTACCTTTAACTTGAAAAATACTAAACCTATCCTTTAAAGTTATGTTTGAAATTTGATGGCTCTAAAAACCTATGTGTTTTGTAATTGCTGTGCAAGTGGTAACACATACAGTTAAAGATCCCAGTCGGGTCAATGTCTGTGTGCAGTTTGCATATTCTCTCTGTGTTGGGAAGGTTTCTGCCCCTATGGTCAAAAATACTGTCTTTTTGACACTTGTGTACATACTGAACTTATCTTTTATATTTATCATTTATTTTTAAACATAGCGATTTGAATCTAAATTGGTTTGCAACTAGGTAAAGTATATACAAAACATTATTTGTGAATCCTTTTTAATATTTAATAAATTGGCATTATATGTTATTATTATATTTGAAGCGCCATCTAGAACTATGATTAAAATTGTCTTCATCCATCTAGACTCTCTCTTTTCAAAGGGATTTATGCACACATTGATGTTCCCTTTATGGGTATCTAAAATGGATGACTTGTTTTTTAACTATAACACAAGAAAGCTTACATTACCATAATAATGCAGCCATTGAATGTAGATCTTTTATCCAATTGTACAATGAGATGTGTTCTGATTTGATCAAAGTGTGGTGCCTCAGTCACTTAGCAGACTAAAAATGGCAGAAAAAAGACCAGTGGCATCTCTATATTAGGAAACAAGTAGGACACTGCCTCCTCATTCCCAGCAGAGGAAGCTGCTTTGCAAAATAAGTAGTATACTTACATATTTGGCTCATGCCTTTATCCAAGGCAACTTGCAACAACATCTGAGAGATACAATTGGTTACATTACAATTCCTTTGCATTTTTATATTTGGTGCACAGGCAGGTGAAGTGACTTGCTCATTCATGGTCACACAATGCCTGTAGCAGAATTTGAACTTGCAACTTAATGGTCTGACATCCAAAGCTTTAATGTTAGTTCTCAAAAGGAAAGAAGATAAAAGACAATGTTTTGGCTATGTACTTACTCCTCATCAAGTGTGTAACTGAAATTGATAGATGGTACCATCAAAATGCCAAGAACCATCTGGACTGCATATTTTTCTTTATTTAACAACCTCTTTCAAACTTTGAATTCTGAACTCTATGACTTCCTGAATAAAAAAGGAGAGCAAATTCAACACAATGAACAACTTTTGAAGATACAATGGGAGGTCTGAAACTTGAGAGTACAGCTTATGGGAAGGATTTAGGAGTCATAGTGGACTTGACACTGTCACCTCCCAGACAGTGTTCAGAAGCCATTAGGAAGGTTAACAAAATGTTTAGTTATATACTGTAGGACCCTAAGGTATATAGTACAAGTCCAAGGAGGTTATGCTCAACCTTTATAATGCACAGGTGAGGCCTGATCTGGAGTACTGTGTGCAGTTTTGGTCTGAGGCTACAAAATGGACATAGTAGCGCTAGATAAAGTTCAGAGAAGAGTGACTAGGTTCATTCCAGGGCTATAGGGGATGATCTATAAGGAAAGATTAAAAAAGATGAGCCTTTTCAGTTTAAGCAAAAGATGAGTAAGAGGAGACATGATTGAAGGGTTTAAAATTATAAAGAGAATTAGTACAGTGGATCAAGACTGTAACTTTAAAATAAGTTCATCAGTAACACAGAGATAGTTGTTAAGGGTAAATGTCACACAATCATTAGGCAGTTTTTCTTTACACAGACAACCATAGACATTTGGAATAAGTTACTAAGTAGTGTGGTAGACAACATGACTTTAGGGGCTTTCAATGCTGGACTTGATGTTATTTTGGAGGAATTAGATGGATGGGACTGTAAAGCTTTCTTGGGCTGAATGGCCTGTTCACATTTAGATTGTTCTAACTTCTTACTGAAAAAGAAGCCACAGAAGGAAAATTCCCTATTTCTCTCCAACAGTAATTTCCCATAATCTTGTAGTAGTAAAACCCACTGACCTCCCTCTTTCACAGGATGAATGATCACTACTCGGGTCTGTGTTTCATTCTTGTGCCAAAAAACTTGCACAATCCCCAAGTCCACATTAACCTTAACTGCTTTTACCACAAGATTTGTTTCACAGTATACTTCGCATGAGAAAACAAAACTGTGAAAGAGAATGATCCTGTCTCTGAAACCTTGAACTTTATTATTCCCAAACATAATTTCTGGACCCAACTGGCTGGACATGTTGCATCTGTTTATTGCTTTATCAATCAGTGTTCTCACCAAATTCCTAGTAAACTTTACTGTCCCTCCCAAAAAAAACACAAGACCAACATTACCAAAGGTGAACTTCAGGCACTATAGACATCGCACCATCAAGAAATTATTATTATCATAGATGTATGCAAGGTACACTATATGGACAAAAGTATTGGGACATCTGGCCATTTCACCAACAGGGACTTTAATGACATTGCATTCAAATACAGTATACAATATGGAGGTGGTCCCCACTTTGCAGCTGTAACAGTTCCACTCTTCTTGGAAGGCTTTACACAAGATTTTGGAGTGTTTCTGTGTGAATTTGTGCTCATTCATTCTGTAGAGCATTTATGAGGTCTGGCACTGATGTTAGATGAGGAGGCCTGGCTAGCAATCTCTGTTCCAATTCATCCCAAAGGTGTCAGGACCCTGTGTAGGCTAGTGAAGTTCTTCCACACCAAACTCATCCAACCATGCCTTTATGGACCTGGTTTTGTGCACTGGGGCACAGTAATGTTGGAATAGAACAGGGCCTCCCCCCCCAAACTGTTTCCACAAAGTTGGAAGCATAGTGGTGACAAAAATGTCTTGTTGTGCTGAAGTATTAAGATTGCGCTTCACTGGAAGTAAGGGGCCTAGCCAAACACTAAAAAACCCACCTAATGGCATCTTTTTCTCAGCTGAACTTTTACTTTTTCTTCTTTCATTTGCAATGACTTTATTCCCTTCTATATGTGTATGTGTTACCTGCTCCTTCCTTTTCAGTTGTACAACTGATGAAGGCTATACAACTGAAATAATATGTCTTTCTTACATTCTTTCCTTTTTTGCATGGAAATAACCTTTAATATTTTTCCTTTGCAAACACATACTGACATATCCCTTCACTGACTCCATGTTTATTAGCAAACCCAACTTGGTCAGCATAATATTTTTTCTTTTTCCATTAGTTATTTTTTGAGCAACCATAACTTTTCCATGTACCTGGGCATCAGCAGTTTAATTTTAGGTTAGGGGACGAATTACAAGTGCTCTCCAAAAATCACAGTGGATACCTTGTCTTGTTGTAAAAATGTGCACATTTTTGCTGTAATACTGTTATTTGTGGATGGAAATATTCTTCCACTAATTTTCAACATTTTTGAATGTTGAAACAGTTTAGTTTAAGTAACAGATATTATAAAATAAAATACTGGACTGTTGACTAAAAGTGCCATGTCAGTGTGACTTAAAACTACTTCTCATACAATACTAAATGAATACAACAAAGCAAATTGGCGGAATCCTCCTGTGGAAAACCCCTCTGTTTGAACACTACCTGAAAAGCATGCAGGAGACATCTTTATTATTATTATTATTATTATTATTATTATTATTATTATTATTATTATTATTATTATTATAATATTTTATTATATTTTATTTATAGGTGCCTTTCAAGGCATTCAAGGACAACTTACAAAACACATTAGCAGCAACAGTCACAATATAAAATAAATGCAAAATTAGTTACAATAAAGCCAGTTTAAATACAACATTGAAATTAAATCAATTAAAATGTATATCAATCAGAATAAACAAGCTTAAAAATGTGTGTTTTAAGGCGAATGTCTTGTGAGAGAGGAGTTCCAGAGTCAAAGTGTAGCTTGACTGAAAGCTCTAAAAACCATGGAAGTCAGGCGAGCAGCAGATATAATAAATCTGTTCTATAATATATAATAAATCGTTTCAAAACCAACAAACAAGAAAAGCAGAATATGGATTTTGTAATTTGGACTGTCCTTTTTAACTGGAATGAAAAAATATAGGTAGGTTGTGTTTTGCTGCCATCATGTGGTTAATGAAGATATTACAATGAGAAATGAATAGGGTTTCTCATATTATTTATATACTGTAGATAGCTCTATGGATTGAACAGCAGCATGTAGTCTGTTCTGCAGGACTTTTGAAAGAGGCTTGTCAAGAGCAGGTTACTGAGCTTTATCTTATTTTATATATTTATGCAAAATTTGACATTTCCTTTCCTCTCACAAATCTATTGAACATACAAGCTACAGCAATAATATATACTCACTTCAAATTAAAATAGTAAAGTGCTGGTGGCACCCAACCAATATCCCCTAGAGACACAA
The DNA here is from genome assembly GCA_026402145.1 of Polypterus bichir lapradei. Classification (NCBI taxonomy): domain Eukaryota; kingdom Metazoa; phylum Chordata; class Cladistia; order Polypteriformes; family Polypteridae; genus Polypterus; species Polypterus bichir. The sequence continues at coordinate 23,510,629 of JANRMT010062854.1, read as the reverse complement.
TACTTTTGTGTTTCCATGGCTTGATTTAATTGAATCAATTGCTTATTTCTTACTGTAGTTTTGTACATCATATTTTGGAACTGAATATGTAATGTTTCATCTACATTTGAAATATGGAAATAAAAGCTATTAAAAATTACACTTTATTTGCTTTTTTTAATGCACTGCTATTTTTTGAACATAATAAATGTGTAACCATTAAATGTGTAACTGATGGGCTGTTGTCTACCAGTATCCTAACCCAAACTTTAATGTGTCTACCATAAATTTCAATCCCACTGTCAAAGTTGATGGAGACTACAGAGGACTCAATACTTCTGTGAAGAGATCTTTCATATTTTGTTTCTTCCAACTTCAGAAAACTGGAAAATGAAGTTGGTTTCTAAATATGAATGGTCCTGAGACATTAATTCATGCATTCATTTTGTGATGGATTGATTACTACAATATGCTAGTTACTGGCTGGTAAAACTGTTCTACAGTTAAATCAAAATGCTGCTGCAAGAATCATTACAAAAACTATAAAGTAAAACCACATCACTTAAGCTGTTACACTGGTTTCCTGTTAAGTTTAGGGTTGATTTCAAAATCTTTCTTCTTACATAGAAGGCTTTAAATAGCCAATGCCCTGCTTACCTACCTGAACTTGTTACTTTCAAATTAGAGCGCATATTAAGATTTTAAGATGGTGGCTTTTTAAAGGTTTCAAGGATTAATAAAACATTAGGAGATTAAGCTTTTAGCTACAGAACCCCAAAGTTTTGGAACAATCTGCCTGCATATACTGCATACGAAATGCCAATTTTCCCTTTGGTCTTAGCGTTTAAATCCTGGCTGAAGACTTAGTACTTTAGTCTAAGGCAGGGGTGCCCAATGCGTCGATCGCGAACAACCGGTAGATCTGAAAGGGTGTGCAGGTAGATTGCGTTGCATTCAAAAAAATTTTTTTTTTAAATGTTAGTCTATCGTATATCCTCCCTATGGCATTTGCCACTTGATTGACATACAGAGCGGCCAGTCTGAGATCTCTTTTCTTCTAACACACTGGTCATCCCACACGCACGATCAAATGTGCGAGCTACTGCAAAACTCCGGCTATCTAAGTGATCTAGTTAGCCTTCCAATTTACAGTGCATCCAGAAAGTATTCACAGCGCATCACTTTTTCCACATTTTGTTATGTTACAGCCTTATTCCAAAATGGATTAAATTCATTTTTTTCCTCAGAATTCTACACACAACACCCCATAATAACAACGTGAAAAAAGTTTACTTGAGGTTTTTGCAAATTTATTAACAATAAAAAAACTGAGAAATCACATGTACATAAGTATTCACAGCCTTTGCTCAATACTTTGTCGATGCACCTTTGGCAGCAATTACAGCCTCAAGTCTTTTTGAATATGATGCCACAAGCTCGGCACACCTATCCTTGGCCAGTTTCGCCCATTCCTCTTTGCAGCACCTCTCAAGCTCCATCAGGTTGGATGGGAAGCGTCGGTGCACAGCCATTTTAAGATCTCTCCAGAGATGTTCAATCGGATTCAAGTCTGGGCTCTGGTTGGGCCACTCAAGGACATTCACAGAGTTGTCCTGAAGTCACTTCTTTGATATCTTGGCTGTGTGCTTAGGGTTGTTGTCCTGCTGAAAGATGAACCGTCGCCCCAGTCTGAGGTCAAGAGCGCTCTGGAGCAGGTTTTCATCCAGGATGTCTCTGTACATTGCTGCAGTTATCCTACCCTTTATCCTGACTAGTCTCCCAGTTCCTGCCACTGAAAAACATCCCTATAGCATGATGCTGCCACCACCATGCTTCACTGTAGGGATGGTATTGGCCTGGTGATGAGCGGTGCCTGGTTTCCTCCAAACGTGGCGCCTGGCATTCACACCAAAAAGTTCAATCTTTGTCTCATCAGACCAGAGAATTTTGTTTCTCATGGTCCGAGAGTACTTCAGGTGCCTTTTGGCAAACTCCAGGTGGGCTGCCATGTGCCTTTTACTAAGGAGTGGCTTCCGTCTGGCCACTCTACCATACAGGCCTGATTGGTGGATTGCTGCAGAGATGGTTGTCCTTCTGGAAGGTTCTCCTCTCTCCACAGAGGACCTATGGAGCTATGACAGAGTGACCATCGGGTTCTTGGTCACCTCCCTGGCTAAGGCCCTTCTCCCCCGATTGCTCAGTTTAGATGGCCGGCCAGCTCTAAGAAGAGTCCTGGTGGTTTCGAACTTCTTCCACTTATGGATGATGGAGGCCACTGTGCTCATTGGGACCTTCAAAACAGCAGAAATTTTTCTGTAACCTTCCCCAGATTTGTTCCTCGAGACAATCCTGTCTCGGAGGTATACAGACATTTCCTTTGACTTCATGCTTGGTTTGTGCTCTGACATGAATTGTCAACTGTGGGACCTTATATGGACAGGTGTGTGCCTTTCCAAATCATGTCCAATCAACTGAATTTACCACAGGTGGACTCCAATTAAGCTGCAGAAACATCTCAAGGATGATCAGGGGAAACAGGATGCACCAGAGCTCAATTTTGAGCTTCATGGCAAAGGCTGTGAATACTTATGTACATGTGCTTTCTCAGTTTTTTTATTTTTAATAAATTTGCAAAAACCTCAAGTAAACTTTTTTCACGTTGTCATTATGGGGTGTTGTGTGTAGAATTCTGAGAAAAAAAATGAATTTAATCCATTTTGGAATAAGGCTGTAACATAACAAAATGTGGAAAAAGTGATGCGCTGTGAATACTTTCCGGATGCACTGTATGTCGACTAAAGAAGGGATTTTAAAAAAAAATTGTTGTTTATGGGCTGGATGTGGAATCGGAAGAGGATTTTTTTCTCTCACAATGTCACAATCGAAATGCGTTTGTCTGATCTGTCAATCTATAATTGCTATTCCAAAGAAGGAAAAGTGATTTTTTGAATTCAAAAGCAAAGGCAGACACACCGAAGCATCGTTCTGGGTGAGTCACTCGATCATTAAGCATAAGAAATCCTTCCAAGATGGAGAGATGATAAAAGATGCCTTCATTGAGGCAGATGGCTAGGGAGAAATTCCTGCTGAGATTTCAAGACCCCTGGCCAGAGAAAAAGGAGTTTCTCCTTGTCATTAAACATGCAGAATACAAGCAACTTAATAACGATCAATGGCTGCTAGACTTGGCATTTTTTTTCTGATCTGACCAACATGTTGAATGAGCTTAATTTACAGCTGCAAGGAAAAGAGAAAACCATGGTCAATATGATTAGCTCAGTTAATACTTTCAAAAGAAAAATGCAACATATGTCCTCAAAGCTGCAGCGCCTTGATTTGGGGAATATCCAAAACCTCGCATCAGAGCTGGAGACGCAATGGAAGGTGTGTGCGCAACTTGACAGCATACGCTACACAGAGCAGATTGAAAATTGTCTGTCAGACTTTATCTAATGGAAAAAAGTAGATTTGAGTGTTGCCCAATGTAGTGGAGTAAGAGTAGCGTTTCTTCTTCACAAATATACTCAAGTAAAAGTTGTGGACAATGGCCGGCCGTTCATCCCGGCCAATACCCTCACGCCAATAGATGGAGCCCTCCCGGCAGCATGGAGGTACCGCGAATTCCAGCAAGGCATCATGGATATTGGAGTTTTCCTTCACAGCCCTGCTGGATACCATGGGGGCCGCAAGGGGACGCTGCAGGGAGGCTCAAAGACTTATATTTGCCCTATAACCCGGAAGTACGTCCTAGTCACATGGACAGAGGAAATGACGTGCTTCCGGGATGAAAAAGAAGAGTTTTGATCTGACCCGGAAGTGCTAGGAAATCACATGGACTGAGTGTTCAGAAGCACTTCCGGGTCATGGACTATAAATGACTCTGGGAAATCCCAGATGGGTGAGCTGATCTGGGTGGCAGGGTGGCAACGCGTCTGGGAGAGTGGAGGATTATTGTTTATTGATTATTGTGTTTATTTATATGAGTATTGTGGAAAGGAGGGTGCTTTGTGCACATTATTATTATAATGAATTCATAATTTGGACTTTTATCTGGTGTCTGACATATACTCTGAGGGTTCAAGGGGACGACAAAGCCCCAATCTGTCACAAAGTAAAAAGTATTGTGCAGTAAAACTACTCTTAGCAGTACATTTTTTTTAAAATGTTACTCAAGTAAATGTAACTCATTACTACTCACCTCTGATAGTCAGTATGTATATATTTATATATATATATATATATAGAGAGAGAGAAGAGCCAAGCAAAATGACACCTTTTATTGGCTAACTAAAAAGATTACAATATGCAAGCTTTCGAGGCAACTCAGGCCCCTTCTTCAGGCAAGATGTAATACAGAAACTGAAGTTTCCTGTGTTTATATCCACACACTAGGACAAGAAACAAAAATGGTAAATCTTTAAAGGAAAAATCTTAAATGTAAAAAATTAATAGCTTCACTCCGGCTAAGATTAATTTAACAAGAGAGAGAAAAACGATGTATGGTCAAGAGATTTTTGGATAAGATAACTGTCCAACAAAGTCCTTTGAAGTCTGTGATGAGTTTTTCAAAACAATATGGGTCTGTAGTCAGGTTATCTGTGTCAGTCTGAGAGATGCAAATAGTCCTCATACCTGGCCATAAAACTCTTGTCTCTATTCAAGCCATGCTGTAATGTATTAAATTTTAACATGAGCTTAACTTCCCATTCTTTTCTCTCTTGCTGTGTTTTGAAGTTGCCCATAAGCACTGTGACTTTAAAGTCCCTCTCACAGTGTCCATGGCTGTTGAAGTGGGCCGCTACAGGAACATCTGTGTTGCCATGTTTAATGTGGAATCTGTGCAAATTCATTCTCTGGCGTGGAGTGTTTGTCCAGTTTCTCCCACATAGAGTGCAGTGTCAGGACATTTCATGCAGAGAATTAGGTAGACAACATTGGATGATCTGCAGGAAAATGATCCCTTTATGTGATGTTCAAGTCGGCAGTGTGGTATAACTATACGGTCTGTATTGTAGATGTGGGCACACATTTTACATCTTTTCTGTAGGCAGGGAGATGTGCCATTTGCTGTCATTTCATTTAGGGAGCTTCGGACAATAAGTTGCTGAAGGTTTGGTGGTTGTCTGTATGCCAGGAGGGGAGGTTCAGGAAATACATTTTTCAGTGTTTGGTCGCTGTTTAGCATTGGCTGAAGTTCTTTTATAATTTTTCGAAGTGTTTCAAGATGTGGGTTGTAGGTGACAACAAGGGGGAAGCGGTTCTTGTTGTCTTTGTTTTTATATTCCAGAATGTTGTCTCTGGGTATGGCAGTAGCTCTTCTTATTTGAGTGTCTGTTGTTTTGGGGGTATAACCTTGTTTGATGAAATCTTGTCTGAGCTCCTGCAGTTGTTGATCACGGTCTATCGGGTCTGAGCAAATACGATTGTATCGAATTGCTTGGCTAAAAATAATGGAGCGCCTTATATGCTTGGGGTGGAAGCTGTCACTTCTTAGGTAGGTTCGTCTGTCTGTTGGTTTGTGAAAAACAGAAGTTACAAGGGTGTTGTTTTTTAGTTGAACAGTGGTGTCAAGGAAGCTGACTTTTGTTTTTGAGTAATTCAGCTTCAGCTTTATGTTGGGGTGAAAAGAATTATATTCTTTATGAAAATGGAGGAGGTCCTTCTCACTGGCAGTCCAGATTATGAAGATGTCATCTATGTAACGGAGATATAACATTGGTTTTAAGATGCACATTGTCATGAAATCTTCCTCCAATTTTGCCATAAATAGGTTTGCATAGTGAGGTGCAAAACGACAGCCCATTGCAGTCCCCATTTGTTGCAAGTAGCAATCTTGTCCAAAAGAGAATAGATTATGTGTCGGAGTGAATTTTATCATTTCTATTACTGACTTTGTGGGTAAATCATGTTGTCTGAGGTACGTTTCACATGCCAATATGCCATCATCGTGGGGGATGTTTGTGTACAGAGCCTCAACATCCATTGTGGCCAGTAAGGTTCCCTCAGGTAAGGGACCTAAAGCAGACAGTTTTTTTAAGAAGTCAGTGGTATCCTGGATGTAGCTGGTTGTGTTGTGTATATATATATATATATATATATCCATCCATCCATCATCCAACCCGCTGAATCCAAACACAGGGTCACAGGGGTCTGCTGGAGCCAATCCCAGCCAACACAGGGCACAAGGCAGGAACCAATCCCAGGCAGGGTGCCAACCCACCACAGGACACACACAAACACACCCACACACCAAGCACACACTAGGGCCAATTTAGAATCAGCAGTCCACCTAACCTGTATGTCTTTGGACTGTGGGAGGAAACCGGAGCGCCTGGAGGAAACCCACGCAGACATGGGGAGAACATGCAAACTCCACGCAGGGAGGACCCAGGAAGCGAACCCGGGTCTCCTAACTGCGAGGCAGCAGCGCCACCCTATATTTCCTAGGAACATCTGAGTACTGGGGTGTTTTCTGAACAAAGATTTTTAGTGAAGCAGTATTTAGTTGTATGAAATTAAATCAAATGTGAAAAACTGGCTGTGCAAAAATTTGGGTCCCCTTGTAATTTTGCTGATTTGAATGCATGTAACTGCTCAGTGCTGATTACTTGCAACATCAAATTGGTTGGATTAGCTCGTTAAGCCTTGCACTTCATAGGCAGGTCTGTCCAATCATGAGAAAAGGTATTTAAGGTGGTTAATTGCAAGTTGCCTTCCCTTTGACTCTCCTCTGAAGAGTGACAGCATGGGATCCTCAAAGTAACTCTCAAAAGATCTGAAACAAAGATGGTTCAGTATCATGGTTTAGGGGAAGGCTACAAAAAGCTATCTCAGAGGTTTAAACTGTCAGTTTCAACTGTAAGGAATGTAATCAGGAAATGGAAGGCCACAGGCACAGTTGCTGTTAAACCCAGCAGGTCTGGCAGGCCAAGAAAAGTGCAGGAGCGGTATATGTGCAGGATTGTGAGAATGGCCACAGACAACCCACAGATCACCTCCAAAGACCTGCAAGAACATCTTGCTGCAGATGGTGTATCTGTACATTTTTCTACAATTCAGTGCAATTTGCACAAAGAACATCTGTATACCAGGGTGATGAGAAAGAAGCCCTTTCTGCTCTCATGCCACAAACAGAGTCGCTTGTTGTATACAAATGCTGATTTAGACAAGCCAGATTCATTTTGGAACAAAGTGCTTTGGACTGATGAGACAAAAATTGAGTTATTTGGTCATAACAAAATGCACTTTGCATGGTGGAAGAAGAACAGCGCGCTCCAAGAAAAACACCTGCTACCTACTGTCAAATTTGGTGGAGGTTCCATCATGCTGTGAGACTGTGTGGCTAGTTCAGGGACTGGGGCCCTTGTTAAAGTCTAGGGTCGAATGAATTCAACCCAATATCAACAACTTCTTCAGGATAATGTTCAAGCATCAGTCACAAAGTTGAAGTTACGCAGGAGTTGGATATTCCAACAAGACAATGACCCAAAACACAGTTTGAAAAAGGCATTCCATGCAGAGGGAGATGTACAATGTTCTGGAATGGCCGTCACAGTCCCCTGACTTGAATATTATCGAAAATCTATGGGATGATTTGAAGCAGGCTGTTCATGCTCGTCAGCCATCAAATTTAACTGAACTGGAGAAGTTTTATATGGAAAAATGGTCAAAAATATCTCCATCCAGAATCCAGACACTAATCAAAGGCTATAGGAGGTGTCTAGAGGCTGTTATATTTGCAAAAGGAGGCTCAACTAAGTATTGATGTAATATCTCTGTTGGGGTGCCCAAATTTATGCACCTGTCTAATTTTGTTATGATGCATATTGCATATTTTCTGTTAATCCAATAAATTTAATGTCACTGCTGAAATACTACTGTTTCCATAAGGCATGGCATATATTAGGGCGGCACGGTGGCGTAGTGGGTAGCGCTGCTGCCTCACAGTAAGGAGACCTGGGTTCGCTTCCCGGGACCTCCCTGCGTGGAGTTTGAATGTTCTCCCCGTGTCTGTGTGGGTTTCCTCTGGGTGCTCCAGTTTCCTTCCACAGACATAGATAGATACTTTATTCATCCCAAGGGGAAATTCACATACTCTAGCAGCAGCATACTGATAAAGAACAATATTAAATTAAAGAGTGAAAACAATGAAAGTATAACAGGGAATAATTTTGTATAATATTAACATTTACCCCCCGGGTGGAATTGAAGAGTCGCATAGTGTGGGGGAGGAACATGCAGGTTAGATGCATTGGCGATCCTAAATTGTCCCTAGTGTGTGCTTGGTGTGTGTGTGTGTGTGTGTGTGTGCGCACCCTGAGGTGGGCTGTCGCCCTGCCCGGGGTTTGTTTCCTGCCTTGTGTCCTTTGCTGGCTGGGATTGGCTCCAGCAGACCCCCGTGACCATGTAGTTAGGATATAGCAGGTTGGATAATGGATGGATGGATGAATGGATGTCATATATTAAAAGGAAGCTGCTAGTTTGAAAGCTCAGCCACTGATAAACAAAAATCCAAAGAATTAAGAGGGGTTACTTATCTATTAATGCATTTATTTATTTATAGAGTTTCTGTAAAAAGCCTGGGGACAAATAAAGTTTGTTCTATCTATCTATCTATCTATTGTGACAGATAGGGGTCGCTATCGCTCCCTGAACCCTTGTCCAAGACTTCAGACACCAAGTAAAAGTCCAAATATTGACTTTATTTTTAAGCCACAGTGCACAAAGCACCCTCTCCTCCACTATTCTCATAAATCACACAATCACAAATACAATAAACCAATCCACCACTCCCAGACGCATTGCCACCCATCCACCCAGCTCAGCTCGCTGTCTGGGAGCTCCCACAGTCCTTTTATTCTCCCTAACCCGGAAGTGTTCCCAATCCTCAGTCCATGTGATTCTTTATCACTTCCGGGTCAGGTACAAGTCCTTTTCTTCACCCCGGAAGTATGCCACTTCTGTCGTTGCTCCTCTTATGACGCACTTCCGGGTTATAGGGCACATATGACTCTTCGGTCCTCCCTGCAGCTCCCTCTTGCGGCCCCTGTGGTATCCAGCAGGGCCGTGTATTAAAATTACATAGTCCATGATTCCCTGCTGGTCTTCGGGGCACCTCCATACGGCAGGGAGGGCTCCATATGGCAGCCTGGGGGTATTGGCCGGGATGACAAGCTGGCCATATATCACACTATCTACACTCAACTCTGCTTAAAGCAGATGAAACAAGCTTTAGAAGATCCTGAAGCATAAGAGAGCACCTTAATCTTGCAATATTTCTTTAAGTTTAAAAAAGCAGGTTTTAGAAAAAGAGGAGATATGGTGACTAAAGGTTAAATAATAATTTTGCATGTATTCAGGTAAACTAAAACTCATCTTGCTTGAGTTAAGAGTATTTAATATTGCTTTATTATTCACAGTATTACCATCCTCTACGAGAACATCAATAAAGTAGTTAATTAACTGAAGAAGGATTAATTCGTCTAAATGCTAAATACAGCTGGGTGGCATCAGCATACAAATAAAAGTCAATATTGAGTTTAGAATTACACCTCCTACTGGCAACATTCAATATGAAGAGAAAAGGGAATCTGTCCTGAGGGATATCATGTCTAAGTATGAAGGAGAATGAGACAGTACTGTCTACACACTTCTTGAAAATCATTTGAAATGTATAAATCAGCAAAGAACAGTGCCTGATAGGCCAACTAAATACAAACATAAGAACATAAAAGATCTGACAAAGAAGAGGAGTTTGTGGAAGAAAAACAACTGGCTTAATTATTTAACTCACAGTATGAAGGATTTATTTATATTTCTACATACAGAATTAACAGACACAGTGGACAAAACAGCGTAAGCTGAGATGTGTCTGACCTTTTCTCTGAGCACCATCCCTTTTATAAGCTCTTCAACACCATGCAATCACTCAGTCCATCATGCTTGTTTGTTTAGCTAATTGCTAAGCTGTCCCAATATCTCATCCAGACACTTCTTAAAGTTTGGCAAGATTTCTCTTTCAGCTGTATGACTCATTAGTAAAGAAGTGCTTCCTGAGTCTGAGATGAAGAATATTGTGATCAATACCATCAAAATCTGTACTCAAGTCTAAACTTGTTATTATAATGGAAGCTTTTCCTGTATCTAATTTAATTACTACATATAGCAGTGGCCACCATAAACAAAACCTTACTCTGTTCCATTCCATTTGAAATAGTGTGGTGCTGAGGTGTCACCCATTGCATGGCTGCACTTGGGTCCAAATCTGGGGATCCTGAGTTGATTTGTCATGTGGTGGGTACAACAATGCACTGTATCAACGCATGCTCCTAACCTCTCTCTCTCGCAGTGTGTGAAACACACTGTGGTAATCTGGGACACCTTGCGTACTCCACTATTGTCTGACCACTGAAATTCCACTCTGGTACTATGGAATATACAAAAAATTAGTGCTGGAGAATGCTGTGACTTAGCATATGCATATTTTAAGTAGATGAATCTACAAATGAAAACTTTGGCCAGCCACTTTTCATGAGACATGCATGCTTAAATACTGTGTATGCAAAGCTACAAAGGCTAATGTATTTAATCATGTGGATGAAGGTAACTACATACAGAAAGAAGGCAGAGGGACAAGCACTGTTCTGCAACAGGAACAACATGAACACAATCACCAGCACTTTTTGCTATTCACCATCTCACTCTTCAGCACCTGTATCCAGCAATTAGTGCAAGCTCCACGAATGGACTAGGTTCATTGCTGGGAATTACACCGTGGAAAGGTCATTCTACTTACAGTGCCACCTCAAAGCCACAGTCAACAGCAAAGAAAACCAGTCACAATAAAAATAATAACTTTAGACTTAGCTTCAGAATTCAATGCAGGTCAGTCATTGCCAGGGCAGCTCTATTTGGATGATAGCAGGGTGAATTAGAACATTAGAACATTAGAACACTCTAGACGAGAACAGGCCATTCAGCCCAACAAAGCTCGCCAGTCCTATCCACTTATTTCTTCCAAGAAAACATCAAGTCAAGTTTTGAAAGTCCCAAACGTCTTACTATCTACCACACTACTTGGTAGCTTATTCCAAGTGTCTAATGTTCTATGTGTAAAGAAAAACTTCCTAATGTTTGTGCGAAATTTACCCATAACAAGTTTCCAACTGTGTCCCCGTGTTCTTGATGAACTCATTTTAAAATAACAGTCTCAATCCACTGTACTAATTCCCTTCATAATTTAAAACACTTCAATCATGTCACCTCTTAATCTTCTTTTGCTTAAACTGTATAGGCTCAGCTCTTTTAATCTTTCTTCACATTTCATCACCTATAGCCCTGGAATCAGCCTAGTCGATCTTTTCTGGACTTTTTCTAGCGCTGCTATGTCCTTTTTGTATCCTGGAGACCAAAACTGCACACAGTACTCAAGATGAGGCCTCACCAGTGCATTATAAAGGTTGAGCATAACCTCCTTGACTTGTACTCCACACATCGTGCTATATAACCTAACATTCTGTTAGCCTTCTTAATGGCTTCTGAACACTGTCTGGAAGTCAATAGCTTAGAGTCCACTATGACCCTTAAATCCTTCTCATAAGGTGTACTCTCGATTTTCTGACCGCCCATTGTGTATTCAAACCTAACATTCTTATTTCCTATGTGTAATACTTTACATTTACTGACATTAAATTTCATCTGCCACAAATCTGCCCAATTCTGTATGCTATCCAAGTCCTTCTGTAATGATATAACGGATTCCAAATTATCTGCTAATCCACCTATCTTGGTATCATCTGCAAACTTAACCAGCTTGTTACTTATATTCCTATCTAAATCATTTATATATATTAAAAATAGCAGCGGCCCTAGCACTGACCCCTGTGGAACACTACTCTTAACATCTGCCAGTTCTGATGAGGTTCCTCGCACTATCACCCTCTGCTTCCTGTGTCTGAGCCAATTCTGCACCCATCTAAAAAAATCACCCTGAACTCCCACTTCTTTTAGTTTGAAGCCCAACCGCTCATGTGGCACCTTATCAAATGCTTTCTGAAAGTCCAGATAAATAATATCATAAGCTCCACTTTTATTGTATCCTTTTGTTGCCTCCTCATAGAATTCCAGCATGTTAGTAAAACACGACCTCCCTCTTCTGAACCCATCCTAACTGTTCAGAATAACTCATGTCCTTGCCATGTGTTGCTCCATCTTATCCTTAATAATTCCTTCCATTAATTTTACTGTGATGCATGTTAGGCTTACTGGCCTATAGTTGCTTGGATCTGCCCTGTCACCTTTTTTATATAATGGGATGATATTTGCCATTTTCCAGTCCTTTGGAATCTCTCCAGTGCACAGTGACTTCCTAAAAATATGTGTCAAGGGTTTATATATGTACTCACTATCCTCCTTAAGAACACGAGGATAAATATTATCTGGTCCTGGTGATTTGTTTGATTTTAGCTTATTTAATCTGAGCAGCACTTCTCCCTCTACAATTTCCAAATCCCTCAGTGCCTCCTTTGTAGTCGCGTTTACCTCTGGGAGGTTATCCACTTGCTCACTTGTAAACACCTCAGAAAAATGTAAGTTTAGGGCATCCGCTATTTCACAGTCTGTGTCTTTTAATTCCCCTTTACTATTCCTGATGCACTTCACCTCCTCCTTGACTGTTCTTTTACTACTAAAATACTGACAGAATCTCTTAGGGTCGTCTTTCGCCTTATCTGCTATATTCTTCTTCAACTGTCTTTTAGCCTCCCTGATATCCTTCTTAATGGTTGCCCTCATGTTCTCATACGCTCTACGATTCACTTTGCAGTCATTAGTCTTATATGCCTTATAAAGCAGTTTTTTCCTTTGCAACTTCTTTTTTAAATCTTTATTAATCCACTGTGGAGTTTTTTTTTAGTTTCCTATTAATTCCAAATGTAGGTATGTATCTGTCCTGCATTAAATGTAAAACATTTTTAAACCTGTTCCACTGCTCCTCAACTGTCTCCACACTTAACTGCTTATCCCAGTGTATCCTACTTAGACTTTGTCGCATCTGCTCAAAATTAGCCCTACCAAAGTTCAACTTAACAATTTTAGTCTTTGCATCTGCACTCTTACAAAATACTGAGAATTGTATTACATTATGGTCACTTGACCCTAGTGGTTCAATTACCTCTACACCATCAATTCTATCCTGATTATTACAGAATACTAAATCCAGACAGGCTTCACCCCGTGCTGGTGCTTTAACATGCTGTGTTAAAAAACAGTCACTGATTACTTCTAAAAACTCCTGCTCTTGTGCTCCTCCACCTGCAAGGTTATTCCAGTTAATATTTGGATAATTAACGTCCCCCATGACTATAATATCTCCCTGTAAACTTGCCTTTTTGATATTACTAAAAAAGATGTGTGTTGAAATCACTGTCTGAATTGGGTGCTCGTGTAGTGCTCAGGATTCTCTTACCCTCTCTGTTTCCCTCTGTTAGCTGACACATTCTCAATGCACAGGCTGTTGTCGTGTCCAGGTGCATGCAAAAAAGTCTAGATGGTGCAAAGTCCCAGGTAGTCCAGCATCTCTTGTGCCAACTGATGGTGAAGTTCTCAAAATGCCAAGCTATGGAAACACTTTTGTAACTTTATTTTAGTATTGTTTTGGTATCAAAATAAGAGCTTAATCACAATTTTTTTTTGAAACGTTGCAGCAGTGCTATCCCTGGAAGGACTCCATTTCCCAGCAGCCCCAAAGGGGAATGCCCTCATTGAATGTCTGAAAGAGGCGCAGGGGCTTCTGGGGACAAGAAGGGCCAGTGGGAAACTTGAAGAGGGGCCGGCGAAGCAGCAAGAAGGAAGGTCTGTGTTTCTGTGTATCCCGTGTGTCCCGTCCTACATAACTACTCAAAGTCTTTTGTATCCTGTATAGTTTTCTTACAAGAATGAATGGACTGTCTCGTGCCTGCCTGTTGTCGGAATAGTGGTGGATTAGTCATTGTGTGTCTTCAGAGGGAGCACTCCCACAAATCTCACCACTCACTGCTCAGGACTACCGGTAGGACTGTTTAATTCATTTCCTACGAAAGCTGTTCCTGTGATTGTCATCGTCACCTTTACTCCATACCATTTAATTTGTTTCTGCCACTTTGAAGCTATTATAAGGACATTGTCGTGATTGTTTATTGTCAGGGCTGATTGTTGTGTGTAAGATTTTTATCACCGAAGGTGAAGGGGATAGATGTCTAATTTTTGTTGTTGTTAATTGATTTTTCACTTAAAATATTTCACACAAGGGCGGCACGGTGGCGCAGTGTGTAGCGCTGCTGCCTCGCAGTTAGGAGACCAGGGTTTGCTTCCCGGGTCCACCATGCGTGGAGTTTGCATGTTCTCCCCGTGTCTGCATGGGTTTCCTCCCACAGTCCAAAGACATGCAGGTTAGGCACATTGGTGATTCTAAATTGTCCCTAGTGTGTTCTTGGTGTGTGTGTGTGCCCTGCAGTGGGTCGGGCCAAGGCTGGGTGCGTTCCTGGAATCCCTTACAAAAAATTTAATTAATCACAGTCCCTTTGACGGTGTGAATCTAGGCGGTACTGGTCCACTACAACGTTCATAAACATAAAGGACCTTCTTGACATTCCTCCTTGAAAAAGCCAAAAATGCTTTCTTACAGATTTACAAAAGCATTCAAAAGTTTCATTTGAAAATTTTAAATAGACATTGACACCTTTTTTTATCCATGTACCAAAACAAAATTATAGTTAGTAATTTACTAATGCTGCAAATATATATTACTGCTTTAAATGACTTATTTATAATTTATTATTTTCATGTGACACATTATTCACAAGGGAGAAGCTAACTGAGGAATCATAAGGCTTTTGTTTCTCAAACTACACACTGTGATGTTCTTATCCTCTTCTGCAGTTGTGCCTCAGCACCTTCCTCTCCTTTTCTGTGCTGGTTAGATCCAGTTGGCCTTCTTCTCTCAAAACACTAGTGGATACCTTTTTATCTAATCTTCAGATTCTTGGCAATTTGTTGTATGGAATACTCTTCATTCCACAAAAACAGTAGACAGATACATTTCTTAGCTGTTTCATTTATTTTCCATCTCTAAATCCATAATTGAACTTTAGGAGTTCCAGAACTGTATTGAGCAGAATAACAATTAGGATTTTAATATGACTGGTTAAGAATAAGCTGAGTGAGTTTACCATTAGGATAGTGGAAAAATGGCCGCTGAAAAAGGGACACTAACAGAGCTTTAGTCTGGTGACCCTGGAGCAAATAAAAGATAATAGAAGTTATTTTGGGGTTCTGCTGGAAGTGGTCTATATGTTAGACATTAACACTGCCTCTAAGCCATCATCTAAGTGAGAACCTGTTGGAAGAAGAGAAGGAATAAACACTCATCTGTTAGGAAGAAGAGAGACGAGTGTTTGAAGAGATAAAGCGAGAGAAGAGAGATGAGGTAAAGACCATTTAATTGCAGTACTGAAGAGGTGAGCAAGTGGACTGGCCACACCAATTCCTGAACAGCAAGTCCCACAGAGGCAGGAGTGCTCTTCTTTTACATCAGTTGGTTTTCATTTTATTATAGTAAATTTATCACTTTTTCCACAATTGGGCCTCTCTGACATTAATCTGCATTTGAGGATGGCTCCCAAGCACCCCCTTAGCACTCACATAATAATTTGGTACAGATGGAAATTTATACACATACACACATACATACACACTTCAAAGGAAATAAATGATTTTAAATCACCTGTAGTGCACAAACCGTTTGACCTACTGACCTGAAATTTAGTACACATATACTACGTGATGTCTACTATCCGCTTTTGGGGTGATGATTGACCTCCAAGGTTATTCTCCTTTTTATTTTTATGTTATTTGATTATAGAATCGACTCTCTGCAGCGGCCAGCAGGACAGCCATGTGGTGCATGTGTGCGGGTGGCATTCTCATCCCTACCACCTTTGCCATCACATCCCCTACCTCTTCATATCTTAAATCATCCTTGAGGCAGATTAAAGACTTAAGTGACAGCTTAAGTGAAAAATTAAGGAAAAGTAAGTAATTGCAACACAAACACTGACTTAATCAGTTTTAACACGAAAAGATGCCGACGAAAGAAGAGAAGAAGCGGGCCACTTGGGTGGAGAAAAGAAGAGCTGCTCAGGAAGCAGCAAGCGCATCAAGCTCTGAGCAAATGAATGCTAAACGTACAGAGAAAGAGTATGAAAACTATGAATGCTCAAGTCAAGTGTATTCACTGCACGTTATCGTGCAGTGCACCGTTACTGGTATTTAAAATGCAGCCGAGTTTGAGCAATTTTTTTTGCCATTATTTGAATGGTTGGTTGATTGATGGGAGGACAGTATCAGATTAATCTTGCCCTTTTAACTCTGGCATTTTAAATCAAGTGTAGCATTCTCTAGTACGCAAATCTGTGGCAGCCTCAGGACTTCCAGAATTTCAATATCTGTTACAATCCAGAAGCTCCACATAACACAAACAACACATAATTTTCAGACAAGAATTTTAAGACTTTAAAATAAAGTTCTATTTTCCACAGTCACACACACAATCACATACAGACGCCATGCTAAAACAATTCTTGATGTTTTGAATACTGAGAATCCATAGCAAATTTTTGATCCCATCACCAAACTGGAAGCAAAAGTGAAAAATAAAAATAAAAATTCAGTAAGCATTACAGCTCACCTCATGAATGAGCTCTAGGTTGTGAATAACCAAAAGACGATGAAAAACAAATTACAGTGCAAGAGCAAATGCCACATTTATAGATAATGTCTGAGATTTTTTTAACATACTCAATCCCTTAAAGAAGCAAGTGTGAAACTTAAAAAAAATGCTTTCCTTCAGAGAATTCAGCTATTAAATTCACCACTACTGGAGTGTGGTTTCACTGTTTCAAGCACAGTATATTTTAACTCTGAAACTTCATGGGCGCACAACATGTCAGAACACTGGATGCTTAAAAAAAAATATAAATTTATTATACTATGTTCAGAATATTATGGTATATAAAGTTTTACAGACATAATAATGGGGACATTGTGGTCACTTGCAGGGGCTAATTTTAATGTTGCACTGGGCAATGATATGACCATGATATGGGATGTCATGTGTTCTTCTGCTCTCTTCTTAGTTTTAAGACCAAGACGGCACAGCACTCTAAAATCATCCTGGGCCCACCTACTATGACACTGGTTATGGGTACTCTGTTAAAAAGGCATACCACAAATGCCCTGGTCAGTTCAGCTTTGTTAACAAGTGGTCATTCTGGCTGTACAGAGGGGAGAAAAAAAAAACATAAAAGCAACCATTTTTGTACCTCAGACTAGGTGCAATATCAGAGGCTTCCTCTTGTCCTTATTACTAGAAGTGACCTCCTTAAGATCATGATCTGATGTTGAGCTTTGTATTTTAGTAGTGCAGGTGCCATGGAGGAAGAACAGGCATCCTGGCTGGGATAAAGGAGGGATTCTCGCCTGGCCAGGAGGCCATAATGAATGGCCTTGGTGAACACGCGCAACTGGGGCAGTTCATTCCCCCAAACAATAGATGACCCAATGAAGGCACCCTCAGGGTGCCATGGGAGTTGACGTGCATAAATGCAGCCCTCTCTGGGTCTTTGGATAGCACCATAGGGTGCTGCCGGGGAGGACTGTCCTGGTTTCTGCACGACCCAGAATGGGCATGACACCAGAGCCAGCTCCCAGGTCGGAGTTAAAAGAGAGCCTGTCACCTCACTTAATTGAGTCAGAGTCAGGAGGCAGTGGTCAACTCTCAACTGGAGGCGAAAGGAGCATGTGTTTGTGTATTATGGCTGGTGATTGTATAAAGAAAGGTGTTAAAAACAAAAAAAAACCCTTTTATTTAAACCTGGAATTGTGTTGGGCATTACTGTGCCTGTGGTTTAGGGAATCAAATGATATGCAAATGATGCCACTAGTGTATGAAATTCTCATCTAATACAGTAAGGCTGAGATCCTAAAAAGTGTGACAAAAGTGTTTAACGAGAAACTCCATTCTTTTCCTAAAAAAAAATATATTACCAAGTGGTGCTGGAAGAAGAAAAGAATTTAACTTGCTTATCAGTTTTGCCGGTAATAATTGAGATCATTCAGTAAGGCTTCTACTTTGTTTTCCTAACCTTTCTCTGTAGGAGGTGGTCTCCAGTTGTTAAACTTGCATCCTTGGCTGTTCTTTGTAGAGCATAAGAGGCACAACTGGGTGAGGAAGTAGCACCAAAAAGATGGACTGTCATTTTCTATTCCTCTAGTCCATAGTTTAGATTACCTTTTGGCCACCAAAGGAAATGAAGAAGATCAGTATCTTTATCTGGAATTTTTACTTGATAAAACATTGACTTGATATCTGCCTTTAGAGCAATTCACTGCTTTCTGAATCTTGTAAGAACTCCAATGAGAGTTTTAGTTAATTCAGTTCCTTTCATCAACTGTTCATTCAGTTAGAAGACTTGGTAAGTGTTTGTACAGTCAAAAACCCCTTTAATTTTATTTTTCTTTGGATGATATACTCCATGGTGAGGGATGTACCACACACACTATTTTGTGAGTGACAACTGTTCTGTGGGTACCCTAATAGCATATCCTTTGTCTAAAATGTCCTTCGTGAAAATTGTGTAATCCTCGTGGAAGATTGGGTTCCTTTTAAGTTTTTTCTTGAGACCAATAGCACGCTGTTCTACAATGCAACGATTGTTTGGCATTTTAAGTGTCTCATCTTTAAAGGGCAGATTAATGCAATAGTGTCCATCCACTAACTTTGCAGTCTCTGAGACGATGCACATGAACATAATGTCCTCCTGTGACATTTTGTCTTTCTCTTCACAGCTGCACTCTGGAAAGTCTGTATTGTATTGCTGGAGTAACATTTGTTCTATTTCCATTATTGACACACAATTGACTGTGTAACTTTGCATTTTTTCATTTCCTGTCCCCTTTATTAAGCCATTAACAATCCATCCAAGAGCCATCTTTATAGCATAAGGACCTTCACTTCTACTGTGTATGACTTGCCATGGCTCCATGTCTTTATCTTGGGTAAATGCATATCCTTGAGATAGGACCATCTTGTGATATCCTCTTGCATTGGGATGTGTTCTCTCTTTTCACTGGCATAAAGTTTGGTTTGTATACCTCTGGCAATTTGATAAATATGTTTTCTTCTATGCCACAGACTTGTAACTCTGATACAACAGAAGGTTTTACTAGTTTCCATTTATTTACTTTGTCCCTTTCTACAGTGCTTATATGGACTTGAGCTTTTATTCTGGGAAGATTTACAGGAAGTGCTCTTGCAAACTTTTTGTGCAAAATGTAGCTGTACTGCCAGAGTCTATTAGAGCATTTGTTTCTACACATCCATTTTAAACTTAACTTTAACTAGGGCCAAAGCTAGGACACGCTCTTTACCAGCCCCGGTAGCAGTGCATGTCTCTAATGGTTCCACAGAAACACAGGAAGAAGAAATATTCTTCTCTTCCGACTGTGTGTTTTATTGATGATGTCACTCCTGCTGACAATGTCTCTCAAGTCTCTGCAAAAGCTAAAAAGTTGAGCAGGTTCAACAGCTTCCTCAGTTAGTGTCCTCAGGGCTCAGGAGACTGCACAAGCTGTTCTGTTAGCCAGAGCAGAGGCTCTAAAAAGGCAGCAGGCTCTAGATATGGAAGAGGCACAGTTGAGAGCCAAAAGAGAATTTGAAGAAGCATGGCTACAGGCTAAAAGAGCTCAACTGGCATTAGAAGCAGCAATTGCAGAATCCAATGCAACACTGAGAGCTCTTAGAGGACACAGTCACATTCCAAGTTCCTTGTATCAAGGTAACTCAAGCCCACTAGTTTTAAAAAAACAGAAAAATTCATTGATAAGCACAAGGATTATAGAAATATGAAAACTGCTTATATATATATATATATATATACTGTATATATATATATATATGTAACACATGATGCAACAAGACAGACAAACATAACAATGAAGAGAATGGTTGTTTACTCGCTATTTAGAGTTCTAATTGGTCTTGGCACTGACAGTTTCATGATACCAAGTCTTAAAGGATGATGTTCAGTGTTAAATTGAAGCCCTTTTACAAGAGCGTAATACCAAAAGAATGGTAAACAAAACGTTACTAAAGCTGTTACCAAAAAATCGAATTGATCAGAGGATAACAGAGGAAAGTCAAAATTAGGATTCAAAGAGTCATTGTTCAAAGAAACTGTGATACAGTGTTAGTCATTTTCTAACCTGCTTAGTCCTGAATAGGGTTTTGGGGGTTGCTGAAGCCTAAGTGTGTTTTAGGTAAACAAATACTAGGATGTTTTCAACACAAAGCTGCTAGATTTTATGCTGGCGACATACTGATTTCACGTGACATGGGTCACATTACTAGAAACCAGCCTAGCAACCTGGGAAGCCAAGGAGACAAAATGGCATTACTCATAAGAATCTAAAATATTTTAAAATTCATATAATCTAAAGCAAGCCACAAGAGAATTATTTCTTTGCAATTGCCCCTAGTTATGCAAACAAACATAATTCATATAACACCTTCCAGAACACAAAGTAAACAACCCAGTATGATAATGAAAAAATTTCTTTAGTTCTGACTTTGATGCTACTGTCGAGCAAGGTGCAGGAGCAGAACAAAGGCTGTCGTGAAATATCTCGATTGCCAGGGCTTGACAAACTGGGAAAATCCAAAAAGGGAATCCAAACACAGTGCAGGTGATAGAAATCATGGGAGGACTAGCACATATTCATAGTGGTGGCAGTCTACTGAATAAGGCAGCAACAACAGTCAGCTCTAGAATCTGATCCAGATGTTTCTGTCAATGCCTGCAAAGCCACAGAAACAGCTACCTGTTCCAATTTTATTTAAAGCACATCTCTCTCTGTCTCTCTCTCTCTCTCTCTCTCTCTCTCTCTTTCTCTCCCAATATCCAAAATGAGCTCTTTATTTGTTAATGTTCAGTGTGCCAGGCTGTCTGAAACAAATAGATTCCCAGATAGATCAGGGCATGTGGAAGCCTGCTAGATCCATAACAGTGTTAACTGTCAAAAGCTGCCAAAGCATTTTGTCTCGAATTTGGTCAGTTGGATGGTGACCTTGTTCGCTGAATTTGCTGTGCAGTCAGCTTAGGCTAACTTTTTTTTTCCATAGGTCCATGTTGCTTTGCATCACAGAGCTGTAGTAGCCAATGCTGTGAAACTATTTGTAGTGGGAATTGGCACCATGCTACACTTTGGGCTATTGTAGTTCATGGACCGAATGTATTGACGTGAAGGCAGACAGACATAGACACAAATTCATAAAAGTGAAGAAAAACATTTTTTATTTATAGGTGCTTCAAACAAAAGGGCGCAAAAATGAATTCCCCAAGTCAAAGTAATATGGTGTAATTAAATAAAACCCAGTCTTAATGACACAAGCACAACACAAAATAATTATAATAGTGAACAGCAAATATTTTCAAAAATACAGTCCTTTCCCTTTCTCCTGTGCCAATCAAAAATCAGGAAAATAAAAGAAATCAAAAAGTTCCCTTATGATATACAAGGGCTTTAACAATCACTCACCACTCCACCTTCACTCTTTGATTTGGTCTGGAAGTTAACCAGACACCCAACCAGGTCAAAATATAAATTTATTAGGGATGGGCAGATCAGTACTAAAGTATCAATGCTTCCGATCCTGACCATTTAATTTAAACATCATTGTTCACATTAAAAGTATCGATATTATACATTTTCAATAATATGCAAGTTTAATAGAAAGTATTTTTAAAAAAGCATTTGATGGTGAGAACATGAATATTAAATTAAACTTATCATTTTGTGTAAAATGGAAGCTCACTTTTCCTTCTGTGCTTTTCATTGTCCTGCATTCACACTGGCAGTTCTGCAATCCACCAACCAAAGCAGTGGAGCTGTGTATGTGAGGCAATGACAGAAAGAAAGCAAAGTGTTGTTTGGAGTTATTTTACTCCAATGAATGAGCAATAATGAATCAAAATGTGATATGTGGAGACCGTATGTTATTGCGGCAACACCACAATCCTAGTAAAACACATGAAAGTCAGTCACATTGCAGAACATGAGGAGTTACAACAGAGGTAATCAGAAGAGAACACTGACACTCAGGATAAATTGCCTGACACCGTTGCCAAAGGCCTGTAGTCTGATCTTAAAGAAGCCTTCCAGAAAGGCAAGCAGTACCCAGGTAATGTTAGTATTGTAATCTGGTGTAAGGTTGTTGTAATTGTTTGAATAGAAAATAATAATGTCTGTTTTTAGTGAGGAGTATATTACATTTATAGCTTGATGAATGAACATACGTAGAAAACATTTCCAAACTTTTTATATTTATTATGTCCATTTTGTAAAAAAAAGATATTACTCGATAATAACTTTACTTTACTTGGGCTGTAAAAATAATATTAAAAGGGGTAGGCCCAAGCGTTACCCAAGGTGAGTGTCTTCTCTCACCTGTTGACATGCCTAGTAGTTATGGCATCTTGTAAAAAAAGTTTTGCGGCTATCCAGGTCTTGCATGCTGTTGACAGTGATATGATACAGTAAATGATGTTTAGGACAATGACGTGTGGTGAGGTTCATGGCTGGTGAGGCGCTGACTCCTTCAGAGTCAGATTTACAAATATATGATCCCAAAAGAGTAGCTTATTCACTATTCAATTGGCAGCATGCACAATGACTACTGGTTATGTTTCACATCTCATCAGCATTCTTTACACACATACTGTATAGGTAAGGCACATGTTTGGGTAAAAAAGAACGGTGCATTTATAGCAGCGACAGAGCAAATGTGCTCTCTCCGCTCTCTGTCGCCACTATAAATGTAATGTGTTTTAAAGTTGCCATTTCACAATTCATGCTTATTCAATACAAATGAAAGTATTGAGTGATATACAAAAAAAAGATTTAAATTTTGACCTTAATTGAAATATTTATTATTATTTTTTTAAAAAAAGCTTTTTATTCTGATGCTTTAAGTAATTTTAATAGAGACTTTTCAACAAAAGGATAACAAGAAAATCATAAGAATATTTTATTTAAGGACAAAATTTAGTTTTTAAATATTGGATTGTTTTTTTCTTAGTCTGATCCCATTTTTTTATAAAATTGAAAACCGTTTATGGTCTTACTTTTATTTGTAAAGGAAGTCAATGCGCTTATCCTTCTCCATGAAAATCTCCGTCATTTTCTTGTAAAAGTCCTCCTTATTTTCCTTTAGTTTTAAAAATCTTAATGTTCTATTTTGGCAGTCAGTCAGAACTAAAAATAAAAATAAAGACACCGCTGCAGCGCACTTGACTTTCTGATATCACTAACTTCAATCAGGGAGTATGTAGCGACAAAACTCTCCCATCCGCCAGCTTGTGATCCATCCCTTAAGGAACGCCCTTGCTCTCTGTCCAATGCAGTTGCATTTTCTCCATTAAGTACGCCTTCCTTTTTAAACTTTTTGCCCGGGACTTTGCTAGTTCGTATGGCTTCTTTTTAACTAGACAATGGACCACTAGCATCGCATCTTTTTTCATGGTGCGACAAGCAGTGTACCTCACCTGTCTGGATGTTCATTAGATTCCTGCAACGCCACAGGAATCCGGCACATGTACCGCAGCCCCGCAAAACCGGAGCCACTGTGAAGCCGCAGCATCTCTGGAGATTCGACACACCTCCTCCTCCTCCTCCCTCAGGGTAAGTGTGCCCGTTT
>JANRMT010062854.1:23441624-23476228 GCA_026402145.1 Polypterus bichir lapradei | reverse complement strand
TATCTATCTATCTATCTATCTATCTATCTATCTATCTATCTATCTATCTATCTATCTATCTATCTATCTGTCTTTTTAGTCTCATACACTGCTATAACATACTTAAAAATCATTAACTGTTAAGAACATCTATGTTTGCTAATTTCTGTCATTTGAAGAACGATCACACTTTTTTGTTTGGGATTGGAGCTACTTGTCCGCTACCACATTTCAGTGTCTGGATGTGTCCATCTCCCACTTTGAGACTAGTGGGACCTTTTCACATACATTAATCCATTGTCTAAAGTGAATCTGCTGGGGTTCAGTAGGACCAAATCTTGTTTGCACCATTCAACAATTGGCTTGGTCTCGAAAATGATTTCGCTTTTATTTGGACTTGGTCTTGACTTGTGTTGCATTCCACTTGAAGTGGGAAGTCAGAATTTCTAAATTTCCAAGTGGATCACTGCCTTAAGTTGGATTTTCAACTTGGAAATTCAGGGCAGGTCTGTCAAGTCTGAGTTCGCCTGACTTCAGGTCATGATGTCAATCCAAAATGGCAATGTACACTGCAAACTTTAGCGAATGCTGTAGTTATTTTATTACTATATTTTTACTGTATTTATTATATTGTTTATTATTAGCAACTGTGGACATGTTGCTGTGGTGTTTGGATACAGAAAATACAGAGTATAGCGTTGTTGTCAACTGCTGTTTACTCCGCTGAAGCAAGCACAACATATGTCAATATTGGTTTTCCAAATGTTTTACTGGAACGCGATCAATTAAAGTTGATGTAATTCCCAGCTCCGACATCCAGCTTCCGATATAAGTTGAACACAGCATTGGTCTCTACCCCCCTTTAGAGTCAGACTTGACTTAATCTCGACAGTTTTTGGTCTTGGAATTGTCTTGGATTTGATAAAGGTGGTCTTGACTAGAGCACTAGCTAGCATATCCAGTGAACAGAGGTTCATAAATGCATGATGTGTGTGGACTTACCATTGTACCACTTGTGATTTTATTTTTCTTCCTCTTGCTGCTTCCTCCACTTTGGACTTGACCTTGGAACTTTGAGGGCTCAGTGCTGATGACTGTGTTTACTTACCTGAATTGTTTTGAGAAATTCCTTTTTTATGTTTTAAATGTAGCATTTTATTTGTAAAATAAGCCTTCAACTAAAACTAGAGAGCTAGGTATCCCTTTTTTCCTGCATTTTCTTGCTGAAGTTTTTTTTATTTTTGCCGTTTTTTAATATATGTAGGAACAATAGGGAATATAATTTTACTGACAAGTAACGAAACCATCAAGAAAACAGGATTTTAAATTAAACAGCAAAAGGGGATTTAAAGAACCATTCAGAAATGTATTGTGAAATAAATATTGTCTATAAAAATAAGGCTATTTTAAAAATAATATATATAATATAGTGAGATTTTTAAGACAACTCCCCAGCTCACCGACACTCTATTAACTCAATCAGGGACTGTTTGTCCACTACTAGTGCAACTGTAAGTTTGCACGCATCCCACATAACACATCTGTAGTGTGCTGCTTGATTGGGGAAACATTTAAAGCTGGCCACTAACCTGGCCGTATGC
The DNA here is from genome assembly GCA_026402145.1 of Polypterus bichir lapradei. NCBI lineage: Eukaryota > Metazoa > Chordata > Cladistia > Polypteriformes > Polypteridae > Polypterus > Polypterus bichir. The sequence continues at coordinate 23,474,648 of JANRMT010062854.1, read as the reverse complement.
ACACAATAAAGCTACTTTTTTTTTTTTGGGAAACCTGTACTCTGCTCATCCTCTCTTGTGCAAGTCTGTGACTAACACATCACAAGTAGTACCAGAAGTGGGGTCTTGCACAGATGGATCCCCAACAGGCTCAAAAAGTGAGGCCCTCACAGGTGCTCCTTGCCCTTGCCCAGCCCAGAGATGAGCTCGTAAAGATGGCTCCTGTGGATGACCCTAAGTGTTTCCTATTCTGTTTCGAACGTACAGCCATATTGATGTGCTGGGACAGAAGAGGCTGGGCGGCTATCTTGGACCCTTTTTTGCCCAGGGATGCCCTACAGATCATGCAAAATCTTCCTCCTGAGAGACTTGATGAATACAAATCCTCCTCTGTATGGTTCTGAGCCCCTTGGCTAAGGGGTGTAAGTTTTGGGTGTGGCTAACCCAGACCACTCTATGTGGAGGACTTAGGGGACACCTTTGACATAGTCTTGCCTGTGGTAAGTGATGACCTCTGTGATGAGATGCTCTAAAGTGATGTCCACTCGCTGCTGAATTTGACCCAAAGATTGGAAGGGGCCCAAGCCACATGGAGGCAGAAGGGCTACCCAGGTTTAGCTCCTACTCCTGTACAACCGATGTGTCCCCCACGCCACTGGGGTGGACCTTCCGACCAACTCCAAAAGACGAAGATGCTGTCGGGGAAATGATGCTGCTGGGACCGACCACAGATGCTTTTGATGTGACCAGTCTGGACGTCTGGCCAGGGAGTGTTGTCTCCCACCTGTTCAGTCCCTGGAGAGCAGCTTGACTGAAGTCTGCTGCTCTTATGCCAAGTTCTAAGAAAAGGGTAACTTTAATGTCACGGTTGGCTTAGCCGGGTTTGAGGTTCTGGCCCTTTTAGACTCTGGCAGTGATCTCTGCATCATCTGATGCAATGTGTTCCGCCAGATGCCCTGCACAAGCATTGAATGTATAAACATTCGGTGTGTTCATGGAGATGTTAAAGAGTATGAGACTTTACTACTTCCATTGAAATATAAGGGAAGAAAGTTCAAAGTTTGGACTGCTGTATTGGACTCTTCACCCTGGCCTTTCTTATTTGGGAGGAGGAATGCCCTATTCCCCCGGGTCTTGCCACTGGCAAACGCCTCTTTCTTCAGTACAAAGAGAGAGGCTTGCATCTGACAAGTTTGGCCAGGAAGACAGCTTGAAGACTGAACCTGATTTGGCCTGTTAGGAGGCTGATGATGCTTCACTTGAGTTTCTGAGACAGTAGGAGGGCACTGTGCAGCAGGCGCATACACCTTCAATCTCCCTAGTTGGGGCTTTTTCCTTGGGCTCTGGGGACCCATCCGGGTCAGAGGTTGTTGCTTCGGGCTCTGGGGACCCTGGGACTGACACCCAGTCCAAGTTTGCATGCTTACATTTTGCATTGGAACAAGTACACGTTACAGATGATTGTTACTATGAGGAATGGGAGGGCCCAAACTTTAAAAGGCCGCACTTTTTACTCAAGAGTGGCTTCATGTATCAGGTGATTTCCAGTCGCTTTTTGGATGGACTGATTGAGCAGGTGATGGCCCTGAGCGGACACAGGGAATTGAAAATTGCACACACCCATGTCTTGGGGTGGTCATCTCGGTGCTGAAAAGATGAGGGATCGTATTTCGAAATACATTTATTGGCTGAATATGGGCATAGATGTGGAGCCATTGTGTAAGTCTTGGGCTGAATCTCAAGTTGCTTCTGCTCATAGACCCGCTTGGGCATCTCTTTCACCGATGCCTATTTTGGACATCTCTTTCGAGAGTGTTGGGTTAGACATTGTTGGTCTGCTTTCCAAGAATAACAATAGTTGTCAGTATATGCTCGTGTTGGTGGATTATGCAACAAGATATCCTGACGTTGCCTCTTTGGGTTAGACTGAAACTCCGACTGTTGCAAAGGCTCTATCAGAAGCCTCCACTAGTATTGGTATCCCTCGTGAGATTTTAACTAACCAGGGTATGCCCTTTACTTTCAGCATCATGAAACAGCTATGCAGGAGCCTTTCAGCACCACTTTTTATCATCCCCGGTTGAATAAGACTTTAAAGCAAATAATTCAGCGAGTGGCTCATGACAACCCAACCTGGGACACAGTGTTGCCCTCTTTCCTATTTGCTATTTTGGAAGCTTCTCCGGCATCTAGCAGCTTAAGTCCATTTGAACTGTTATTTGGCAGGAGGCCATGAGGGGTGGAGGGGAGACACTTTTCGAGAACAATGGACGGGGTTCACCCTGACACTGATAGGGTGAAATTTGTCAGTCAGGTTGCTTCCCTCCAAGAACACATTTCTAAATTTTCCTCTGTCACTGTGGAGCATCAGTAACGTGAACAGAAGGTCCAGAAATGTAATTATGATAGAAAAACTTTGTAAATTCAAATTGTTTTGATCCTGTTCGACCCATATAAGTTTCTGGAAAAATGGCCGGGTCCTATGGTAGTTGAGGAACACATGAGTCCTGTCAACTATCAAGTTAGGATTCCCAGCCTGTGCAAGCCTGTGCAAATCTTATACATTAATCTTTTGAAGGAATAGCACAACCCTAAATGAGGTGTTGGCCATGACTGCAGCAGTCTCTCAGACTGAGGTTGCTATTGGTGATGATTTGACAGACACTTGGAAGGCTGAGTTACTGTCCCTGATTGGAAAGAATTCTACTTTTTTTTCATCCATACCTGGCTGGATAGAGATTGCTGGACACAAGATTGTTACTGAACCTGGTGTTAAGGTACAGCTGCGTCTGTATCATATTCCAGAAGCAACGAGGGCTGTGCTACGCGAGGAGGTGAAGCAGATGCTCAATTTGGGTGTGATTCGCAAGACTAAAAGTGACTGGTGCAGCCCAGTTGTTTTGGTCCTAAAATCTGATGGCTCCATTCAGTTTTGTATAGATTTTCGATGCTTGAATAAGGTTTCCAAATTTGATGTGTACCCGATGCCGCATATTGATGACTTACTGGACAGGCTCGGGCAAGCCTCGTATATTTCCACCCTAGATCTCGTGAAGGGGTAGTGGCAAAGTCCGCTTTGTCTTCGTTCCCAGTTCTGTGCAATCTAGACTTTTCTAAGGAGTTCATTCTAAAGAGTAATTCAAGTGCGTTTGGTTTGGGGGTTATACTTTCTCAGAGTTTTGATGGGGAGGCACATCCCATAACATTTCTGAGCAGGAAGTTGCTTTCCAAGGAGCGTAATTACTCGACCGTTGAGAAAGAATGTTTGGGTATCAAGTGGGTGATGGAGGCGCTCCGCTACTACCTGTGGGGTAGGCAATTTACCCTGGTGACTGATGATGCTCCGCTCCAGTGACAATACAGGCAGAAGAATATGAATTCCCGGCTCACGTGGTGGTTTATTAGCACGCAGCCATTCTATTCTGATATTCACCATTGTCCCTTTTCAGCATACATCAAAGCTGACGTCCTCTCGGGTCAAGCCGAGCCTGGCTTAGGCTGTCACTTTGTTCACACCAGTGTAAACAAAGCTGAGGGGGGTATGTGAGATTTTTGAGACCTCGACAACCCCAACGGCATTGTGTGCTGACATTCGGTTAACGCAGGCAGAGACTGGCTGTCTGTTGCTGATGCAACTGCAAGTTTGCACACTTCCCATGTAGCATGTCTGTTGCCCGCTGGTTGATGCAGGGAACATTTAATACTGGCCGTCAACCTGGCCCTGTGCACACTTTCTGTGTCCTTGCTTGTGCAGGAAGGCTATCTGTTCTTTTGATCTGAGAAGGGAGCGGATGCAGGGTGGCATCATTGCCCCTGCTTGCATGCTGTGTGTGCTTGAATTTTGGTAAATACTTTAATAATGTTCCTGTCTTGACAACAAAAAGCTGCCTTTTTCTGAGGGGCCTCCTCCTCTCTTGTGCAAGTCTATGACCCACACATCACAAGATACTATTGTCCAAGGCTCTGTCTATTTGTCCTTTCTTTTTCTGTGATCTGGGCACTGAGTTGCATCTTATCCAATACACATTTTATGAAAACATTTTTGAAGTCTTTCAAAGCAACTTAAAAGCACACAAAACCTTAGTTAATCTTCAGCACCAAGTTGACTGCTTCTGTCTTGTCAGATTTAATAAAATTCAAAGATGTATTCTTCAGAGCTGGTCTTCCGTTTCGTACATGGATCTGGAAGACAGTAGCACCCCATCAGGGGGCAGACTTCTTGTAAGAGAGAAGCAAACACTTAAAATGACTTCCATTACCATGACGTTGAGAGATTTATAGGAGCATATTGAGTCCTTATCAAATGTCTAACATAACAGTAACATTAGCTTTGAATACCTGTTGCTTACTGGATAACCTAACACGGGTTAAGAAGTCAGAAGCATACCTTGTATTTAAATTACTATACTGATTAATGACTGTTCTCATTTTATTAATATCAGTTGAGATGTTAGTTTTATTATCTATTTTACAAATAATGGGATTTACAATTTTGTGTTTTTCCATTTTTTATATTACATTAAGGTTTTTGATGTTTTTGTTTAGGTATGAGTGAAGAAACTTAGATCAAAAATTTTCAAGCAGTTGTGGCTAAAGATGCCAAAGGAAGATGAATAAAAGTTAAGCCAAATAAAAAAAATGAATGCATTTAGGTGTTTAGAATTTCAAGTCTTTTATTAAAGACAGTTCCAAACTAAACAGCTCTGCCACCTCCACCTAAGATTCCTAAGGCTGTTGAGCTCGTCCCTGTAGTCTTAGGAGAAAAGACCAACCAGTGCAGGATTTACGTATAAGCTACACAAGCTATAGCTTAGGGCCCCCGCCTTCTTGGGGGCCCCCAAAACAAATTGTCAGAGTGAGCAATTGTCATATATACTTAAATATACTACAGCATATCTGGACTTATAAAGGGCCCCATGTCTCAAATAGCTTAGGGCCTTATCAAGTCTAAATCCGGCCCTGAGACCAACTTATAACTCCAGAAACCTAGCAGCCCCTAAGCTTGCTCATGGTAAGCTCTTTAAAGATTCTCAATTGATTATTCAATAACATCCCAAATAACATTCTGGGAATGGATAAAAAAAAATCCATTTTAACATTGGTAAGTAGCGGTCTGGTAACCTAGATGTAACCTTTCGATAACACAGCAATAACATTAAAATTGTTTTCTGGGTAGAGGTTTTGCAGAAGTGTTTTTTGGGATTCAAGATGGTCGTTATTAGGTTGCTCTATTTTTCTTCTCTTTTTCCAATAGTGGTGCTTTCAAATATATAGTGCATAATAAATATAATTAACCGAGTCTTATTGTCAATCACTATGGGCAGTTCTAATGAAATGTAGTCCAAACCTTTTCTGCATTCATAGAAAAAGTTATGAAAGTATAAAGATTAGTGATGAGCGAACAGTGTTGGATTAAGAGGAGACTGTTATATTACATTTTTCTTTATGTCACTATATCTGGACAATACTGTTATGAGTTTTATTCACATGTGCATGTTAAATTTGGCACACAGGGGCTCAGCAGTTAGAATTGCTAGCCAAGCATTAGATTAGATAGCCAAAGACAACTGGAGGCTTGTATAGTCAGCTTAAACACAGGATAGTGTAATTCTGTCCCCTGTCAGCACAAAATCTTTCCTTATTGGGAGAATGAGAACGGCACTATGATATTTCTGTATTTTGTGGAGGAGGAATTCAGCCCTTGTTTGGAGACAGAAAGGACCAGCAAGTTGAAGAAGAACAGTATAAAAGACTTGGACAGCAGCCAGACCCTTGGAGGCTGTGTCGACAAAGTTTGAAAAACCTCCCAGCGTGGGGACGAGAAAAATGGCGGGCTGTGTTGATCCAGATTGCCCACCTGGATAAAGTCTGTCCATATGCCTCCCCGTCTGTAATCGTGTTAACCGTCAGTAAATATAAGCTAAAAGATATTTTTTCTCATGTGATTCTTGTACCGCCGTAATCACGATGGGAGGGATATCGCCTTTTCTGGTATATTACGATATTGTTTAATTATTTAATATGCCACAATATCAAAAGAACACATTTCCAAGAGAGCTAATGCCTCTTCAGGAAACAGAGACATGACTGAAGTATTTAAAATTATGAAGGAAATTAGTACAGTGGATCGAGACTGTTATTTTAAAATGAGTTCATCAAGAACAAGGGGACAACCTTGTTACGAGTAAATTTCACTCAAATGTTGAGAAGTTTTTCTTTACACAAAGAACTATAGACTCATGGAATAAATTACCAAGTAGTGTAGTAGACAGTAGGACTTTAGGGACTTTTAAAACTCAACTTGATGTTATTTTAGAGGAGTTAAGTGGATAGGACTGGTGAGCTTTGTTGGGCTGAATGGCCTGTTCTTGTGTAGATTGCTCTAATGTTCTAAAGACACAAATACACTGACACCTTTCCGGTTTTCTTCTTTATATGTGTTTTGTGTTGAAGTATTTTCAAAAGTTTTGCATTACCATATACTGTATACATATGTATAAGTCAGGTTTTGAAACCCGAAAAATCGATCATAAAATCATATTCAGACTTATATACCCATTCAAAAATGAGACACTTAATTTTTTTTATTACATCTTCTTGCTTCCTTCAGTTTCTCAGACACATCGAATTTTGTTGCAGCAGCACAGTTACCAATTTCTTTTGCCACTTCAACAACTTTTAATTCAAAACCAGCTTCATATTTTCTTCTGATCAAATGCTCCATCGCAGATAAGGGATGCTCTTACGATAAAGCTGTATGAGGGTGTGAGATACAAAAAACACAAAACAGTGCAAACGTCGCTCTCGGAATAGTTTGGGTATTACTGTGTGGTCACGTAAACACAATACATAGAAAAATGGCAGTGTGCTCCGTGGTTACTCTCTCAGGTGGGCGCTAGCATATCATAATCTCTTGGACCAGTAGTGTGAGTTTTCCACATTCGTCTTATAAAACCGACATTATAAAATACTGGTTATATGTAATTTATATGTATATATAAGTTGTATGTTAAAATCAAGCCCCAACTTATCCGCGGAAGACCTTAAACGCAAGTATATATGGTAAATTTTAACACACTAGTAGCGCAGTTCTTATTAAATCCATACTGGTAGAACTTCATCCAGGACAGCGGGTGATCTATTATATATCTATTATATACTATTACATATATAGTGGAACCTCGGTTTGCGAGTAACTTGGTTTACGAGTGTTTTGCAAGATGAGCTAAATTTTTTAATAAATTTTGACTTGATAAACGAGCGATGTCTTGCAATACGAGTAGTATGGATACACTTTGTCTGCTGAGCGTCATGTGATCACAACTGAGCTGATGGTTCTTCTCTCTCTCACACGCGTCTCTCTCTCCTTATCTCTCTCGCTCGCATGCACGTCTCTCTCTCTCTCTCTCTCCTCTTGAGGGCAATCGTCTCCTATTCTCCGTTTGCATGTCCGCGATTATTTTTGGATACGCTTATACGGCGAATTGCTACAGCGCTGGGAGACTGCGATTGCTTTGGGACACTCTTCCACGTGTCATCCCGTTGGGTGGAATCCCACAAGAGTTTAGAAACTCACTCACACCAGCCATGATTCTTTTTAAAGGTAAAGTGCAGGTTAATTTGTTTTATGTATTTTTACTTTATATTTTGTATTAATCATTTTTATATGAATAGTTTTGGGTTGTGGAACGAATCATCTGAGTTTCCATTATTTCTTATGGGGAAATTCACTTTGACATACGAGTGCTTTGGACTGCGAGCACGTTTCCGGAAAGAATTATGCTCGCAAACCAAGGTTCCACTGTATTATATAGTATTACATCTGTTATATAATTTTATATATATTATATTATTATACTAAGAGTAGTGTTATATGCTCAGGGGGCTGTCCCATCAAACAATGGTTGCTAAAACTATGATATCTTGCAATGTATCATGGGTTGCTGGGGAAAAAAAGTGTGTCTACTGTAATGCCGGCTGCACAGTAAGTTATAGTATGATATTATTCTTTCAGTCTTGGTGAGAATGGGGATATCGACTGACTGGTAAATCAAAAGCTTTGTTTGCGGACTTACCTCCTTTTTTAACCACCATGGTCCAGTACAAAGTTAGTAAAGTCTGGTGATCACTTCCTTCATCATTTATGAATAAGTCTCCAAGGTACTTGAACTCTTCCAACTGGGGCAACTGCACTACCTTTGCCTGAAGTTCTGATGATATATATATACTGTACAAAGATTTGAGAAAAAAAGCCACTGTTTTATGGGAGATGACCATGACCTCAGGTTTGGAGCCACATCACTCTCAAAAACTGACCATTTCAGAGTAAGCTGAAGGTCACAGCCTGATGAGACTAAGAGGATAACATCATCTGCAATCCTTTTGGTGGCCAAACTGGATAATCTCCAAGACTTGGCACATTATATAATCTATCCATGAAAATCATGAAGTGGAGGTGAGCATTGGATTATTTAAGAAAGGACACAAACATATTATTTTTATTGTCAGAGTTTATAAATATTATCATTTGATCCATTTTTAATTTAGAAAATACTCTAAAATTTGATTCCAGCACATTCTGCAACATCATCACCAACTAGAAATTAAATCATTTGTTTTATGACAAACATATTCTACAAACCTGAGACACTAGAAAAAAGGAAACAGAAGGAAAGCAGAACACATTGCAGCTGTTTGCTACACAGTAGCAAACAGGGATCAAGTACAGAATGAATCAAGGAGAGGGGAATCCCAAAACTGTCCTCACCCTTCTCAATCACATCAAATGTTTATGCATACTCCACCCAGATTTTTTTTTCCCAGATACCCACATTTTCTCTGTTCTTATGCCATATTTAACATTAGAAAAACTAACATTTAAGCACACACTACAAAATGTTTAGAGTATGAAGTTTCTGTAGTGCTCAGGAAAGTAGAATGATAAACATCACTCGTCTGACTCATCTGGAGTTGCGGTCATTATCTTAAAGTGTGATCACACAGAAACTCTTCATTTTGATTCTCCCTCTTGCACATGGTGCATCCTCAAAGAAGAAGAGCTAGAAAACAGTCTCATAATGAGGGTCCGTTTACAATGTTTGTAATAGTCCATTGCTGGCCTGAGCATTTCTGAAGTACAAGTTGGACCCCAAACTCATTGTCTGTGTTTTCCTGTAGCTCCAGGCATCTCTTTGATTTTCTGTTCTGAATTGAACCTCCCTGAAAGAAAAAAAAAACCAAATAAAATGTTACCGTTTTTATTTAAAAATCATTGCTAGGTAATTTGCTGTGTTTATCAGTGTGCATACATTGCGTTTGGATCAAGTTTGAGGTACTGTTATGATATACTGAGGCAGAGAGTCTTAGTGCTGTTTTATTTGGCAAAACATAATGTTTAAAATTTGAAATTGATAAATCATCTAATGTACCATATTACATAATATTGTGCGTGACAGTTTAAAATTACAAACACAGAATTTCCAAAATTGAAGAGTATCAGCCGCAAGTTAATAACAAGCTCTACATTCTACAAAAAAGTTATATAGTCCTGCAAAGCAGTCAATGCTTAATTTGAGTTTTGTCTACTTTTTGCATCTCTCTGACTCGCCCACTTCTTCTTTGCCATCCTCTTCCTCTGTATACTCTCCTATATTTCCTCATTCCACCACCAGGTTTCCTTTTCCTCCTTTCTAGATGTCACATCAAGCACCCTTCTTGCTGTTACCCTTACTACATCTGCTGTAGTTTCCCAGCTGTCTGGTAACTGTTCACTGCCACCCAGTGCCTGTCTCACCTCCTCCCTAAACTCAACCTTGCAGTCTTCCTTTTTCAACTTCCACCATTTGATCCTTGGCTCTGCCCTCACTCTCCTCCTCTTCTTGATGTCCAACTTCATCTTACAGACCACCATCCTATGCTGCTTAACTACACTTTCCCCTGCCACCACTTTGCAGTCTTCAATCTCCTTCGGATCAGTTCTTCTGCATAGGATGTAATCCACCTGTGTGCATCTTCCTCCACTCTTGTACGTAACCCTATGTTCCTCCCTCTTCTTAAAATAAGTATTCATCACAGCCAAGTCCATCCTTTTTGCAAACTCCTTCTTCATTCCTCTCCTTGACACAATACCTACCCATCACCTCCTCGTCTCCACTGTTCCCTTCACCAACATGCCCATTGAAATTCGCTCCAATCACCACTTTCTGTCTCTTGGGTACACTGTTCATCACTTCATCCAACTCACTCCAAAAATCTTTTTTCTCACCCATTGCACACCCAACTTGCGGTGCATATGCACTAACAACATTCATCATCACACCTCCAATTTCCAGCCTCATAATCATTACTCTGCCTGACACTCTTTTCACCTCCAAAACACTCTTGACATACTGTTCCTTCAGAGTAACTCCTACCCCATTTCTCCTCCCATCCACACCATGATAGAACAATTTGAATCCACCTCCGATTCACCTGGCCTTACTCTCCTTCCATTTAGTCTCTTGCACACACAATATATCAACCTTCCTTCTATCCATCATGTCTGCTAACTCTCTCCCCTTACCAGTCATACTGCCAACATTCAAAGTTCCTACCCTCAGTTCCCATCTCTTTACTTTCCTCCTCCTTCTTCTTCTTCGGTCAACAGTAGCCCAATTTCCGCCAGCACCCTGTTGGCTAACAGTACTGGTGGCGGTCATTGTTAACCCGGGGCTCAACTGATCCGGTATGGAAATTTGTATTGTTGTCCACATATTGATTTGGCAAAATTTGGCCCTTCCTAACAAAACCCTCCCCATTTATCCGGGCTTTGGAACGGCACGAAGAAACACACTGGTTTGTGCACAGCAATGGGTAAAAATATACAAATTTGGACAGCACAATCATTTAATATGTAGTCAATGCAACAACTAGTTGTCATGGCCTAGATGCTGGTATACTATATCTCTGTGTAACTTCAAAAAAAGCCCAGTGTCTGGAACATCTGAGTATGTAAGAGACTCTGAGGAACATAAACTGGGATATATTAAATATTGCCACACTCTGCTACAATCACTACCACCAAAGGAGCCATCTGACTCCTTATCTGAGGAGAAGCTTGTCCATGGATGGAAAGGGCAGAGCTATGAAGTGTAAGGTGGAAAGGATTCCAAACTGGCCAACCTCCTTATAGCAAGGAATGTTTCTATCGCATTTAATGGTGATTTACAGCAAATTCAGGTACTGTAGCATTTTTGTTGTGGCGGTGAACCGGCTTTATCCTCCTATTTAAGACTGGAAGGGTTTCATCTGATATGATATGATATGATTGTAGAAGGATTAACACTTTAAAAATAGCTTGCCTTAATGCTAGAAGTATCAAAAATAAGGTAAGTGAGTTGGAGTTGTATGTAGCAGAGCATAATTATGATATTATAGCAATAACGGAAACCTGGCTAAATAACAAAGATGGAGATGAGTGTAACATAGAGGGATACACATTTTTTAGGAAGGATAGACAGAACAGAAAAGGAGGTGAGGTTGCTGTTTATGTCAAACAGGGTGTAAATGTAAGTCCTCTTCAGTTGGATGATGAGCCCCATCTTAGTGAGGACATGTGGCTTCGCCTGGAAAATATTAGGGAAAGAGGTCTTATTTTGGGAGTATGTTATAGACCATCCAATTCAGACAATAATTTCAACACACATCTTTTTAGTAATATCAAAAAGGCAAGTTTACAGGGGGATATTATAGTCATGGGGGACTTTAATTATCCAAATATTGACTGGGATAACCTTGCAGATGGAGGAGCACAAGAGCAGGAGTTTTTAGAAGTAATCAGCGACTGTTTTTTAACACAGCATGTTAAAGTACCAACATGGGGTGAAGCCTGTCTGGATTTAGTATTCTGTAATAATCAGGATAGAACTGAGGGTGTAGAGGTAATTGAACCACTAGGGTCAAGTGACCATAATGTAATACAGTTCTCAGTATTTTGTAATAGTACGGATGCAAAGACTAAAATTGTTAAGTTGAACTTTGGTAGGGCTAATTTTGAGAAGATGCGACAAAGTCTAAGTAGGATAGACTGGGATAAGCTTTTAAGTGTGGAGACAGTCGAGGAGCAGTGGAACAGGTTTAAAAATGTTTTACATGTAATGCAGGACAGATACATACCTAAATTTGGAATTAATAGGAAACTAAAAAAAACTCCACGATGGATTAATAAAGATTTAAAAAAGAAGTTGCAAAGGAAAAAACTGCTGTATAAGGCATATAAGACTAATGACTGCAAAGTGAATCGTAGAGCGTATGAAAATATGAGAGCAACCATCAAGAAGGATATCAGGGAGGCTAAAAGACAGTTGGAGAGGAATATAGCAGATAAGGCGAAAGAAGACCCCAAGAGATTCTTTCAGTATTTTAGTAGTAAAAGAACAGTCAAGGAGGAGGTCAAGTTCATCAGGAATAGTAAAGGGGAATTAAAAGATACAGACAATGAAATAGCAGATGCACTAAACTTACATTTTTCGGAGGTGTTTACAAGTGAGCGAGTGGATAACCTCCCAGAGGTAAACGCAACTGCTAAGGAGGTACTGAGGGATTTGGAAATTGAAGAGGGAGAAGTGCTGCTCAGATTAAATAAGCTGAAATCAAACAAATCACCAGGCCCAGATAATATTTATCCTCGTGTTCTTAAGGAGGCTAGTGAGTACATATATAAACCCTTGACACATATTTTTAGGAAGTCACTGAGCACTGGAGAGATTCCGAAGGACTGGAAAATGGCAAATATCATTCCATTATATAAAAAGGGTGACAGGGCAGATCCAAGCAACTATAGGCCAGTAAGCTTAACATGCATCACAGGAAAATTAATGGAAGGAATTATTAAGGATAAGATTGAGCAACACATGGCAAGGACAAGAGTTATTCTGACCAGTCAGCATGGGTTCAGAAGAGGGAGGTCGTGCTTTACTAACATGTTGGAATTCTATGAGGTTGCAACAAAAGCATACGATCAAAGTGGAGCATATGATGTTATTTATCTGGACTTTCAGAAAGCATTTGATAAGGTGCCACATGAGAGGTTGGGCATCAAGTTAAAAGAAGTGGGAGTTCAGGGTGATGTTTTTAGATGGGTACAGAATTGGCTCAGACACAGGAAGCAGAGGGTGATGGTGCGAGGAACCTCATCAGAACTGGCCGATGTTAAGAGTGGTGTTCCACAGGGGTCAGTGCTAGGGCCGCTGCTATTTTTAATATATATAAATGATTTAGATAGGAATACAAGTAACAAGCTGGTTAAGTTTGCAGATGATACCAAGATAGGTGGATTAGCAGATAATTTGGAATCTGTTATATCATTACAGAAGGACTTGGATAGCATACAGGCTTGGGCAGATTTGTGGCAGATGAAATTTAATGTCAGTAAATGTAAAGTATTACACATAGGAAGTAAAAATATTGGGTTTGAATACACAATGGGCGGTCGGAAAATCGAGAGTACACCTTATGAGAAGGATTTAGGAGTCATAGTGGATTCTAAGCTATCAACTTCCCGACAGTGTTCAGAAGCCATTAAGAAGGCTAACAGAATGTTAGGATATATAGCACGATGTGTGGAGTACAAGTCCAAGGAGGTTATGCTCAACCTTTATAATGCACTGGTTAGGCCTCATCTTGAGTACTGTGTGCAGTTTTGGTCTCCAGGCTACAAAAAGGACATAGCAGCGCTAGAAAAGGTCCAGAGAAGAGCGACTAGGCTGATTCCAGGACTACAGGGGTTGAATTATGAGGAAAGATTAAAAGAGCTGAGCCTTTACAGTTTAAGCAAAAGAAGATTAAGAGGTGACATGATTGAAGTGTTTAAAATTATGAAGGGAATTAGTACAGTGGATCGAGACTTGTATTTTAAAATGAGTTCATCAAGAACACGGGGACACAGTTGGAAACTTGTTAAGGGTAAATTTCGCACAAACATTAGGAAGTTTTTCTTTACACAAAGAACGATAGACACTTGGAATAAGCTACCAAGTAGTGTGGTAGACAGTAAGACGTTAGGGACTTTCAAAACTCGACTTGATGTTTTCTTGGAGGAAACAAGTGGATGGGACTGGCGAGCTTTGTTGGGCTGAATGGCCTGTTCTCGTCTGGAATGTTCTAATGTTCTAATGATCAGATGGAGTGGAAAAAGCAGGAGGTATGAGTGAGAAATATAAGATTGAAATACATTGCAATTAAAGCCGATATGTGTGATCAAGTCTTTATTTGTTATACAGTAAGTGCCCTACATACGAATGAGTTTCATTCTAAGAGCGTGTTCGAAATTCCACTTTGTTATTAAGTCCAGCAAAATTAGCCTAGACACCCAAAGAACACGATGCAACCCCCAACTCCTGTAAAACAAAATGTACATATACAGATGAACATGCTTTTAAAAGTTAATATTTGTATTTTGTTAAAGAGTTTTTGTGTATTTTAACAATAAACAACATAAAGTTAATTTTTGTTTTGATTGATTTCCATCAACTGATATCTCCTCCCCCACACAATACGACTCTTCAACTTCAAACGTTAACACTACACAAGATTATAGACTGTTACACCTGCCTCGTACTCTCCACCATATATTTTTTAACTTGCACTGCGCTTTTATTGCTGTTTAATTAATATTGTTTTTATCAGTATCCTGCTGCTGGAGTATGTGAATTTTCCCTTGGGGATTAATAAAGTATCTATCTATCTATCCTATCCTAATCTAATCTATGCTCACACTAGCGGGTAGCCTGCTTATGTAGACTGAACCTCCTCTCCTCAGCTCCTATTAAAAGCATATGTGTAATGTACAGTACACAAGAAAGTGCTTTTAAAAGTTAATATGTGTATGTTTTGTTAAAGATTTCTAGTGCATTTTAACAACAAACAACTGAAAATTATTATTCTTCCCATTTTTTTCCATCAACTGATCTTGGTACAGAAGACTCGCTTACCGCTAGCAAACGAGCCTACATGATTGTCTTCAAATCCAAATATCCCCCCCCCCCCCCCCCCACGCACACAAAGTGAGCAATCAATGGCATCAATCATCACTTGATACCTGCTGCCCATCACTTAATATTCTTAATGTTGATGCCCGGTCAGTGTTCGTGGTGAAGATTCATGGAAGGTTTTGAAGTGAGGACAAAAAAAAAGTGAAAAAAGCATTACAAGAAAAGTACTTCCAGCACTAACTCTAGTTTGAGTGTATCAAAGTAAAAGCCCTCGCTAAACCTGTGGTACTCTTGATGGAATGCTCATATCTGAAGATCATACATTAGATCATACAACAAGAACAAGCTGTTCACGAGATCCGACTGACGGTCCCTGTAGTGCCTGCGCTCCACCACACCACTTGGTTTTGTACTGCATGTTAATGTGGTTCTCTGTAGTGAAGAAGAACTTAAGAACTTACCCATAAAGTGTTTCTAACTTTGTCCCCCATGTTTTTGTTGAATAGGCTTAATTGCAGACACCTTGGGCTTGAAATAAAACGCATTACCTCAACATAAACAGAGATACAGTCAAAAGCACAAGCACTTGTAGAGGATGCATGCACATGACTGAGAATGTAAACAATAATAGTGTGGGTTTTGCGCTCCTCCTTGTGCCAGACATTTGTGTGCTTCCACAGAATTTAAAGTTGAGATACATTTTTGAACTTTTCACTTATTTAAATAATTTTTAATTTATTGGTCATGCATGTTCTCATCTTTGAACGTTCATAACTTGCAGATTTTTATGAATGGGAGTTACTGTATTACCTATACTTATTATATTATTACTTATATTTTATCCCAAATCCTAACTGTGGGGACAAATTAAGTATGTGTGTATTGTTTGTGACAGGGTGGTGCAGTGGTTAGTGTTAATGCTCCATGTTTCCAGCATCCTGGGCTTGAGTTCCCTCCCAGTAATCATCTGTGTGTAGTTTGCATTTTCCCCTTATGCATTCATGGATTTTTCTGCAGGTATTCCAGTTTCTCTACCATATATCAAAGACATCAGTGTTGTACAGACTGGAGGCCTATTTTGCTCTTTATCTCCTAATGCTTCTAACTCCCTTGCTACGTTCATTGATGATAATTTTTGTTTTCATCATGTGTACTCACTGATGTGTGGCCATGTTTCTATTCATTTTTTTTCTTCATTTTGGTTTGCTCCAAGTTGTTTGTCTTAGTTTTTGGCAGACTATGACTGCTGTTAATAAACATGTATGTCGAAGTGTCTTTTGCAACCACATATTATTAGATGTGATTAAAGTGATTATTTCCAAAATTGGGATCTCCAAAATGTGTCAGGTTGTAAGATCACATGAGACAGGTCAGTTCAACACACCACTGCTTACAACTTTCATGCTGTTATTATTTTGCAGCCAGTGGACACTGGTAAGGGTTGGGGGTTCCAGGAAAGCAAGGTTATAGAGTCAGGGAGCAGTCTTCAAACATATATATAATCTTAGAATTCATTTAGTGCCTTGCCATATTGGATCTTAAACTCCATTCCAGGAATAATTTACAAAATAGTTTCTGCTATCTATGAAGCTGTCACTTAATTAGATACATTATCTTAGCTCACTCTTAGAAAATACTAATCAAATGGATTGAACTTTAAAACTGAGAAGGATGCTTACTGCAATGCCAAGATTTAGTACATAGAAGTACTGCCACTTTTTATTTATTTATTTGTTTTAAATAATTTCAGCTTTGTTTCATGTTCAATAGACAACATGGGTTGGCTGGAATCCTGACCTTTTTAATGGAAGGAGGTGGGTGAATGTGCATCTGGACCGGGATAGTTAGTGGTGCCTTTCTTGTTTGGTAGGCTGTTATAATGGATGGATAGGGGAGACGTCACTGTAGTGGCACCCGTGGACCCCGATAGGGATGACCACCACAACTACAATTCCCATGCAGCCTAGCGGCTGTCCAAACAGGTTGGACACTAGAAGGATGTGTACTGGGGAAGCGCATGGCCCCGGGTCTCTCCTGACCATTCATTATAACGGCCTCTCACTGGGAAAGGAACCATTCATTCCTCCAGGGATGCCACAGGGATTTAAATCCAGTTAAATTTGAAGATTTATCTGAATTTACACAAATGCCCACCAGAACACAGATTTATAATTTGAAAAAAAAACTGATTTTTGGGGGTGAGGAAATAACTAGAAAATACAGAATGGGAAAATAAAAAAATGAAACTGTTCTTCCTTACACAAAAGATGGAAGTGGAACACACTAAAAAGTCATATAGTTGAACTGAAAACCCTGATAACTTTTCAAAGGCACCTGGACGACATATTAGGACAACTTGGCCATTAAGCAACCAAATAAGCTTCATGGACTTGATGGTCCCTTCTCGTTTGTCTTATTTCTTATTTGTAAATAACAAGGTAGTCAAAAGTAGAGCACCTTATTTACACAATTTCTGTATGCCCCTGTCCATCTTACTGCAGATGTTTTGGTATTTGGTATTTAGAACAAAATAAGAACAATTAAATTCAGGGATCAAAAAATAGTCATCTGTTTTTTGTTCTGGTTCAATGTTTTTCACTCATTTCTGGAGCAGAGGAGCAAACCACATACTTAAAAACTGTGAAAACTCCATGAATACGAAGAACTTGAGTTGGAGTCCCTTGTGTCTGTAGTAGGACTGTCCAGTCATGGTGCTGGAAGGCTGCTGTGGTGTATAAAACATTTGGCTACTGCAGAAAAAAAAGTAAGGTGGATGCCAAGTCTGTTAAATGTAGAAAGAGCTGGACAAGCATCTTGGAACATGGAGTGTGAACAGGTAGCCTGGATTTCCTTTTGTTCTCTTTGATTGTGTAGCCTACTGCCACTTGTTTCATGACACTACCGTTGCTCTTTCTTAGTTGTCTTTAAAAGAACTAAATATGCCATTGGTTTATTTATTTTAGATTAATTTCTTTCTGTTTTGTAAATGTACTTTATACTGTGTGGCACCATCTGATTCAGTTGCTCCTGAACATTTTTAAAGGAATTAACTCTTTAATATGAAGGTTTCATAATTAAAAGACACAAATGACCAAATACTCTATGCATTTGTGTCTTTGCAGATTTTATTTTTTATCTGTTATAGCTGCAAAGAGGTTCATTTCTGTCCCTGTATTATGGGGCTGCCACATTCCTCAATTATTCAGGAAAGCTTTTCAGTGAAAAAGCACGTAAATAAAAAAAGAAAAAAAAATCAGGTTGCCTTTTCTCCGGTTTAACAGTTAATCCACCAGGAGGAGCAAGGGACACATCATTTCTAACTCTCGAGAGCATAAACAGCCTTCTGAAAAAGTGCTGTGAAATACTGAGTGTTATGAAACTGAGGGTATGCTTATATGACGAGTTACCAAAAGAACTATGAAAAATGTACTTTCTCAGAAATAAAATAAAACCAGAAAATGAACAGTGTTGGAAAACAAACATTACAAAAGCAGTCTTATTACATTAAGGCAGGTAATCCATTACATAGTACAGAACAATCCTACTGCAATTTGTTTTGGTAAGAACTTAAGCTTTCATTATTCTCAGTTAAATAATTCTAAATTTAAACAATATATATTTTCTATAGTGACTTTCACAGAGAGCA
This sequence comes from Polypterus bichir lapradei, assembly GCA_026402145.1. Classification (NCBI taxonomy): domain Eukaryota; kingdom Metazoa; phylum Chordata; class Cladistia; order Polypteriformes; family Polypteridae; genus Polypterus; species Polypterus bichir. The sequence goes on along the minus strand of JANRMT010062854.1, from coordinate 23,456,054 downwards.
CAATCTGAAGGTGTTTTACAAAACACAATGTCAAGAAGTTCAAGACGACTCATGATAAACATGAGGGGAACACCGATCCTGAATATGTCCTAGATAGTAAGTCAGCATATACAGTTTAAAAGTATAAGCCAAAGGTACAAATGAGTTAATTGTTCCATTACTTCATTGTGTGGAGCCATAACCTTCCTAGGGACCATCAGATGCAAGGCAGTAACTAACACTGGTTGCTTGTCCACCATGAAGCCCATTCAGGTACACAGACCCTGGGTCAGTTAGAATCGCCAAACAATGTAACATGATTGTAGGACGATGTATTGCACAGGATAAAATCCACATGAACACTGAAAGACTAGGCAAAATATGCATTGATAGGATCTAGGCTGGGAACTGACACCATGTACAGTATGTTGGCCTGTTATGCAGCCGATTTAATGACTGCCCAAAATAGATTTGGAAATCCCTTAGCCAAATTTGGGGTTGGTCAGGGGTACGGTATATTTAAAATACAAAAAAGGAGAGTTTTCAGTCAGCATCCAAGTTGTATGGCATATGAGATCTCTTGGATAGCCCAAGGGTATTCACAATAGAGCAGTAGGCTGGCGCCACTGTCTGGCTGCTATCTGTGCAGAGCTTGCATGTTCTTCCCAAGTGTGCACATTTTTCTCAGATATTCTGGTTTTCCTTCCAGTTCTGAAATTGTGCACTTACAGTTGGCTGTTGGCTCCAATTTGGACTGATATGAGTTTGTATGAGTGTGTGTACGAGTCTGCAGTGCAATGCCATCACACCTAGGGATAAATTAGGTGAGTTCATAAAATGGTGATCATGTCTAGATGGAGACTTCCAAGGAACAAGAGACTTGTGCTGTGGAAACTTACAACAATGAGAATGCCTAAGCTCAAAGGCAAAACATAATCACATTCATGAAGAAAGTGGAAGGGTAACACGTTTATTGATTTTAGACACTGGCTGTGGAAACTGTTTCCATCCATTCATTAAATACAGATTATGCAGAATGATTAGCAAATAGATTACTGCAGTAAAGCGGTCAAAATTTGATGAAGATTATTAGAAAAAAATTACTTGAGAGAATGGATTTCTCAGATTCCAATATGGTTTCTGAAAACTATTCTGTTGCTTTAAAATTTTACTTTGCTTTCATATACATACTTTTAGTTTATTAGATTTTCTGTTACAAAGGGGATTTTCACTTTATTTTCATAAAATTGTATTCTTATGTTCTTTCCTCAGGAATGTTTCTTCATTTAAATTTTAAGAGTGTCACAAGTTTATGAGTTGCTAGAGTGTACTCATGGATGCTAAAAAAAGTCAGGACCACCTCAACAGCAAAGCAACTGGAATCCTTCTGTCCAAGATTTTGTATACTTCAGATTAAAGTGCTTTTTCAGATTTGGATTTTTGTGTGGCACCACGCCATTATTGCAGAATGCTTTTATGAGATTTTAATTTAGTGATGACAGCTTGCCTTCCAGTCGTAGTGCTTTTTCAAGTGGTCTTGTCACAGAGAACTTCTGAGTCTAGAAGTTTATGGCAGCAGCAGCTTCCTTCCAGTCCTTCCAGTCCCAGTGTTTTTATAAGAAGTGAATGTTTACCATTCAGACAGAGTTTTGCTTTTATTTATTTTTTTGCGATGGCTGATCATGTAAACTTCAAGCTTCTTTCAAGTGTTGTTCTTATGGTGACAGTTCATTTCTTAATTGTGGTGTAGATTTTTGTCTTAAGTATTTTTACTCTGGTTAATTCTTGGTGAACAACTCTTGCAATCTTGTTCTGACTACGTTCACAGTAAAACTTGAGATGGTTGGTTTGGGAAAGAAGCCAGGCAGCCACATTAGAAAACAAGACAAGCGGCTGGTGTCCATATACCAGGTTTTACTGAGTGTTTTGTGTTTTTCGCGATGTATGCAATAGTTTCATATGAGACAGAGAACTTTTGACTATAGCTGAGAATGGAGATTCAGAAATTCAGGGGTTTCTTAAGTGTAACTCCAGATATGCTACATACACACACACACACACACGCACTCACACGCACACACACACGCACACGCACACAGAACAATTTAGAATCGCCAATGCACCTAACCTGCATGTCTTTGGACTGTGGGAGGAAACCCACGCAGACACGGGGAGAACATGCAAACTCCACGCAGGGGGTAGCGAACCCGGTCTTCTAGTGATAATAACTCCTTCTTGAGATAATTGCCATCCAAATGTACGTCATCTGTGCATAATACAGCAGCCACAATTCGAAAGGTTTGCCAAAATCACTTTTATATTAAAAACTGGAAAAAAATTCAGTATACATGTCTTTCAAAGGAATAAATCATTGCCAGTTGCAGAGCTTGTTTTGATACAAAGGCAGAAGAGTGTCTGAATAATATGATTTTGTTTCTATGTTCTTGTTAAAATATACAATTTTCTAAATGTTTTCTTTCTATTAAATGTGTGTTAAATGGCATAGGTTACACATCAATATATGTTTCCATGTGACTTTTTTAAGAGAGACATAGAAAAGTACTTAGTGACTAACTAAGTAGACAAACTTTAGTGATGGACCAAAACTGAATTTTTTCACTTTGGCTCACTTTTTTTTCAAAAATGTGAGCGTTTATTGCTGAAAACAAAAAATATCAAATGTTTTTAAAGTATATTTGAATCAAGGCAAAAAGTACAGCTATTCAGTTTAGTCCTGCTATTCAGATTACAGCAGGGCTCATACACTGTATGTACAGGAACTTTAGAAAATGACATTTGGTTTCCACTGGTATTTTTACTCTTCTGAAGTGAAGGTGGCTCACAAAAGAACACCTGTAGGCTGCGGTTTGAATCTGCACAAAAAAACTCTCAAGAACTCCCATCAATAAATACACTTATGTTTTGACATTCACGCTGCATTACAAGGGTGGTTTAATCCCAAAATTGCAGCATATGCAGAGGAAAATAAATGTGCCAACACCAGCTGGTCTGCATCTGTTAAAGCCGAGCAGCATCGCTTTAGGTGACTTTTGACTCATGTCAGTGGACATTATAGAAAGGATTAAATGAAGCACAGTAAGCTTTACTGCAATTTTCACTATAAAACAGAAACAGTGCACATTTTTGCTGATTGCTGTTCCAACCAAGTCCTTTTCAATGATTGAATTGTATGCAGTTGTTTATGGCCAGATCTCTTAATAAAAATAACAAATAATACATTTCCAATTCAGGAGATTAGAAAGTTAAAATTGACTTTGACCACGGCGTCGGGGAGTTAAAAGTCAGCAAACCTGTCAGACACTAACAGAACAGGGGCCGGTGGCCACAGCTGATATTGAGCTGGAATAACTTGCTCTCAGTGCGGCTGCCAAAAAAGCTTTCTGTTGTTCTCTAAGAACTGTTTTTGTAAAATACGCTGGTAAGATTATAGTTGCAATAGATTTAATTGTTATTTTATTAGTTGACATGAGGCAGGTCATGTTTATCGGTATATCAGACCATTTTTGCATATTATTTAATGTAGAAATGTTGATAACTACAACTATTGAGAAGCATATTGTTAAATATTATTTTGATACATCTGCAGCTTCAGTGTTTGCTAATATTTAAAAAGAAAATCATTCAGATTGTAGTGCTTACCTCAATAGTGCAAACAGTAAGGTAGAAAACTTTAATGCAAAGGTAAGAGCTGCAGCTAACCTAGTGGTCCCTGAAAACACAGTTAAGAAATTCTCCAGCATTATGATACCTTGGAAGACCCCAAGAGTGTCTGATTTAAAGAGAACATGCCAGAGAGCTGAGCGTTAATGGAGGGAAAACTGTCCACTGTGAAATATTCATCCATCCATCCATTTTCCAACCAGCTGAATTCAAACACAGGGTCATGGGGTTCTGCTGGAGCCAATCCCAGCCAACACAGGGCAGGAACCAATCCAGGGCAGGGTGCCAACCCACCGCAGGACACACACAAACACACCCAACACACCAAGGCCAATTTAGAATCGCCAATCCACCTAACCTGCATGTCTTTGGACTGTGGGAGGAAACCCACGCAGACACGGGGAGAACATGCAGGGAGGACCCGGGAAGCGAACCCAGGCCATCTAACTGCGAGGCAGCAGTGCTACCACTGCGCCACCGTTCCGCCCCTGTGAAATATTGAATGCAAAAATAACTGAATATAACAATGCAGTCTGCCTTGAGAGGCGGTCCTGTTCCTCTAAAATTATAAATAATACTGCTGGTAATCCAAGAGATTTAGTCTTAACTATTGATTGTATTCTAAACCCAGCTCACTTAGTGGAATGCCTCTTAAAAGCTACTAGTGAAACTTACAAGACCTTTGCTATATTTTTTAAAAAACAAAATGAATGATATTAGAAATAATGCAGTACATTCTACCAAAGTTAATCCAATTGACTCCCAGCATGCCCTTTTAAGCGAGTTAAATTCTTTCACCAGAACAGATCAACCCAAACTACAGAGAATAATTTATCTGCTAAAACCCTCCACCTGTGTCCTTGACCCAATACCAACAGGCTATTTCAAAGAAGTCTCCGATGTCATAAATGATAGTGGACTTGACACAGTGAAGTCATCATTAGATACGGGGGTCTTCCCTGACTGTCTAATGACTGCTGTTGTTAAACCTCTGGTCAAGAAAAATAATCAACCCCTCTGTCTTTGACAATTTGAAATCAATATCTAACCAGCCTTTCTAAGCGTGTACTCACACTGGCAATTCGTTCCATGCCCAAACACGTTTTTCTGTTTTTTACCCCGCAAATTCTGGTTTGTTTGACTAGTGTGATTGCTCCGTGCCAGGCCAACCGTACCATGCCCTTGGCCCACTTGGAAGAGGTGGGCCCAAGAACGGTTCAATAGCATTAGGGAACAGTGTGATCAATAAATGTGCATGAGCTTGGAAAACAGATATTACGCCAATGATAAGTCTGATAGTGCAATTCCTATCTCATTCAATACCTTTTGAGTTAAAAACAGATTTTTATTCTCATCTTACACATGAACGTGAATTGTAGTTAGCAAGAAAAGCTGCAAATTCCTCCTTTAATATCATTTGTCTCCATAAAAATCTTCTCTTATGTACAGCACAATTAACAGCAAAACGTTGTTCTGCACTCAATAAATCTGTTAAGAGGTTAGAGTGATATCCTGCTAAAACAACCACAAAATAAGTAAAATCATTTTGACATGCATGATGTCACTATGACACAAATTCACATGGTCATGATGAAAGCATTCACGAGCCCAAAATTTTAAATGCAGTGTTAGTACAGGCAGGGGGGGAGTGGGGAGTGGGGACAATCACACTTGGGCACTGTATAGAACAAACATGCAGGGTAAAATCCTAGAAAAGGCAGTTATTAAGATGCTAAATGATTACTTGAATAAGCATTCTGTTCTTGACAAGTTTCAGTCAAGTTTTAGAACAAATCACAGTGCAGAAACTACGCTAATTGAAGTAGTAAATGATTTGCAGGTTAATGTGGACAGAAGCCGTATATTTGTTCTTGTTCTCTTAGACTTCAGTGCAACATTTGACACCATAGACCACAGTATTCTTATAAATTACCTTAGACATTGGGTGGGCCTCTCCAGCAGTGTCTTAAATTGGTTTCAGTCTTACTTAACAGATAGAAAATTATTTGTTAGTTGTGGTGATTTAACTTTGGAGATCCATGATATTTGATATGGTGTCCCACAAGGATCTATTCTGTGTCCACTGCTCTTTTCAATCTATATGCCTCCATTAGGTCACGTTATCTCAAAGCACAAGGTAAACTGCCACAGCTATGCAGAAGACACACAGCTTTATTTATCGATAGCACCTGATGACATTGATGCTCTTGGCTCTGTGATCCAATGTCATAATTGTATTTCCGAATGGATGAGTAGTAACTTTGTCAAACAAAATAAGGAAAAAACAGAAGTCTTAGTAATTGGCAAACATGGATACAGCAAGGGCATTAGAAATAAAGTTAGTCACTTAGGTTTAAAAGTCAAAGCAGAGGTAAAGAATTTAGGGGTAATCATTGACTCTGACCTGAACTTTAAAATTGCATACTAACCAGATTATTAGGATTGTATTTTTTCACTTTAGGTATATATCAAAAGTTAGACCTCTTATAACTTTTTAATACACTGAAAAATTAATTCACGCTTTTGATTTTGGTTGACACGGTTACTGTTATGAACTCCTTACAAGACTACCTAAAAAAGATATCAATTGGTTACAATTAGTTTTATTGTTGATACATTGGTTACCCATGTCATTCAGAATTGACTTTAAAGTACTACTAATGGTTTATAAAGCCTTAAATAATCCTGCTCCGTCCTATAAGTTGGAATGCCCGACCCTCTACACTCCAAGTTGTAATCTTAGATCTCTGAATGAAGGTCTGCTTATAATCCCAAGAGCCATGCTTAAAAGAAGTGGTGAGGCGGCCTTTTGCTGTTATGTACCTCAAATCTGGAATACTTTACCGATAGTAATTCACCAGGCTAATACTGTGGAACATTAAAAAAAACTGCAAAAAACAGGCCTTTTCATAGCTACATTTCAGGTGTACTTCTAATAGACTGTATGGGCATAGAGTTATCATATTCTTCAGGCATCTGCAATCTATATAATCTCTACTCTTTTCTGCTTCCTTTTCCAGTTCTACTGAGTGCCACACCCACCTGAACCACAGTAGCCCCCTGAGATGATGGAATCAAGGCGAGTGTCTCAGCTGTCCACGAGACCAACTTCTTCAAATTCCCATCTTGTGAACCATGAAAACTAAGAGGTTTGATTTAGATATATTTATGTTAGGCAGAATGCCCAGTGTGGGCTGGGTGGTCTTTTGGCCTTGGATTCCCTGCAGATTTTGTTTTATTTCTTCAGCCTAACTGCAGTCCTCACAGCCATCTGATCTTACCTTTTGTTTGTTGATACTTATTTTTGCTTAATTGTTTTTCTCATGTCTTGTAAAGCACTTTGAGCTACATTGTTTGTATGTAAATAATCTTACATTATGCAGAGGCAGATTCTCTAGGGGGCATTTTAATTTATTTTGGAAGACCTCCTATTGTCCACCTTCTAATACTTTAAAAAATACATTAAAAAATCAACTGTCCTTAAGACAGTGCATAGTAAATAAAATGTATTATTATTATTATTATTATTATTATTATTATTATAGTATGTTTATTTCTCAAATAACCTAGTATAATGCATTGTAAGAAAAGTCTACTAATTAGAAACTACAGTATTGCGTAAAGTCGGTACTAATGATGGCTTGCCTGGCCTCCACACCAGCCTGTGATACACCCTCTGCTGTTAAGATTATTGGGTATTTTGACATTTCCAGTCTCCAGCACTGGGTTTGTTCTTCAGCTGTTGTTTGATGGTTAGTAACAGATGTCAACAGGCATGCATAAAAAGGATATCTGTGATCACCCAGCAGTCATCTACCACCAAACTCAACATTTCTAGACTTTTGACACAATAAAGATTCCACGGGTAAACTCAAGACCACTTTATACACTAACGTAATATATTTGGTCTATTCGTTATTACTGGGTACCATGTGGACAACTGGTGAGTTTCTTCGTCTTAACTGTTACCCTCGATCCAAAGTCCTTGTATTATTTATGGTAAAGCCACACTTCATAGGGTTTTACTACTGTTTTTAGATTTTTCTATGCTTGGCAGTTTTGTCACCAGCATTACAGAGTTAGATCATTATACCTGACTTTAATGTTGCATTTGTGTCCATTAATCATCATCATCAAAAATGTCTGTTTATTTTCCATTTTTTAATTAAGGCGATCTTGCAGGTCATAAAGATGCTAGAGTTTACTGACAATATGTTTTTATTAATAAGGCCCAGGAGGTGTAGTCAGGAACAAGGCAAGGTCAAAGCCAAAAGTCTGACTAGAGCTCGAAGATTTAAAATAAAAGCTGAGATTTTCAAACCAGGACAACAAAGATCAAAAAGTTTTGTTTGCATTCCGCACAAGATATCCATCAGTCGCGGATACTATGTAATGCACGTGCCAACTTTATATATAATCATACATTCTGAGGAATTCTTGTAATGATTATCACAATGAATAATGAAAGGACTAATAGATAATAACATTGACCAGAATCGCAGTCTGTACGAGACAAGGTCAAAACCGGGAGATCCAAAATATATCGAACCAAAGTGAGGCAAACCAAAAATCAAAGGCAAAGTGTACATCGAAACTGAAACAAACCTAGCACTTGGCCTACTTAGAATTGAAACTACATAGCTAGCTTTACAGATTGTTGTTCATTTTTTATCCAACTGAAGGACAATGTTGACTGGGGGTTCCAGTGATATTACAGAAGACTGTAAAAAATAATAATTACAGATAGTTCTCAAATGGGTTTCAAGCACTGAAACCTTTGGAAATTAATGTTTACTGTGACAGTGAAAACTTTTCTCTGAAATGACAGCGCCCACAGCAAAACAAAGATTGTGTCTAGCTTAATGTTAAATGTTTGAAACTTTTTTCAAAAAACACTTTTTTATTTTTGGAATTATTAAGGTTCCAAAACCCCCAATCAGGTGCATACATTTTAAATATTTGTTCAGGAGAACCTACAAAAAATGTACAAAAAACGGTGATCCTAATACTTCAAAAGATGAAGAAGTTCCCAAGAAAGTGAGCAACACCTTCATACTAGAATGTCTCCTGAACATTGTGGAGTCTTAATATTTATGGACTGTCTGGTGGTCAGACTTTATTGGTTAAGCTCTGTCTATATTTCGTTAAGTGGGAATATATCAGTTTATCTGATCGTGCTGAGAACCTCAAGCTATGAGCTTTGATCATTTTTGCCTGATTATACTCAGTTCTGGTATCTCCGGAAACTGAAGATATTAGATTTTTTGTTTTACAAAAAATTAATGATAACATATCAGATATTCACATTTTCAATATTTTGTTTAACTACATTGAACTGTTCTCAATTTTAATCTTAATCTTTAACCCTAACAGTTCATTGTTGGTCATACTTGAGATTCTGTCTTAGTCAGAAATGTAACCATTTTTAAGAACAAAGAAATGAATGCAATTAGCGGAGAGTGATGAGAGTAGCACAAACAAGCAGAGAACAATACAGGAGAAAAAGATACCGGACAAATGCAAGACAGAAAGAAAGAAACAGTCTAGTGGATGAAAACAGGAAAACTTAGCCAGATGCTGTCAATGTCCTTCAGCTAACTGAATCTGAGAATGTAAGACTTTAAAGTAACAAGCAAAAAGCATTTCTTTCTCTAATGCTTATTTTTCTTTCTTGTGATGGTGTAAGCAAAAGAGGTCCCATATTCCCAGCGATGGTGCCCCCTGGTGGATAAAATATTTGGTCCTTTTGGGTTTAGCAGAAGCCTCTCTTGGTTTGGGCCTTCTAAAGATGAGACTGTCATATCCACTTTAGATTCAGTAGGCTGATGTTATTGCTGTAGAGATTGTGGGGAGTGTAGAGAAAGGCACATTTAAAGAGAGTTTTGTCAGTCTAAAGTACATCACGCTGAATCAACTGATTGTAGGTTTTGCCTCTTGTGATTTATGAGACCGGCAATCAATTTCATAAACAGCTTGGTTTCTGTTTGTTAATCCAAAAAGAAAAATGCAATGATAGATTTGTACATGGAGTTCTTTGATGCTATTATAGGTTTTACAGCAATTTTTTTTTACTTTTGAACTGGCTTAATAATACTCTGCCAACTGCAAAGAACAAATATTTCTATAAAATGAATCTGTTCTCTTTCTAAGAAGCAAAACTACCGGTAGGACCTTTTCACTCAAAGTTCAGAGCAGAGCCACCAGGAGGAGTTTTCAACTTAAACAAATGGAACTATAGTAAGTGCAGATCAACTCAAAGGGTTTTAAAATCATTAGATGATGAAATAGCACTGGTGCCAGCTGTTATTTTGAAACAAAATTTTCAGTACGGGAACAATTTTAAGCAGCTTCACTACAAACTTCACACAGGCTTTAGAACACTTTTCTGAAAGCAGAGTACTGTATGTACAGGTGAGCAGTTACCCAGACATATGGCATCTTTAAGTAGCACCTTGTTTTGCGAATACTTCATGAACAGTTATAGTCCAGCTTCTTCTCAGCAGTTGTCTTCTTGTATTATTTTCAGAGATAGAGGCCTCTAACTGTGAGAAAGGAGCAGGACAGAAATGACAGACAGAAAGGGTAAGACTTTTGGATCTGCCACTTCTGATTATCAGGGTATTTGATATCTACATTAGAATATTGTTGCGCTGACAAACAAAAATCTTTTTACTGGTCTCACAATAACCAACACTCTTTCTTTTCTTTCCTACTATTTCCATTCTGTTCCTCACTCTTCCAGGCAAGAGCTGACCTGACCCAGTAGTACTTCAAGAGCCAAACCACTGCTCCCAGGAAGCACTTCTGGGTCTGGTGAAACCACCCTGGAACAGCAGATTCACCTCCTGACAGCTCCCTGTTGCAGCACCCATGGAACTTAAAAGGGCTGCCCTATACAACTACAATTCCCATGCTGCTCTGAGAGTTACGCACAAGGGCTCACCAAGAGGGATGCTACCACCCAGTGTATGGGGGAAGAACATAAGTCTGGGAGGCAATCTCCTACAGTCCATCCTTTCTTCTGCCTCCTGACTGGGTGAGGAGTTTCCATTCCACGCTGCCAGAATGCCAGTCCTATTGCACCCTCTGTGCCAGTGGCCCTTCACGCCAGTTTCCTGGCTAAATGCCATTCCTGTCTTCTTCACTATCTATTATACTGGCCTCCTGTCCATCCCAGCTGGGTTGCCAGTCCATCCATGACAATAGGTAGACATAAAGCATGTCAGGTTAGGAGTTTGCTGTGGGAGAACAGCTCTGTTTTACATTATACATGAAGGGTAATATAATATATTTGCTATTTGAAAAGTATCATGTTTCTACATTAATAACAGTAATAATAATGCAAGTATTTACAGTATATAGCACATTTCATTCAATGTATGTAGCAGCTTGATGTACCGTACACAAAAATGCGGAAAAAGTACAATACCAGTTACCATTATGAAACATACATATACATATTGTAGATGCCCTAGAGGTTAACTGGATGTCTTGGCTGGGAAGCCATAACGGAAGGATGCAATAAGTGGGGGCAATACCCGGCTGGGACACCTTATGACATCAGGAACCATCAGGGAAACAATTCATCCCCCACCATTCAAAGTGGCAGTGTCAATCATGTAGGGCCCCAGTCTGGATACATGCAGGGCTGCATGGGAGTTGGAGTCCAGAATTGCAACACTGTAGAGTTCCCGGGGGGATGGTTGAGGGTGCAGTGTCGGAGCCCTGGACTGCAGCACGTCCGCCACACCCGAAAGTGTGGCCAGGAGAGGATCCAGGTGCACCTGGAGTGCTTCCGGGTGCCCATATAGCACTTCCGCCACACCAGAAAGTACCGCCGGATGATCGTCGGGGAGCACCAGAAGCGCTTCCAGGTGCAGTATAAAGGAGGCTGCTTCACTCCATTCAGGAAGCCAGAGTCGGGAGGTGGAGGAGTGGAGGTGGCAGAAGAAAGAGAAACAGAGAAGAAAAGAAAAAAGAAAGGAAAAGGGACTGAACAATAGTGGTGGTGTTGCTGATTTGTGCACTGTGCTGTAAAGGGCAGCAAAAGAAAAATAAAAGTGTGTACTTTTGGGACTTGTGTCACTGTCGGGGCTGACTGGCAAAAATATATTGTGAAATATGGCCGGCCGTTCATCCCGGCCAATACCCCCAAGCCACCAGGTGGAGCCCTCCCTGCAGTATGGAGGTCCCCCGAAGACCAGCAGGGAATCATGGACATTGGAGTTTTTATACACAGCCCTGCTGGATACCATGGGGGCCACTAGGAGACGCTGCAGGGAGGAACGATGGTTATTTGCCTTACGCCCCGGAAGTATGTCCGAGTCACATGGACAAGGGGAATGACGTGCTTCTGGGGTGAAGAAAAGGACTTTTTATTTGACCCGGAAGTTATAAGAGATCACATGGACTGGGGATTGGAACACTTCCGGGTCAGGGAATATAAAAGGATTGTGGGAGCTCCCAGATGGGAGCTGGGTGGAAGTGTGGCAACACGTCTGGGAGTGGTGGAGAGTATTATTGTAGTTATTATTGGTTTGTTTATGAGTATAGTGGAGGAGAGGGTGCTTTGTGCACTGTTGCATAAAAATAAAGTCAACCTTTGGACTTTTTCCTGGTGTCTGGAGTCTTGGACAGGGGTTCAAGGGAGCGATAGAGCCCCCTATCTGTCACAATATATATATTGTATAGTGTATATGTATTATGGATTTGCGCCATTGTTGAACAATGTGTCGTAGTGAGATTTCTTTGGCCAGAGGGAGTGAAACCTGCTGAAATTCACAGAAGGATGTTGGCTCAGTACAGAAATTAAAATAGCATAAGTCAATGAAAAGCTAATGAACGGCAAGAAAGGTTCAAAGCGGGAAGAACAAGTGTAACCAATGAAGCTCAATCTGGTTGACCATCAACATCATGCACACAAGTCCAAATTGACTTGGCTATTTATAACTTGATAGATACCTTGAAGTGAAAACTGGTGTGCGACAAGGACACATAATGTCTGCTTCACTGTTCAATCTTACCATTGATTGGATTATGCAGCTGACCACCAGTGAAACACCAAGAGGCATTAGGTGGACGCCCTACACAACACTTGAAGATCTAGACTTTGCAAACAATGTCGCAATGCTGTCACACACACACACCCCGCCACATGCAGGAGAAGACACACCGCCTGAGCACCTTTGCTAATGCAGTAGGGCTGAAGGTAAGCTGGAAAAAGATGGAGACATTTTTCCTAAACATGCAGAATCCAGTGTCTGTGAAGATTAATGGGAAGGACTTACCAATCGCAGACACGTTCACCTATCTCGGCACTGTACTCAGAGTAGATGGAGGTGCTGGAAGCGATATTCAGAGCAGGCTCAGAAAGGCAAGAAATGCCTTCAGAACTATGAACTCTGTATGGAGATAAGCTCAGTACATTATTTACACCAAACTGCACCTCTAGCAGAGTTGTGTCTTGTCAGTACTACTGTATGGATCCGAATGCTGGAGAATAATGGGAAGTAACTTTGCCAAACTCATCCTTTCACACAACACGCCCCAGAAGGATATGCCACATCTTTTGGCTACAGAAAATTTCCAACAAAGACTTCCTTATCCAATGCCACCAAGTTGACATGAACAACATTCTTATGACAAGGCAATGGAGATGGGACACAGATTCCTATCACCTAAGCTGCTCTACACTGGACTCTAGAAGGGAGAAGAAGAAGGGGCCACCCAAAAACAACATGGAGGCGTACAGTTGAAAAGGAGATGCAGAGTATGAACATGACCTGAGGAACCGTGGAGAACTTATCCAAGGATAGACAAGGGTGGATGAACTTTGTTGCTGCCCAAAGTGCCAGTGGGCATGATGGGCACATCTGACCTGACCCCTAGATACCTTGTAAATAGTTATGAATGTACTTACCTGTAGAAACAGTTTTGGTCATGTGAGTTACATTCCATTGAAACAGTATGAGGATGCACATGCGGAGGGTCCTCCCAAACCATGTATTAAGCTTTGTGCTCCATGCATACCTCCAGGTAAAATAGGACCATCATCCCAGTGATAGGCTGCCACAGTGGAGGAATTAGTGTGAACAATTCCCGACATATAAGGAAAAGGACTACAGTAAGTTTAGAAAGATGCTAGTAAATGGATGGAGAGAAGCTCATATGCATGCAAGCATACACACATACGTAAGTTTGAATGAATAGTTATTGTGTTAAACTACCGAGACTAGATACGTTGAGTAACCAGTGATGCGATTTGAGGAGCCCAGTCAACATCAGTGGAGATTAGACAGGAAAATACTGCAGAAGGATAGAACTTCTGAGCAGATGCTAGAGGTCATCTTTCGGCCTTTAAGAGAGGCCCATCAAATCAGTAAGCTGATTCGGAAGGCAGGCTTAATTATGGGATGCACTCTTGACACCCTGGAGGTGCACACTGTGACACACTAGCATTGAGTACTTTCAGGCAGTGAATTATTTAGCAGAAGTGTGTCAAGAAACGGTACTGGGGCTCCTACTGTATATACCAACAGCAATACACCTGGATAAGGCCTCATTGGGACTGCTCTTGTTATCTTGTTAGCCAAGTTAGAGGTTTTCTTTCTTTTTAGTTATTCTGGTGTGTATTTGAGGGGCACTGCTGTTTACTCTAATATGTCCAATATAATAATATTTGTTTATTAAGCCTCTGTAAAAAGGTGTATTTTCATAAATTACCTATCTATCTATCTATCTATCTATCTATCTATCTATCTATCTATCTAT
>JANRMT010062854.1:23412364-23441614 GCA_026402145.1 Polypterus bichir lapradei | reverse complement strand
TATCTATCTATCTATCTATCTATCTATCTATCTATCTATCTATCTATACTGCTGAAGTAATCATATTAACAAGAATGATGATAATAGTAACAAAAGTAAATAAGTACAGTACACAAATAAAGTTGCTAAAAACCATTAAGAATTTTTCCTACAAGTGGTGACAGGACAGTTATTATAGTAATAAGTTAATGGGGTCATTATTGTCAATTATACAAAGTACAGTGAAATTCTTACTTGCACATATTAATTATCTTAGACATAAGGTAAACAGCACTATTTAACAAAATGTCTTTATTTTTTAATCATCATCTAGAAAGCTTAACTAAAAATGGCTCAGTTGATTCTATCAAATTTGTCTTATCTATCAAGTTCACACAGCATGTAAATCAAAATCTGTTAAAAGAAACAACAATAGTTGACAAGCCATTATGTAACTATTTCTGGTCTGCCGTAATTGGTACCACTCACACCAGGAAGGAACAATGTGCTTTTGTGCATGTAGGCATCCATCTGTCAAATCACACACTGGTGGGAAATGAAATGCTAACACATTTACAGAAGCAATTAGTATTTTTAAAAGACAGGCAACCTTAAGCTGAAATTGTATAATTAGATTGTAATATGTTGTATGCTTTATTCAGCAGTCATACAAATTTCAGTTCAAGTATGGCCTTCACAGCATGGAAATAGATTTCAATAAGAAATAAACACATTAGGCATATTTGGAAAGCAATCTTTATAAACTGTTTCCTTTCCTGAAATTCTCAAAGCATTACTCTTTATGACCAAGCCCTTTATAAACGATTTAGCTGTTGAAAACTGTGTTCTACAAAGTGATTTTTTATAGTATATAATGTGAACAAGTGCGCAAATGGCAAGAAATTGGCACAGGACAGAGCCAAGTCCTGCGGACAGCTTCCAAGAAAAAGCAGCAGAACACCATAAAGAGCAGCAGGTGCTGTCCGGCATACAGTGGTGAGGGATCATGGGGGCTGCAATGGTGGGAAGTCCTGTGTGTGCCTTGGGAAAGAAGGATACAGGGCCAACACTTTATGTGAGATAGATAAGCAGTCATGTCCTGCAGGTAACACATCCACATGAAGGGATGTCAGCCCCTCTCTGGAAAATATTTTATAATAGAATGCAAAAGACTCCGCATTTGTTTGATTTTAATGACTGTTACAGTTTCCAGTTTTTGGACAGCGGTGTGTGTGTAAAAATTGTATAATCGTCTGGTTAAACATGCATGACACTGCATACAAATACATTAAACCTAATCAAATCTGAATTTTATTTATTCTTTTTTATGGAAAACTGTACCCTTCTGCAGTTTACATAGCCATTCAATCAGCATAGGGATATCATGTTAACAGATGGACATAAATAAAATAAACCTGTAAGCAGGACTTAAATTATGTTTGCAAATGTATTAGTAGAAATGAACAAATGTCTGTGTGAAGTCTGCATGTTCTTCTCACTTCTGTGTGGACAGGTACTTTAGTTTTCCTGTGACATCTCAAAGTTTATGAAGTTGTTTGGCTCTGCAGGTGGGCCCTGCAATGGAGTAGCGCTCTGTCCAGGTGTGGTTCTTGCATTGTGCCCAATGTTGCTGCAGCCCCCCAAAAGCTTTAACTCTGGGAATGATGTTAATGAAATGTGTAGTATTAAATCAACTTATACTGTGAGTTCTGAAATTATGAGCTGTGGGAGTGATTGAAGGAGGTGCCATGACTGAAGTGTTTCAGATTATGAAAGGCATCAGTACAGGTGGATCCTGGCTGTTATTTAAAAATGAGTTTAGTAAGATCATGGGGACATGTTAGAAATTTGTACATTTTGAAGAGATATTACCAAGCTTTTGTTTTTTTTTTTTTTTAAACAGACCACCATAGACATGTGAATTAAATTACCAAGCAGTGTGTAAGAGAGAAGGGCTTTCAAAATGTGACTTAATTAGTTTGGAAAATTTGGGCGGATAGGATTGTTGAGCTGAATGGCTTATTCTCATCAAAACTGTCCCAATGTTCTAGTGCTCAAAACGGGTTTGTGGGGAGTGGGAGTCTGTGTTTGTAGTAACCACCTCAAAGCAGCAGCTGGCTCACGACAAGACAGCGGGTAAAAAATAAAATAACACCATTTTACTTTAAAACCTGCAGCACAGCTCCTGTTAGGTGACCAGCGTTAAGTGAGAGAGGGCTGTTGTAAGCTCCGATAAATGGTTCATGCCCTAGGAGTTTGCTTTGAATCTGCAAAAATAAAACTTGTCTCCTTATCTTTTTATCCATTTCAATCCCTTTATCTTCCAGCCCTGTTCCCAGAGGTAAGCTCCTCAAATCTTACAGCTGACGTATATGATCTGCTCATAATAAGAAATTCTATATACAGTATACTAAGAATTGACTGATACCTACAGGTTTTTGCTCGTAGAATTCGGCAGATTTGGAAAATGATCCTTTAATGACTAGAAACAACCTATTAACTATTGCTTTTACTGCATGTCACATTGCCTGTGCAACCTTACTAAAGACTATGTCACATTAGATGACTCTTTCACCAATTTTTAGTTACAGCCTTCACTTTCATAATCTTAGCCAATCGGGGTCAGTCGGCGGTGTGCTCCCGTGAAGCCGATCAACTAATGTGAGCCCCTAACCGCTGAGACCAGCTAGTCTGCGATAAAATCAAACAGGCGTAGTCAGGGGGTGGGCTCTTTATGTGCCAGAGTCGAGCACCAATGAGCATTCAGCCAGAAATACAAAGAAAGTAGTGATGAGGAAAGTAGTGATGAGGAATAAGGAACAAACAAATAGATGAGAAGCTTGTCTGTCTGATGTCTTGTTTTTATGTACAAAATCAGAATGAAAAAAGGACCCAGATTGCAGCCAAACACACCACAGCTATTAACCCTTTATATAGTGCCAGGTCCATCTGAACTAGTGTGGTGCTGAGGTGTCACTCGTTGCATGGCTGCACTCGGGTCCTAACCTGGGGTCCTGACTTGGTTTGTCATGTGGTGGGTGCGGCAATGTGCTGTATCAGCACGTGCTCCTAACCTCCTCCTCCTCCTCCTCTGTCAGGCAGCATGGGGGCTGTGGACCTCACAAACAGAAGAGAAGCTTGTCTGCCTAGGTGTCTCATATTTTACATACTATAACAAAATGGAAACATTAAATGAAGGACAAAGAACACTGCTGAACTCACTGCAGCTGCTAACACTTCATACAGCACCATCCATGTCAGGCTGCACACTTTTGGTGATCAGAAAAAAGGGCAAGCAGAACCATACTGGAAGATCAGCACTCGGCTAGTAATTAGACATGGTGCAGCGATAAGATCAGCAGCTGCTATCAGTAAATCTGACATACTCTTTGACAAAAAGTTGTGCATTGTGACATCAGCTTATATCGTGTTGAAATCTGAGTAATCACTGTGCACCCTCCATTGTAATGTATTTTGTAATGCATGTAGTAATAAAATGCATTGCATTTGTCAGTCTAACAGACATTTGCAGAAAAAAATGCATTATTACAAATGTCTGTGATGTGACATCTGTTGGAATGACAAATGCAATGCATATGTCTTTTACATGCTATTTGTTATGGGATTTGCAAAAGCAGTGTTAATGTCTGTGATGTGCTTGCTACCTGATGGAATGACAAAAGAAATACAGTAATCCCTCCTCGATCGGGTGGGTTGCGTTCCAGAACCCCCCGCGATAGGTGAAAATCCACGAAGTAGAAACCATATGTTTGTATGGTTAATTTTATATATTTTAAGCCCTTAGAAACTCTCCCACACTGTTTATAAATATTCTCCGCACAGTTATACAGTAAACCCTTGTTTATCGTGGTTAATCCGCTCCAGACAGATAAATGAATTTCCATGAAGTAGGATTCTTTATTTATAAATCTAATATTTTCGCAGTTAGAGCATAGAAAACCTGTTTACGACCTTCTAAATAGTGTTTTAACATTATTAGAGCCCTCTAGACATGAAATAACACCCTTTAGTCAAAAGTTTAAACTGTGCTCCATGACAAGACAGAGATGACAGTTCTTTCTCACAATTAAAAGAATGCAAATATATCTTCCTCTTCAAAGTGCGCGTAGCAGAGAATGTCAGAGAGAGAGAGAAAAGTAAACAATCAAAAATCAATAGGGCTGTTGGGCTTTTATGTATGCGAAGCGATAAAGCGGCCAAAGCGGCCACAATGAAGGGATCAATGTGAAGGTAGTCTTTTCAGCATTTTTTAGAGGAGCGTCCGTATCTTCTAAGCAAACAGCCTCTGTGCAAACAGCCCCTCTGCTCACACCCCCTCCGTCAGGCGCAGAGAATGTCAGAGAGAATGAGAGAGACAGAGAAAGGCAAACAATCAAAAATCAATACGGGCTGTTAGAGCTTTGAAGTGTGCGAAGCGCCGCACGGGAAGCATATCGTATATCATTGAGGAGTTTTATTTAATATGTAATACGTGCTCTGATTGGGTAGCTTCTCAGCCATCGGCCAATAGCGTCCCTTGTATGAAATCAACTGGGCAAACAAACTGGCACGTACCATAAATTAAAAGACCCATTGTCCGCAGAAATCCGCGAACCAGCGAAAAATCCATGATATATATTTAGATATGCTAACATTTAAAATTCGCGATGGAGTGAAGCCGCGAAAGTCGAAGCGCGATATAGCGAGGGATCACTGTACATTACTACAAGTGTTTGACATGCACCATCTGTTGGAATAACAAATGCACTGCATATGTCTCTGTTATATGCCATTTGGTAATGAGATGTATAAAAGCAGTGTTAATGTTTGTGATGTGCCACCTGTTGGAATGACAGAGACATAGCAACGAGATGGAAACCCAGATACACAAACACACAGACACTTATTGTTTTAAAGTGGATTGTTCAGAAAATAGCAATGCAGAGAATTCACTCGAGCTCCATATGCACAAAGCATACAATTATTCAACTCAAAATTATATATCGAGCACATCTGTCTTGCTTAAAACTCTCCAAAATGTTTCCAGGACAGGATCCAACCTGCGAATGCTGCAATCAAGTCCCAGCCTCACTGGGTCACGTGTTTTGGGCCTACACCAAATTAACATCATTCTGGACCAAAATTTTTAATTACAGTTTCAATTACATTGTACCTTTCAGACAGCCTTGGTCTCACAATCCCTCCTAACCCACTAACAGCTGTGTTCTGTGTTCTTCCAGATGGGTTTAAAGTGGAGAAGGACAAACAAACTGTGTTTGCATTCACTACACTTTTGGCATGCAGACTTACAGTATTTTGCTAAACTGGAAGAATCCTAACTCTCCTCTTTTAAGTCAGTGGGAAACCAATGTTTTATACTATTTGAAATTGGAAAAAATCAAATACTCAGAGGATCTGTACAGATTTTTTTCAAAACATGGCAGTATCTAATCAGTAATATTTTAGAATAAGCTCTTAAAACACAGAGGAAGCAATTATTTCTGCATTTCTTTTTCTTCTCCATTCATCTCTATTGGCTTATCAAACTCGTCAATTTAGGTATGTTTACAAGCCTTACGTTTTACTCCGTTGGCCATGCTCTCTCTCTCAGGGATGGGGGTTGACTTGTTCTCAATCCTACTGTTTGTAAAAATTGATTGATTTGTATGGAATGATTGCAATAAAATTAATAAAATTCCAAAAAATAAATAATTAAATAAAAAAAATAAAGTGGATTGTTCATTGCTGGATTTTCAGAGTTGGTCCATGTGAGGAAAAATAATGTAATGAATTGTAGTTTGATTTAAATGCAAACTTCACAGTTGACACGACAAGTAATGAAACCTGCAATGTGTTTTATGCTGTCATAAAAATATTCAAAAAGTTAAAAGACATCATACTGCATGGAGTAAGAACAGGTAATGACAGTACGAGTTAATCTGTGGCCAACCATAACAGCAACCTCCATTAATAACTGTTTTTAAGTAATGCAAGCATTTCATCTGTCACTGGCTTACCGATTTTTTATTTTTTTTTGGATGCTACACACCAGGGCAAAACATGAGAGAAAAACAAGCCAAACCAGTGGCCCATGACTGACTGCACTAGCAGACCCAGTGAAGACTGAGTAGTTTTGGGGTATAAAAATGTCGGTCCTGATTTCCAATTCAGTCATTATTGACCTCAAATGCTTGTCTTGTAACACAAGGCAAGATGTAATTTTCCAGGGTGTTGAGCTAATGATTGGCCACTCACTCTGGGTTCAGCTTTACAATGCACACAATTGATTTAAACCATTTTCAAATAAAAATACATGCATTTTTCTCTAGGTGCTCCAGCCATCCTGGACATACAGGTGGTGGGAGTGACAGAACAAAATGAAGAGGACAGGAAGAGATGGGAACAGATGATCCTCTGTGGAGACCCCTTGTGGGAGCAGCCAAAAGAAGAAGAAGAAGAAGACTCCAGCCATCCTTCCACATCCCATAGACATATGCGTTGGGTTAAATGGAGATTCTAAATTGTCCCCCTGTGAGTGTTAGTGTGTGTGTGTGGGTGGGTGTTTTGGTTCCAGTCTTGTGCCCACTTTTTCTGGAATAGGCTGACCCCTGTGACACTAAACTGGCCAGATGGGGTACAATAAATGAGTAAATTAAAAATTGGCTTTACTTAATCTTAACTAGCACACCAGCTTTTAAATAATTTCATTTAAAGAGTAGCACAATTGTAAGACATTTTATATGATGCATCATAATAACATTGTAATCTACAGATATAAAATAAAATGTTTGTCTGTCTCTTCCCTAGACCATCCTAAACCCTTTGACCAATCTGGACCAAATTTAGTATAGCTGCTCTCTAGGACCATATGGACAAGACAGACTACTATGGAACTCAAAATTATAACCCTTGGGGCGCCAGTGGGTTTTTGTTTTTCTGGTGTGCTACAGATTGTGTAGTGCCATCCTTTTTTGTGTAATTTGTGTAGTGTACATCCTTGTGTAGTGCCAGTGCCATCCTTTGACCATTCAGAACCAAATCGGTTGACCACCAGTGCCAACTACTGGTTCAGAGCAAGTGAAACGTTCGAACAGACTGAGATCAGAGTAGCAGATGAAGGGGCCAGAGTTTCATATTACTTACCTGGGCAGCTATTGCTTCTACTTACTGTTATATAAAAATGTGCTTTTGCAGTGGGTGCTGGGTGAGGCTTGAATGTGAGTGGAACTGCAGTGCTACAGAAAGGAGAATCAAAGTGTTGTTGCTTATCTCCTGATTTGTTGGCTTTTCTTCACAATGGAAGTGCTATGAACTGTCCACCTTGAACTAAAAGGATAAAAACCACGGACAGTGCCAGAGTATGCAGTCTCTTGGACAATTCAAATCCTACAGTGGCTTTTTTTTTCTCTATGATATTTTTATTTAAATGCCTTGATACTTGAAATTAGTTTGTTATTGTGTTATCGTGATATTATTTTATGTTAGATTAATTTTATATTAATTCTTATATTACAACACATCTTTTATTAAACATGCATTGGGTTTACAGTAATCCCTCCTCGATCGCGGGGGTTGCGTTCCAGAACCCCCCGCGATAGGTGAAAATCCGCGAAGTAGAAACTATATGTTTGTATGGTTATTTTTATATATTTTAAGCTCTTAGAAACTCTCCCACACTGTTTATAAATATTCTCTGCACAGTTATACAGTAAACCCTTGTTTATAGCGGTTGATCTGCTCCAGACACATAAATGAATTTCCAAGAAATAGGATTCTTTATTTATAAATCTAATATTTTCGCAGTTAGAGCATAGAAAACCTGTTTACGACCTTCTAAATACGTTTTTTAACATTATTAGAGCCCTCTAGACATGAAATAACACCCTTTAGTCAAAAGTTTAAACTGTGCTCCATGACAAGACAGAGATGGCAGTTCTTTCTCACAATTAAAAGAACGCAAACATATCTTCCTCTTCAAGGTGCGCGTCAGGAGCGGAGAATGTCAGAGAGAGAGTAAAGTAAACAATTAAAAATCAATAGGGCTGTTGCGCTTTTAAGTGTGCAAGCACCGCGATAAAGCGGCGCAATGAAGGGATCAATGTGAAGGTAGTCTTTCAGCAGTTTTTACAGGCGTGTCCATATCTTCTAAGCAAACAGCCCCTCTGCTCACACCCCCTCCGTCAGGAGCAGATAATGGGGCCAATCATACGCCTCCCTGATGGTATTGCATGATGGATAAGTATCTGCCTGTATTTCTCAGAGACAGTGAGAGGGACAGAGAAAAGCAAACAATGAAAAATCAATACGGGCTGTTAGAGCTTTTAAGTGTGCGAAGCAGCGCGCAGGAAGCATATCGTATATCATTGAGGAGTTTTATTTAATATGTAATACGTGCTCTGATTGGGTAGCTTCTCAGCCATCCGCCAATAGCGTCCCTTGTATGAAATCAACTGGGCAAACAAACTGAGGAAGCATGTAACATAAATTGAAAGACCCACTGTCCGCAGAAATCCGTGATATATATTTAAATATGCCTACATTTAAAATCCGGAGTGAAGCCGCGAAAGTTGAAGCGCGATATAGCAAGGGATCACTGTAATTGACCTTATGTATTTCTGGCTTGACTGTGAAATTTCAATGTTTCGATCACTCAGATTAGGAAACAAAGTAGCAAAATGATAACCAAATCTGCCAGAACTATTTATCAAGTTAGAATGCTGCAGAGCTTCATCTCGGGCTTTACACACTACATTCAGAATTCAGGGGCTTAAATGGCCAAGGCCGAAAAGTAACCAATTCAAAGACCCCTTCTTTTCGATGGCTGTTTACAGTGTTGTCAAGCTTTATTGTAACAGGCAGGATCCTTCTTGATAATCACTG
Organism: Polypterus bichir lapradei; assembly: GCA_026402145.1. NCBI lineage: Eukaryota > Metazoa > Chordata > Cladistia > Polypteriformes > Polypteridae > Polypterus > Polypterus bichir. The sequence goes on along the minus strand of JANRMT010062854.1, from coordinate 23,432,755 downwards.
AGGAGTTGTTTGCATTTGATGCACTTTAATGTTCTTTGGAATGGTTTGATATTGATAGAATATATCTTATACGTTGAAGCTCTTTAATAAATGCTATTTATTATGTCCAAATACGTTTAATTAACAAATTTAGTCAGATGTGTTTTATATGATATCCTGGTCTAACTTAAAATAGCCTTGATGAAAACCAATGAACAAAAGGGATGGACCTCAGTTGAAGATACCAGTTAAAAACATCTGTAGCCTGTGGTACACAAGGACCACAAGTGGGCACTACTGCTTCTTTCAGCTCCACCATGGACATTAGATATATACTCGCTTGGCCTAAAATAATCCAGCACTAATGCTGACTACGAATTAAATATCCATCCACGTTCTGAATCTGTGTAATCCATTACAGGGCCACAGGATGCTATAGCCTGTCCTGACAGTATCATGCACAAGGCAGGAGTTACTCCTGGAAGGCCACATCCACAGATACACTCAGACTGGCTGATAATTTAAAGATGCTAGTTAACCTGAAAACACATCTTAAGTGTGAAGGAGGAAACAACAGCCTGAAGGAAATCAATGTGGAAATGGGGGAAAACAGGAAAGCGCCACAGTAATGGCAGCCCAGGCCTGTGGAGCAGTGAAGTAGAAACATTAAAATTGCTGTGCCACCATACTGTCCACAAGCTAAAAAGCAAAATTAAATGAGAATGATGCACACATATCTGCTGATCATGGTGACAATTTCTACTGGAAATGAGTTACTTGCACTCAATATATTTCTGGCTCATTACTGTTAAATATTGGAAGCCAATAAACAGCATCTGTTAACTGTTGAACAAAGCACCAAGTTGGCATCAGATTAGTTAAGAAGCAACGTTGAGAAGTTCTGGATTCTGTGAGTATGTTAAGTACGTAAAAGTAATGTTTTTTGCCAGTTCTATTAAAGGTTTCATTCAGACATACAGTGTATCAGACATCATGCAGTGTGGCTAAAGCTGAACATCCTAGATTTAACCATTCTGTGGAAAACATTTATTTTGTAAACTTCACTGTGTATTTTAGGAGAAGAAAGGGCATCCTGGGTGAGACGGGGAAATATATCATACCTGGACAGAAGGCCAGAGCGACATGAAAATATATTGGCCAGCGGGGCGAAGAAATAACTTTTATTCCAGCTGGCGGTATATAATGAACGGACAAGCAATAATTGGGAAACGGGAGTTTTTCCATTCCCCATATGCTAGGCAGCATTGGTCCTCATATGCAAACTGTCGGGTTCTGTCGGGGGAGGACCTCCCTATTTTTCTTATGACCCGGAAGTATTTCCTGGAGGGTGTGACGTGGCACCGGAAACACTCCCAGGTCCTGCTTAAAAGGGAGCCATATAAAGAGTCAGAGTTGGAAGGCAGTGGGCAACACTCAACTGGAGGAGAGAAGGGGGAAGAATTGCGTGATTTGTGTTTGATTTATTGCGTACTTGTGGCACATTGCTGGGTGAAGGTATTTGAAGATGCATTAAGGAATAAATATAATTTGCCGCAGTGGGTAGTGCTGTTGCCTCACGTCTGCGTGGGTTTCCTCCAGGTGCTCCGGTTTCCTCCCAAAGTCCAAAGACATGCAGGTTAGGTACATTGGCGATTCTAAATTGTCCTTGGTGTGTGTGTGTGTGTGCCCTGCGGTGGGTTGGGATTGGCTCCAGCAGACCCCCGTGACCCTGTAGTTAGGATATAGCGGGTTGGATAATAAATGGATGGATTATTCTATTAACGTGGTGTATTGCTAGGTCTGTAGTTTGTGGCTCTCTGGCGCCCCCATGTGGTTACAGTACATACAGGTAATCTAATATACAAAAGTGAATGACAGAGACGCATACTTAAAAAAGTGAATTTCAGCAGGTTTCACTGGCTCTGCCCAAATTAATCTCACTAAGGCACATTGTTCAACAATGGTGTAATCCCACAGTGGAGTGTCCATGCTCATTTGATCTTGGCATAAGCCAGGCTAACAGCAGAGCACTGCACTGAGCGTGTTCAGACTACCCATAAGTCATTGTGAGCATGTTGTATTGTGTCAGCTTCTATTCATTGCAGTGACTGTGTGATTTTCAGGTTGCCTTTACTTTTTGATTTACATGTGTAGACAAAAATGTGTACAGTACATACAGAAAATAGAGAAAGTGAGTTACAGTATGGGTAAGAAAGCAGCTTTTCTTTTACAAGTAGATAAGGGCACAAGTAAGAGGAGAATGCTCTGTGTGATGTGAGGTCATCAGTGGAGTCCCTCAGGGGTCTGCCCTTAGACCGTTAATTTTTCTGATTTATATTAATGACATTGACTCTGGTATAGTTAGTAAAATTTGCAGATGATACTAAAATCTGAGAAATGGCGGACGCTAGGAAGGCAGTAAAAAGAATTTAGAAAGACGTGGATGAGTATCAAAATTGGGGCACATTTGGAAAATATAATTTAATACAGAAAAGTGCAAAGTGCTACATGTGGACAATAGGAACATCAATTATAAATACAAGATGGGAGATGCTGCTCTTAAAGGAAGCAACCTCTGAAAAGGATTTAGGGGTTTGCACTGACACAGTGTTTTCATCAGCAATGTGCAGAAGCAATTCAAAAGGCAAAAAAATGTTTGGATATATCGTAAAAATACATTAAGGGATGCTATGCTTGGACTACGGTATATAACGCACTAGTGAGACGCATCTGGAGTTGTGCAGTTCTTTGATCTCATTTATAAATAAAATAAATGTGCATATTGGAATGCACTTCTTCTTGGGCTTGGTAGCCCCCTGGAACAGCCATACATGTATGAGGTTCATTAGCATAATCCATGTGTAATCACAATTCTGCAGACGTCCATTGGCTGGTAGAGCAGCCACCAGAGCTGAAGCATCCAGCTGCTGCCAGTTGCATTTGAGGAGTTCTATGCCGCTCTCCAAACTGCACTGAACTGCCACTCCTCTGCACTCTGGGGGTCTGGGAAAGGCATAAGGTGCCAGTGTCTGAGTGGGTAGTCACTATCACCTGGCACAAGCAATGACATGACTGCTGTTACAATGAATAGTACCAGCCATATGAAACACTGAGGGTTCAGCTAGTTACATTACCAACATGCCTGCCATCATGTACAGCAGCATCAGCAAGTTGTCTGCTCAATGCTACTTTTCCTCAAAATAAATGAGTCCTTAGTTGATCCAGCTAACTAAGATGTCACTTTTGTCAGCCTCATCTTGGCATCACAGATGACTTGTGCATTAATGGAATGGAACTGCTACACTGCTTAACTGCAGCGTCATTCTCGCTAGGTGCCCATGTTGCAATGTGAGTGCTGTCAATTGCCATGATTACTTTAGGAAAACTGCAAATTTTCATTTTATGTTAGTGTGTACAACCAAATCATACAGAAACTGAATGTAGCGCCTCATCAGTCGTTGATGGCCTCCAGCAGAGCTGGTATGATGGAGCTAAAGCTTGGCTGAGAGATTACCTGTGATAGGTGCCTGTTACTAGAAAGTCAACTGTTGTTAAAACCTGCATTTGATCAGGTGTTGCCCAATTTCAGCCAGTATGCCTTTCTAATGCTGGGGCCAACTCAACACAAAGTTCTAAGCAAATGGCTCCTGAAAATCTAAATCAGCTTATAAGCCAGTCATCATCGTGGGCAATAAACAAAAGTGGACAGGTCCCTAAAAGCTTTTTCCATTCTTGTGTGACCATTTGCACAGTCAACACAGCCATGTTGTGTCCAACGATTAGGCTATGAATGGGCTATAAGGCATGAGATTTAGAGGTTTCTGTACAGAGGGGCAAATCAAGTCTGTGTCTTTACTGCACTTCGGTTTCGAAACCAAGAAGTGGCAACAGGTAGCCGATATAAACTGACAAATAACCAAAAAAGTTCTTCTGTGCAAACATGCAGCACTGGCCCTCTTAAAAGGGAACTGCAATTGGGTCTGTACATCATACTCATAATGTAGAAAAGCCGATGCACGTCAGTCAATTTTTACGTCAATTTTATTTGTGTTTTCAATTTTCTTTCTTTCCTTCCTTGAGATCCACTGTAGACTGTTCTGTAGTCAGTCAGTCAGTCAGGCGTTTTCTAACCTGCTTAGTCCTGCACAGGGTCACGGGGGTCTGCTGGAGTGCCTTTAATATTATTGACTTTCTTATAAGGCATGAGCTACGTTCTAGAAATATCCAGCTGGGTGGATTGTATGCCCTTTACACAGTGTATTTGTAAATATGCTTGTTACGCTATCCAGCCATCCATTCATTTTCATAACGGTTCACCAGGGCAGGGTTACGGGACAGCTGAAGCCTAGCCCAGCAAGTACTGGGCAAAAGGAAGGAATAATCCCCAATTTAGTATTGCCAATCCACCCAACGTGCATGCCTTTGGAAGGAATCCAGAGCACCCTGAGGAAACCCACTTAGACACAGGGAGAATATGCAACCTCCAGGCAGGGAACACTCGGGACGTTACCTCCTTACTGTGAGGAAGCAATGCTACCACTGCAACACTGCGTACCACCCATGTTTAATTATTAACAGTAGAAGTTATTTAAATGAAGTTAACAATTTTTCTGGAAAATGTAGCGTTGGTGCATTTCATCATGAAATAGATACCAAGTATTAATCATTGGATTTGAAATTCTAGTGCATCACTTTTAAGGGTGAGACATGTGCTGCACTTGTGCACATAGAGATTTCTCAGAATGTGTTCATTGCTACAAGAGCATCTGACATGCCAGTGCAGCACACTCGTACTTTACTTGTCTCAGAAGTCATGGTAACTTTTACCTTTCCAAACTGCATTTTAATTAGTAAAAGTAATCAGATTAGCTCATTATCATCTTTATTAACTGAAGGTTTCCATTTTGAAAGTGGAACTAATTTTCACCCAGAAATGATTTTTATTTCCCCTTACATTACAGTCACATAGAAGCTGGCATTAAACAAACACAAGTACACATTCAGTACAACAGTCACCTGCTTTTGACTCGTTAACACTCAACAGCTGCAAAAACCGTATTTGTTCCTGCTACAGATTTTTGAAAAAGCTGCTCCATTTCTAATGCGCCATCTGTCTCTGTCACCTCTTATTATCATCATCTAATCTAGCAGTGTCCAAAATTAACTCCTACTTCTTATTTTAATACGTTGCAGTTTACTTGCAGCATACTGTAAGTGGAGAGAATTTACTCTTGCAGTATTCGTTTTTTTTGTTTTTTTAATAAGTCATATATCTGAATGTTAACCTGGCCACTGGGGTCGCACAAGCCAGTGCCGTCTTAGTGCCGGTCCCAAACCTGGGTAAATTGGGGAGGGTTGTGTCAGGAAGGGCGTTTCACATAAAACCTGTGCCAAATCAAATGTGTGGATGTGAAACAGAACATCCATACCGGATCAGTCGAGATCTGGGTTAACAATGACCCCCAACTGGTGCTGCTCTCCAGTAGGGTATCGCCGGAAGCTATGCTACTGCTGGGCAAAAAAGGCGAAGGAGCACAAGAGGGGGAATGACAATGCGTGAGGAGGAAGGGAAAAAGTGTGGAGTTGAGAGTCAGAACTTTGAATGTTGGCACTATGATTGGTAAAGGGAGAGGGCTTGCCGAAATGATAGAGCGAAGAAAGGTAGATGTACTGTGTGTACAGGAGAACAAGCAGAAAGGGAGTAAGGCCAGAAGCATCAGAGGCGGGTGCAAACTGTACCATGGTGTGGACGTGAAGAGAAATGGGGTAGGGATAGTTGTGAAGGAAGAGTATGTTAGGAGCGTTTTGGGGTGAAGAGAATGTCTGACAGAGTGATGAGCATAAAGGTGGAAATCAAAGAGATAATGTTAAATGTCATCAGTGCATATCCCCTGCAAAGTGGGGTGTGAGATGGAGGAGAAAGAAAATTTGTTACACAAAATGGTGCAGAGTATACCCAAAGAAGAAAAAGTCGTGATTGGAGTGGATTTTAATGGGCACATTGAAGAGGGGGGCAGTGGTGATGTGAAGATGATGGGCACGTATGACATTAAGGAGAGAAATGTTGAAGGATAGATGGTGGCTGACTTTGCGAAAAGAATGGAAATGGAGGTGAATACATATTTTTAGAATAAATAGGAACACAGGGTGACATATAAGAGTGGAGCAAAGTGCACACAGGTAGACAATGTCCTATGTAGGAGATTGAATGTGAACAAGATTAGAGACTGTAAGGTGGTGGCAGGGGATACTGTAGCTAGACAGCATTAATTGGTGGCATGCAGGATGAATTGCAAGGTGAAAAAGAGGAAGAAAGTAAAAATAGAACCAAGGATCAGGAGGTGGAAGCTGAAAGAGGAAGGCTATTGTGTGAAATTTAGAGAGGAACTGAGACAGGTGCTCAGTGGTGGTGAAGACATGATAGATGATTGGAACACCACAGCTGAAGTGGTAAGAGAACTAGGAAGGTGCTTGGTGTGACATCTGGACAGAGGAAGGAAGACAAAGAGACTTGATGGTGGAATTAGGGAGTATAGGAAAGCATAAAGAGGAAGAGGTTAGTGAAAAACAATTGCGATAACCAGAGAGATGACAAAAGCAGACAGGTGTACAAAGAGATGTGGCGAAGGTTCAGAAAAAGGTGCATGCTGAGCTATATGAGAAGCTGGACACAAAAGAAGGAGAAAACCACTTGAACCGACTGGCCAGGCAGAGGGACCGAGCAGGGAAGGACGTGCTGCAGGTCAGGGTGATAAGGAATGAAGATGGAAATTTGCTGATAAGCAGGGAGAGTATGTTTAAAAGGTGGAAGGAGTAATGTGAACGACCAGGGATCAGCAAGGCTGACGTGATGGAAGCTATGATGAGGATTAAAAGTGGAAAAGCAGTTTGCGTGGACGATATTGTAGAGGAGGAATGGAGATGTTTAGATGAGATGGCAGTAGAGTTTCCAACTTGATTGTTTAACAAAATCTTGATTAGCCACACCATGAAGATATGGGAAAGAGTGATGGATGCTAGGCTGAGAGCAGAGGTAGAGACCTGTGAGTGGCAATATGGTTTCATGCCATGAAAGAGTACTATAGATGCAATGTTTGTTTTAAGGGTGTTGATGGAGAAGTACAAAGAAGGTCAGAAGGAATTGAACTGTGTTTGTGAAATTGCTGAAAATGTATGACAGCGTGCCAGGAGAGGAGTTATGGTACTGTATGAGGAAGCCAGTAGTAGCAAAAAAGTATGTGAGGGTGGTACAGGACATGTATGAGGACAGTGTGACTGTGGTGTGATGTGCAGTAGGAATGACAGCCTGGTTCAAGGTGAAAGTGGGATTACATCAAGGAACAGTGATGGACAGGTTGACAGATGATGTCAAACAGGAGTCTCCGTGGACTATGATGTTTGCAGATGACATTGTGATCTGTAGTGAGAGTAGACAACAGGTTGAAAAGAACCTGAAGAGGTGGAGATACACACTGGAGAGAAGGGGAATGGAAACTGGTTAGGAGTAAGATGGAGTACATGTGCGTAAATGAGAGGGAAGGTGATGCAAGGTATGACTACAAGGAGTAGAGTGGTGAAGGTAGACAAATTTAAAAACTTGGGTTCAACAGTCCAAAGCAATGGAGAGTGTGGTAGAGTGGTGAAGAAGAGAATGCAGGCAGGGTGGACTGGGCAGAGAAGAGTGGCAGGAGTGATTTGTGATTTGAGAAGAGTAACGACAAGAGTGAAAGGGAAGGTCTAGAAAACGGTAGTGAGACCAGCTGTGTTGTATGGTTTGGAGATGGTGGGACTGATGAAAAGACAGGAGGCAGAGCTGGAAGTAACGAGGGTTGACAAGATTAGGAATGAATATATTAGAGGAACAACACAGGTATGACAGTTTGGCAACCAAGTGAGAGAGGCTTGATTGAGATGGCTTGGGCACGTGCAGAGGAGAGATGAGGGGTACATTGGGAAAAGAATGTTGAGGATGGAACTGCCATGCATGAACAACAACAACATTTATTTCTATAGTACATTTTCATACAAATGATGTAGCTCAAAGTGCTTTACATGATAAAGAAAGAGAAAAAAGACAAAATAAATAAGAATTAAAATAAGACAAAACTCATTAACATAGATTAAAAGTAAGGTCCCAATGGCCAGGGAGGACAGAAAAAACAAAAAAAACTCCAGACGGCTGGAGAAAAAATAAAATCTGCAGGCGTTCCAGACCATGAGACCACCTAGCCCCCTCTGGAAGAAAAAAGTAAGGCCAAAGAGAAGGTTTATGGATGTGGTGAGGGAGGCAGTCGGTGTGGCAGAAAATGATGTAAAAGACAGACATAGATAGAGACAGATGGTCTGCTGTGGGGACCCCTAAATGGGAGCAACCGAAAAAAGAAGAACAAGATGTACAGGGGGTCCTCAGGTTACGACAAAGTTCCGTTCCTACAACAGTGAAGTAACCAGAATTTTGGTGTAAGTCGAAACACACTCTAGCCTAAGTCACTTACCTATCTTAACTCATTTACAAAATCATAATCTAGAACATAAAAACACAAAATCTAAGCCTGAGAAAAAAGAAAAGAACATAAATATACTGTACTGCACACTATACTGTAGTAACATAAAAAATGAGTGTAAAAAAATCCTTACCTTTATTCCTTCTCATGTGTCAATTTTTTTAAGTTTTTATGGTAGTGAGTGTTGTAAACTCGAAATGTTGTAACCCGAGGACCCCCTGTATTTGCATATTACTCAGACTTTAAATAAATCCACTTGTTTGTAATATCATGGGTGGCTTGTGCCTGTCCTGCAAACACTGGGCTCAAGCCTGAACAGGGCACAGGTATGCATTTACTTATCCTCACTCACACTGGGCCAGCGCTGAGCAGCCAAACGTCTTTGCAAGCACGGGAAACAACCATAATATCCCAAAAATAAAAGACACATTCATATGGGGAGAACATACAAACTCCACACAGGTAGTAACCAAAGACAGTATTCAAACCCAACTGTGAGACAGTAGTGCTACCCACCTACACCACTGTACTACATCTAGAATTAATGCATGTAATTTTACCATCTTTCAAAAAATGGTATTCATGAAGCCGGTTGGGCTTACTAGTAAATGTCTAGTTAGGGCTAACTAGGGATAACTACCTATATAGTCAGAGTTCTCTTAAATGAACTTTGAACTGCATCCATTTTCTAAACCTTGTTCTCCACTGCAGTGTTGTGAGGAGCCAAGTACCATTAAGGCATGGCAGAGAATAACCCTGAACATGAACCAATTAAAATAATCAAAATCAGTCAGACAATATATGATATAGTAGATGGAAATAAGACAGAAACTCCAGAGAAAACTGGTGAGAACATGGAACAAAAATAGTAAGTACACACTGACAAAGGCTGGGTTGGGTATTTAAACACATCAGTGGGAGGGAGTAAGGCACGTTAGAGATCTGTGTCTGTGCGAGATTTCTTTAAAAACAGTGAGGCTGTGCAAACTTTGTGAGTGTAGGTGTGTAGATCTAATTAGGAAGTTGCTCCATGGGTAATTTGGCACACTTGCACTCAATGGAAATAAAATGGGTCTGAATGTGAAGGAATGGAGGTCAAAATCAAAGAAGAGACAATGAGAGGCACAGAGACAGACAGAGAATGTCCAGTTTAAGGCAGAGCTGGATTTGTGGCAGATGAAATTTAATGTAAGTTAATGTAAAGTATTACATGTAGGAAGTAAAAATGTTAGGTTTGAATACACAATGGGATTTCAGAAAATCGAGAGTACATGATAAGAATTTAGGAGTTGTAGTGGAGTTGACACTATCAACTGCCAGACAGTGTTCAGAAGCCATTAAAAAGGCAAACAGAATATTAAGTTACATAGTGCCCTGATGTAGGGAGTACAACTCCAAGGAGGTTCTGCTCAGGCTTTATAATGAACTGGTGAGGCCTCGTCTTGAGTACTGTGTACAGTTTTGGTCTCCAGGCTACAAAAACGACATAGCAGCGCTACAAAAGGTCTAGAGAAGAGTGAGAAGGCTGATTCCAGGGCTACAGGGGTTGAATTATGAAGAAAGATTAAAAGAGATGAGCCTATACAGTTTAAACAAAAGAAGATTAAGAGGAGACATGAGTGAAATAATTATGATGGCTATAAGTACTTTGGATCGAGAATGATGTTTTAAAATGAGTTCATCAAGAACACGGGGACACAGTTGGAAACTTGTTAAGGGTAAGTTTTGCACAAACATTAGGAAGTTTTTCTTTACACAAAGAACGATAGACACTTGGAATAAGCTACCAAAGTAGTGTGGTAGACAGTAAGACTTTAGGGACTTTCAAAACTTGACTTGATGTTTTTTTGGAAGAAATAAGTGGATAGGACTGGCGAGCTTTGTTGGGCTGAATGGCCTGTTCTTGTCGAGATAGTTCTAATGTTAGGGAAGCCTCATGTGGAGCACTCTGGGGGTAGAGTCGCTCATTGCTGAGCACTGGATAGGAGCAGGTGAGGTTGATTGCTGAAGTAAGGTCCCACAGATACAGATGGGTGGTGGTGGGAACAAGGAGGCAGGGCTCATGGGGTTCCCTGCGGAGCCTGATCAATAGTGGCGGGGATATGAGATGGACATAAGATGGTTGACCATGTTTGCCAGCATCTCATCTCAATCAGCTGAGTAGACCCAATTGATGAGCAGAAGAGGTGGGTTTCAGGAAGGATGCACTAAGAACTTGTGGCTTGAAATAACTGATCCTGACTTGGTATTTAATTCTTGATTTTAAGCCACTTTATTTATGGCTTTATTTATTTATGGATTTTAACCTCCACAATGCTCACTGTTTTTTTATTGTGGCTTATTTATTTATTAAAAGAACTGCAGTGCAGTTTATTTACTTAGACACTGCTTCTTTGTTTGGAATGCACTTTGCACATTTGCACCAACCTTGCTGGTCCAAGTCCTCATTGCACAAGTCTATCCCAGTCATGGCTATCAATGTCCTGGGTTCAAGAAAATGCCCAGGCTGCAGGCAACTCAGGGAATTACAAGTAGTGCTGAGGCAACAGTGGTATTCACTGGACCTCTGTAGGGAATCTTGAAAAATTATTTTACCCAGAATTGTTTTCAATTTTAGATGCACTTTTCTTTATGTATTACCTATACTTTTTATATTTATCCAAAGTTACCTAAAATAGGCCTCTCTCAGGCCAGAGCAAGTTCAAATTTGAATTGCAGCTAAATGATTGATTTTAAACAAGCATGAGTTTAGTTGAAGACAGGGACTACTAAGTGTATTTGAATGCCAGGTGGCCAAACGTGTGTCTTCTGAATGCTGTGAACTAGGGATGCATTTTACGCTAATACTGAAAAAGTACCAAAAAACCCCATTTTTAAAACAGTTCAGTATCAGCATTGTGTTAATTTTAGGAGTGGTAGTAAACAGTGGTTTTCAAATATCTCGCCATCAATTGTTTATTAACACAATGGGAATTCCAATAGCACTCTTTTGACTTACAACTTGCTTGAGTCACCTGAGGCAACTTGCTTTTCAAAAGTACTTATCTATATATATAATTGACTAAGTCGCCCGACCATGGGGTACGCACGTCAGAGACCATGGGACACGCATGACAGAGCCACGCCCGCCAACTCTAACCCTCCTCCCGCGTCCACCTTCGCTCTCGAGGCATGTGCACTGCCTGCTCATGTGCCCGCACGCAACACCTCACCAAACACAGCCTCAGTCGCTTTTGTCTCTGCTACAGTCCACATGCAGCTCTGAGCCACGCTGACTGTTCATTTTCCTACCATGGCCACCGCCTCAAATGTATTTCATGAAAACAACACTTCTTTCAATGTTATACAAATTCCTGCATCAGGTAACTGTTTGTTTCTATTAGTCGGATATTTCTGGAAAAATGTCATCGACGAAACTGTAGCTCTCGAACTTCGCAACATGGCTGTAACCTTTGTTTGCCAACATTAGGATAACTTCGGCGACATGCTGTCCGTTGTTCTTAGTCACGGAAGCATAGTCATACTACCTCACAAACTGTCCTTATTCCCCGGATTTCCCTGACCCCATCAGATTCAAATTTGCCCTTTACTTTTACACGCAGACAGTTTCCTGTTAGATTGGCCTTTGCAATGACAATTAATAAGGCACAAGGCCAAGCTTTCAAAAAGATATGCCTGTATCTGCCAAAACCAGTTTTCAGTCACGGACAATTGCATGTTGCTCTCTCCAGAGTTCCATCTTTTCATTCACTCACAGTCGTATCCTCAAACCCACCCCATTTGGACAACTGTGTCTTTCAGGAAGTGTTCACCCATCAATAAATAATTGTGTGGCATATACTACTCCGCGGGTTGGCTAGTTTATATAAATGTGCTAGAGACCCCTTCTCATGCCCCTTGCAGAGTGTAGCAGGGAGGCTCGCGATTGTGTGGCAGTGCAGGGTGGCGCGTGTACTGTATTTGTAGGTATCAATTCTTGAAGTCGGAATTTTAGTCTTGACCTAACACTAGTGTGAATGTGCGGACAACAAGCAAACAGCACAGAGAAGGGACCCCAGCCAGCAATCGATCCGCAATCCAAGTGCTCAGAGGCCACAATGCTACCCACTGCACCACCTCAACACGAGCGGACAGTTTTACAATTTTCAGGAGATCAGCTGATTCTAGTCTTTGTCAGGCTTACATACCCTTAATTATATTTAAGCAATATTTTTACATTTTAAGAGTAAATTATTAGGACAATTATATTAATTGCACTTTCTCAAAGCAGTAAAGAAATAGCTATGGTGAAGCAGTCTTCCATAAAATCTTAATCAAGACTACATTTATCAGCTAATGTTAACACAGCTTTTGTATGCAGTAAATAAAAATACTCATGCTAGTACCAGCAAGCCCATGCATGTTATACGTAATTTCAGTTTATAGTGGAAAATGTATTTCTTTATATGACACCAAATGTCCTGATGACTTAATAAATTAACAAATACAAAAGAAAACAGGGAATTGTTATTTGTGGGGGGATTCCATGCATTAGTTACCTGAGTAAACAACCAGTTGAGCTTCATTCTCTTTGCTTTGGCATAGCTGCACTCAATCAGTCTTGGCCTACTGTTCACATCGACCAGGCACTTGTTGTCGTCATCATCGATGGTAGGACTCAAGACACCAACATGAAACTGCTGGCTGCTTGTATAGTAAACATTCTGCAAGACAAAGGGACATTAGCTAAGATGTAACAGGTAGCAACCACAAGAACGGCAGTGCGGAAAGGTGTCTTCATAGTAACAAGTTAAACACAGCAACACGCACGATGGTTTCAGTGCCATAATGGATGTCAAGGTTTTTGATTTTTCCAGGACATTACTTGTAAAAGTACTTTTACCACATGCAGCATGCTTCCAATGCATTATAATAATATTAGAAAAATGTTTTATTGTTATTTTCCTATCAAAAACAACACCTCTATACTTTTAGGTGTATTGTATTGAAAGAAATAAACTTTAAAAATGATTTGCCATGACTAACAAAATCTTTCATAAAAGTCCTCTCGGACAATTGTAAAGGTGAGTTCCATGAATCAATTTGTTTATTTTCCTTTTCAGACTGAACCAAAGGATTTTCAAGTCAGTACTCCAGAGTCCTCCATTAGAGGCCAACAATGCAATGTGATTTTTTTATCCGCACACTCGTGCTAGTGCTATTTTCCACTAAGTTTAGACAATGTTTTTAGCTGTGTGGCCATCTTATATAACAACATGACACACTATATGGCCAAATGTTTGTGGACAAAACTCTGGAATTTTTGAGCTCAGGTGCTTCAGCTGTTCCCATTTGTTAACCGGTGAATAAAGTCAGAAACATGGCCATGCAGTCTCCATTGACAATCACTGGCAGTAGAGTGGCTCATACTGAAGAGCTCAGTGACTTTAAATGTGGCAGTCACAGTACGTCACCTTTGCCACCAGTCAGTATGTGAAACTTCTACGCAGCTAGATCTGCCTCAGTCAACTGGGAGTGCAATTACTTGTGAAAGCGTCTCAGAGCAACAACAGCTCAGCTATTAAGTAGTAGACCATGCAAACTCACAGAGTGAGGCCACCAAGTGCTCATGTGCACAACATAATGATGTGCCAGCAGCCATACCACCTGCACTTCTGAAGAGGACATCCACCTGAAGCTAAGCATGTTTTGGGCTGGCCATTCCTTGGATAGGAGACCATCTAGGAAAAAGCTTGGGTTGCTGCTGGAAGAGGTGTTGGTGAGGCCAGCAGGGTGCACTTACCCTGTGGTGTCAATGTGGATTCCAATGCTCCAGTGCAGTGACAAGGGCACTGTGCTCTAAACATGGCACCATCCTTCAATGAGATTCTCTGAGGCCATAAAAGATCCCTGGGCATCCTAAGCAAAAAGCAGGGTGTATCCCAATGTCCACACTAAACTGCCCTTCATGGCCTAGTCATTCTGGCCCCCTAATCATTCCCCTTCTGTAATTGGCTATCTCTCTCTCACCACTTCACCACCTAAAAGCTCATGTGTGGTGAACGTACTTTCACAAAAATCATCTAGGGGGATGCTACACAATAGTGGTGGTTGAAGTGGCTCCCCACTCACTATGTAAAGTGCTTTGAGTACTGAGAAAAGCGCTACATGGATGTAACAAAATGATTATTATTATTGATAATAAGTATAAATTGCCTACCCTCTGGTACATCACTCACAACAGAGTTCCAGACTGCCGCTGGAAGTAACCTCAGCACAGGAAACTGTATGTTGGGAGCTTTGTAAAATGGACTTCCATGGCCAAGCAGCTGCACACAAGCCTACGATGACTATTTGCAATGCCAAGGGTCGAGTGATGCACAGCATGCTGCCATTGGACTCTGGAGCAGTGAAAATGTGTTCTCTGGAGTGATAAATCACGCTAAACTATGTGGTAGCCTAATGGATGAATCTCGGCTTGGCAGATGCCAGGAGAAGGCTACCTTCATATAGCACCTACTGTAAAGTCTGGTAGAGGAGGGATAATGGCCTGGAGATGTGTTTCAGGGCTTGGACTCGGCCTCTTGATCTCAGTGAAGGGTACTGTTAATATAAACAGCATAAAAAGACATTTTAGAGAACTGCACTTTCCTTTCAACATTGTGACAAGAGTTTGTGGAAGGCCGTTTTCTGTTCCAGCATGACTGTGCCTCTTTGTCCAAAGCCAGCTCCATAAATGCAGGGTTTGATGAGTTTGATGGGGGAACTCAAGTGGCCTGCACAGAACCCTGACCTCAACCCTGTTGAACACCTTTGAGATGAACTGGACTGGACAACCAATTGCAAGCCAGGTCTTCTCGTCCAACATCAGTACCTGACCTCACAAATGCTTTTTTGGATGAATGGGCACAGACTCCCACAGACACACTCCACAATCTTGTGGAAAGCCTTCCCAGGAGAGTGGACCTTGTTATAGCCACAAAGGGGACTATTAATTATTGATGTCCATGGTTTTGCATTGGGATGTCCAACAAGCTCATATAGATGTGATTGTCAGTCAGGTGTCCACAAATGTTTGGCCATATAATGCAAGTACATCATGTATCTAACAGCCACAAAGCATCAAGGTGACTGGAAGAACAACATGACAATGTCCATAAGCACCAGACACACAAAATGGCAGGGCCCATAAAAAAGCAAGTTACAAATCAGTACTGATGATGACATCACCAATATAATGATAAAAACAAATGATTTAAAAAAAATGAAGGAATATTAATGCATTCCTGATATATTCACAGATGTAATTAACTTATACCTTATCTAGGATTCACTTGTGTCTTGTGCCCAGTGCTTCTCGCTTTGGTTTGAGCAGCAGTGACTTGTACTCCTCTCTGTGAGTTTGAAGATGGATGGACGGACAAGTGTAGCATTGTAACCCCCAACTTAGGCCACAACTGTCCTCCTTCTTGCTAAACTTCAATGACTTTGAGCAATTTACCATTTGTGATTTCATTCTTTTAAGAGTCAAATGATCAGCTACAGGTAACCAAGAACAGCCAATCAGTGTTCAGAAGGTGTCCAGTCAAAATTAGACTATTTATAAAGCTTATTTCAAATTAGCCAGGTGTCACAATACTACCTGTCCTGTCCTATGATTGCAGAACCCTTATGTGCTTCTACTGCTCCCAGGAGAGAAGACTAAGGCTGACAACTGCCCAGGGCCTGATCACACTTCCCATAATTCAGGGTGCCATATGAAGCTATTTCAGTAGCTCCAATTACACGGAACTGGGCTATCAACTGCCTAATTGGAAACTTGATTCTAAAGGATACGTCCTTTTCTAGTGTAAATTCTCTCATTATACCGGCCTTCTTGTCTTGAAATACGGCTCTGTGTGAAAATGTTAATTTTTCTTTCGTTAACACTTTAAAATCTGTCAGCCAGTCACAGTGCTTACAAAGGGAGCTACTGTAGTTAAAATAGATAATGAAGGATTACTGTTGTGCCAGGGAGATGAAGATACATACACTGCAATTACAACATCAAAACAAAGATAATATCATAATCAATGTAACACTTTAGATTAACTTTGAATTCTGAAAAATTATGTTCCCTCATGTCCAAAGAAGCGTAATGGCCATATGTGTAAGGTGAGAATTCATTTACTTTTCACACATTTTGAGACATATCGTTACAAGCACAATTGTAGAGTAAGACCAAATCCCAAGAATTGCCTGGGATTGTGCTCATTTTCAGTACCTTGGCTTTTCTCTCTGGCACTTGGTTATCAGTGCAGGTAACGTGAGCATCAGTAGGGTGAGCCGGCAAGCAGTGGGCTTACTTTAGGTCTCCAGCAGAACCCAAAAAAACAACTTCATAATTACAGAATAGTAATGAAAGTATAAACTGTAAATTAAAGAAAATAAATATGTAATAGTACTAATGTTTTCATCACCATGCACAGTGTAATCTGTCATCTAGCTAATGTCAGGCACATAAGGCGTTGTAGCATTGCAGAACAAATACTGCAAATCACACTTGTCCTGTTACCACATAACCAGTTTTAAAACTGAGGAGACCTAAAGAGTGCATTATTGTCATGGCACAGTTTGTTCAGGATGGTTAGGGGCACACACTAAAAACAAATGCTGAAACAATTTCCACAAAACCTACAGTCAGGCATTGCAGGTAAATTTCAAATATCATCGTTGTTTTACTTATTTGTAAAAATCACCTATTATATCTCTATCTTAACACTTGCCATTTTTTCCCTTGCACTGGGGTGACATAGTAGTGCAGTGGGTAGTTGTGGACATCTCACAGATACAGCATCCAGGGCTCACATCTCATGCCCGGTCATTGCCCAATGCGGAGTTTACGTGTTCTCTACATGTCTGCATGGGTCTTCCTTCTGGTATTCCTCCCACATCCCCAAGGTCAGTGGAGTGTTTTCCAGTTATTTTTCAGTCATATCCTTCATTTACATAAACATAGCAAGCTGGAAGTGCGTTCCACTCTTAAACATAATGGTTATTTAACACTAGAATTCCTGAAGCCTATGCAAAAACTCATAATCCCGGCCCACCTTAAATCCCTTCGCACCTCTCCATCAGCATCTTTTGTTTTGTAAATGTGACGATCAGCACAAGCAGCAAGCAGCCTGCTGTCCCATTCCCCACCTTAACAGAGCTCAACTCGGGTAAAAAGCTCTCCCAGCTTAAGCCAAGGCTCCTTATCTGTGTGTGAGCTGCCTGGAGTTGTATTGGGTACATAATACAGTGTATCGTTATTTGGAATACATGCATTTCATGTGTGTTCTGTGTCTACAAAGCTCTAGGGAAGTGTAGGATGAAAGGAAATGTGAGAAATGAACAGATACCTATAGCAGAAACTTTCCATGTTATACTAATAATGACGTGAAGTGTATAATGTATGAAGACTTTAGTCCAAATATCAAATAAACACGTGCGCTTTTATTCAAGAATATAACCAAAGAAAAAAAAAAGCATTTGATTTACATGTCGCTGTCAATGAATTAAAAACTAGAGCTCAAATGTTCATTGACAGGGAGTTTACATGTGTTCTTGAATGGTGCAGAGTTAAGAACTGCTGCCTTATAACCCAAAGGTCCCGGATTTGAGACTGGGCACTCCACGTTTTGAGTAGTGAGCTGCTATTATTATTATTATTTCTACAATACAATGACAACTATACATCTGATTTGAGTCTGTAACACCCGGTGTAAATATTGTCTACTTGTAAAAGTCAGGACTTGTTTTTTTTATTATTCAGTTTTCTTCTCTCAGTGACGTTCACGTGGTACAATGAACTTGCCTCTCCCTCTCTGAGTTGATGGCATTTATCTCCATTCTTTTCACAAGAGCAGCGCTGTGGCTGATGCCTCTTCAGAACTATTTGTTGTACCGGCAATGAAAGATACAATGTCCCGTGACAGCTATCAGACTAGACAAAGGCAGAATGGAGATAAATGCCATCAAAGTCTTCACACATTATACACCTCATGTCATTATTAGTATAACATGGAAAACGTTTCTGCTTTAGGTATGTGCTCAGCATTTCTTGGATTTCATTTCATTCTACACTTACTTAGATCTTTGTAGACACAGAACACACATGAAATGAATGTATTCCAAATAAGCATACACTATATTATTTACCCTATACAACTCCAGGCACCTCACATGCAGATAAGGAGCCTTGCCTTGAGCTGGGGGAACTTTTAGCCAGAGCTGAGCTCCATCAAGGCAGAGGATGGGATAGCAGACTGCTTGTGCTGATTGACACATTTACAAAACAAAAGACGCTGATGGAGAGGTGCAAAGGAATTTAAAGTGGGCTGGGACTATGAGTTTTTTCGTAGGCTTCAGGAATTCTAGTGTTAATGGCACTATATGGTTCTTTACAGGGTTGTGTGGCTCATCAAAGCTCCATTGCTTGGCAAGGTACTATTTCATTCTGGGAAAGGTTCTTTGCATGTGACGTTGGTTCTTTGTAAAATGTCATAATATATAAAAGAAAAAGAAATTTTTAATGTTTGATAGGCCACCTAGCAGGACACTAGCAGATTAAGAAAACCTGGACTTTGCCTGTGTTATTGTATGCAGCAAGAATCCTTTTAAAATCATAAACCTACTGGTATTTTACGAATACGTTTTCATCCATTCCTGGTTGTTTATTGTATGGCACCTGTTATGGATCTAAATAAATAAAAGTTCTGCCTGGAATCTTCATGTGGATGGGTCTTTTGGGAACCAAAACTGGTTCCTCTATGGCATCACTCTGAAGATCTGCTCTGGCACCTTTATTTTTAAGACTGCCCAGTGGAGTCAGTCATGCAAGCGGAAGCACAGAGCGGATCAGCAAGCGGAAGCACAGAGCGGATCAGCAAGCAGAAGCACAGAGCGGATCAGCAAGCGGAAGCACAGAGCAGTGGCATCTCCCACAGGCACGCTGCCCTTCGCAAGCAGCCGAGCAAGTTCACCTGAGGTAAAGCCAGCAGCTGACCAGTAGAAATAACCGGCAGTGAGAAATTAAAGTCGATCGCTCAGCGGGTGGTGGACACTTAAAGCCGACGGTCTCGTAGCGATTCAGCTGAACAGGGAAAGCGCCGAAGCACCTATAGAAACGACAAAGATGACTTCAACACTTAACGTAAGTTCTATCTGCTCTCTGCCCGTCGGGGGCGCGTTTATATGCTGTGTGTCCTGCAGTATGTACAGTTCAGATTTTCCGGCTGACAGTGTAGATAGCTTCACCTGCCAAAAGTGTTTAGTTAATTTAGAGTTGGTCGGGAAAATACGCGAATTGGAGGACTGCGTTAGGAATCTGATAGCGATTAGGCAAACCGAAAATTGGATAGACTCGGTTTGTTTAGACAATTCGGCTACTTCTGATTCGGCCTGTCTCTCCAGGTCCCACTGTAGTCAGTGCGTGGCCGAAATCGGCAGCACCAATTCAGCCACAGGGCGAGTGGGTAACAGTAAGACGGGGGTCTAAGAATCCAAAATGTAGTCCCCCGGCACCCAGGTCACCAATTCGGACCCAGAACAGATTGTCAGCTCTCCGCAGCGCGCCTGTGGAAACTGAGAATAATAAAGTGCTCATAGTTGGCAATTCCATAGTGCGGAATGTTAGAATTCCAAACTATGTTAAACCAGCAGTTAATGTTAAGTGCCTTGCAGGGGCCAAGATTTCTGGCATAGAGGCCGCATTGGACCGTGTTGCCGACGATGAAGTATCTACCTTATTGCTGCATGTCGCCACTAATGATATTTATTTACAGCAATCTGAGGTATTAAAGCGGAACTTCATCTCTCTATGCACCAAAGCTAAAACAAAATGTCGGAATTTAATTGTATCTGGTCCCTTACCAAGATTATATAGAGGGGATGTGATTTATAGCAG
>JANRMT010062854.1:23335103-23407364 GCA_026402145.1 Polypterus bichir lapradei | reverse complement strand
AGGCTGGGGGGCTGTCAAGAGGCAGGGCCTGTTAAAGCCCATTGCGGCACTTCCTGTGTGATTTTGGGCTATACAAAAATAAACTGTATTGTATTGTATTGTATGTAATGTGATGTACCCAGCAACTCACTCCAACCAGTCTGTTTTATTTTGTCTTTGGTCGTAATGCAGTGTCCTGTGGGCATGAGAGCTGACAACTGCACTCAGCGGATGAGGAATAAGACATGTCGTGTTTTGGACTTCACATAAAGAAGAGAGGTTCTGTTTGATGTCTTGTGTTTTATGTTTGACTTGTGTTTTACATACCACAACAGAAGAGAAAAAAGAAAAGAAAAAAGGGGAGAGACTGTGGCTGAATTTGCAATACGTGTAAAACCTTCATACAGCGCTGACTCTGTTATTGGCTTTGAAAAAAAGGGGCGAGCATGACTGTGCTGGAGGGTCGGTAAATGTGACTTGTTCAGTGATTTTTAGTTGTTTAAATTGACACGGTCTGGTGATAAGATTAACAACTGTGGTTGGCAAATCTGACATACCCCATGACTTGAAGTTGTATAATAACTAATAATGTAACATTGGGCTTAACTGTAGGCTCCAAAATGGCCCCTGTGTGAATGTGAGTGCAGGTGCTTGTATGAGTGAGCCTTACAATAGACTGGCACCTTGTCTGCAGCTGTTTCCTTCTTCCTTCTTATCCTTCTTGGGATAAGCTCTGAACCTTTATGACTTAAATAGGTTTGGGGTGTTCTGTATACTCCCGGAAAATGTCTTGCAGCATATTTCTTAGGATATGACTTTCTCTTTAATATCTGTTGGAAAGAAAATTAAAGATTAAGTAAGTCCTTTAGTTGAAAAAAGGTGGCCACATATGCTGATAGCATCTTACTGTGAATATTTAAAAACCAGGGGGCTCTGCCCCCTGCTCGCCAACCCCCACTTCACGTCTGTGCCGCTTGCGCATGTGGATTTCACTTTCACCAAACAACAAATCTTTTAATTCTTGTGGATACGCATTGTGAAGAAACACTACTTTTCCCTGATGGCAACACAAATTAGATGATCTACAAGTCTCTGACTTAAAGTTTAAAGACGAACAATGTCTACATACTTCTGTCATATCACCTATGTCCATATATTTTAATCTCTTTTTGCTGTTCTGTTATTTCTGTTTGTTAACGCCGTTTACTATCATTTTTTGAGACTTTCGAATTTTCGTACTTCCATTATCTCTAACCTGCACTGCATGTGTATTGCGCCAACGTTTTTGAACCTCTTTACGACGTTCTACTTTGTCTTCTATTTCCGATCCCAATTGGAGATGAGAGCGCAGGAACTATGTCTGACAATAGCATTCACATGAATGAGAAGTGATTGGACCGTGGGCGTTTTTGTGAATGTCTGAGAGGAGGGCGGGACTTGTCAAAATCTCTTGGAAAAAATTCTCATCTCGCGGGACCTGAAATTATCTCAGAGAAAGTCTTGTCTCAGGATTTCCTTTTATAATAGAGAGACATTCCAGGTTGGGTGCTGACATCTTTGCTACTGTAAATGTACTGTTTAGCATGCTTAACTAATCAGAATTATCATTCATTTTCAGAACCAGCATATTCCTATAGTGGGTCATGGGAGTTGGGGCAATTCCAGCAGGACCAAGAGACAGAGCAGGACTAGCCCTGGTTGTAGTGCTAGTCCACAGCAGGCCAGTGTCGAGTTTCAATACAGCACAGTACAGTAGATCTGTGATGTGGGTGGGCACCCAGAATACTGGAGACAATCTGCTTGAACAAGGGGTGAACCTGCAGGCTTCAAATTGTCTAGGCAACAGCACTACAGAGGAAACCATGAGTGTAGGTGACCACTACTCTTTGTGTGTAAGTGACCAGCCAGTCCAGCATAGCAGAACATCGAGCAAGTATTAAAAAAATAACTGAAGTTGTTTACACAATGCCTTGTGATGATGCATTGCATTCCTGGTACTATGTAAAATTGAAAATATGAAATGTATGTAGTTCAGCCATATTTGCACAATGTCTAGGTGAGGATCTTTCCATACATAGCAGTGACTTGATCGAAAACATCTTTGCTGAAAGCATATGAAAATAGCTAATGTGGTAAAGGGGCTCTTTTATTTCTGCCTGACGCTACACCCCACTGCTAATGCTGTCATACTTATTAGTATATTTCATTCTAGAGAGATTTCTGTTTAATTTAATTTCCTTACCTTTTACTATAAATTGTGCAAATTATTTTCTCCAGTAGGGATTATTTATAGTATTCTCCTAGCAAGACATACGGTCTTGTGTTTAGGTGTGCAGATTAACAACTCAGACAAGAACATTTCTCCTTCTATTCCACTGGTGTCTTCGAGTATGTGATTTGTCATTTAGTCAAAAGAATTCTGCTGGATCGACTTTATCAATGCTTTTGAGAATTTTGAAGACTTGGATCAGGTCCCCATGCAGTCTGCTCTGCTCGAGACTAAACAGGTTTAACTCTCCAAGTCTGTCACAGTAGGCCATTTCTTTAAGTCCTGGGATGCTGTTGGTTGTTCTCCGTCTGCATGGCTGTCTTTCTTGTAACGTGTTGAACAGAACTACACACAGTACTCTAGATATGTCTCACTGGTGCATTACATAGTCTGAGCATGTCTCTCATTTATACTCAACAGTTTTTACGATATAACCAAACATTTTTTTGACTTTTTAATTTCTTTAATGTTAGACTAGCCGACGCCCGCCATTGCATACGGCGGGTAAGAATAGGAACGGAAAATGGTGAGAAAGTCTCTTATATATATTTCTCTTCTGGTTCGTCCTGCTTCCTCTTCAAACCCGGTCCCCCCACACGCAGCCCACATGGGATTTCTCGATTCCTATTCCTCCTCTTCCACGTCTCTTATATATATTTCTCTTCTGGTTCGTCCTGCTTCCTCTTCAAACCTGGTCCCCCCACATGCAGCCCATACAGCATTTCTCGATCCCTATTCCTCCTCTTCCACACCCTTCCCCACGCTGCCTGCGGCCTCCCATACACCCCCACGCTGCTTTTCTCGATTCCTATTCCTTCTTCGGACTACTGCGTTCCCAGCTCCTCTCTCATGACCCCATTGGTGTCACGTCACCACCCCTATATCTAGCCTGACTGTGTGACCTTTCACTTCGGCGGTGAGGAAGCAGGGCAAACCAGAAGAGAAATATATATATAAGAGATTCCTTGTCTTCTCTGAGTCTGCTTGCAGGCCTCTGGTGATGGATGCGCACTTCAGAGAGTCTAAGCTGAAGCTTTTTCTTCTGTTTCCGGAGTAATGATGGGACCTTCCTCCTCATCTGAGGCCCCACATTGTAAAATAAAGACTGGCTTATACTTGGGTGCAGACAGTAGTAGATGTGATCGCACACGGCGGATGTGTTTATAGCTCAAACGTTCAGTGTGTGACACTGCACAGTTGAATTTGTGCACATTTGGCTATCTCTATGTGCTTTTCATGTTGGATTGTATAGGTGACCTTGAATGAGCCCGATTGACGTACGTTTGGGATAAATACAAATACACAGCTTGTTAGTTCTCTTGACAGTCATCATATTACTAATCCGTTTGGTGGTCTCGCTATATGACCGTCTGCCTTTTTTAGCTCTTCGTTCATGGACATTAGTCTATTTGTGGGTATACCATGTATAGGTCTGGCTGAACTTAAATTGGTCAGTCCCTAGCACTGATTCAACTGACCTGTTATACACATTTTGGATGAGTGCCCCTCTGCTCAACAACTTGCCGGGATCATTCACAACTCTCCAGTCAGCTGGAATATCAAAGTAAATAAGGCCAAGGCACTCACATGTTGTGCCAGGCTAAGAAAAGCTAGCAGCTCAGCATTCATAATTTCAGACTCCAGTTTGTGCACCTCGCCACAGATTGTGCTGCTGCTTGAAACAGACCCTCTGAGGTCGTCAGCTGAACTGTAAAGAGTTCCACATAAGTGCTACTTGGTGGCAGTATGTTTTTAGATGGAAAGCTCGTTTTACCTTTAAAGCTCCCACCATTATGTATGGCACTGCTGAGATTTACTGTTCCTCAGTAAGGACACAGACCTTGTTTTTTCCCCCTCTGGGCTGAACTAAGCCAATGCATTCATTTGCAAAGAGCTCCCTGTCCTGATCACTGCCAATTGAGGCATCGGCCCTGTCAATGGAGTGAAAATTCTATTCATGTTGATTTCTTTCACTTGTCAAACTCACCCAAACAAAGTGATCTGCTACAACACAATTGACCCTGTTTCCTTATTAGCCATCATTTTTCTCTCCCCTCTGTATGACTTTGCCCAGAACACACAGCATGTATGGTATAAGCCGGCTTATTTGATGGTTTTAGTAAACTCAAGCTGTTAATGAGTGCCCTCGCCATCCTCTGGATTTCAGTTTCATATCTGTCAGTTCAGCTGCTCTGTATGTCTCAATAGCATCACTCACTGTCAACGGCTGCTCTCTCAGTAAGCGCTGATGTGTGCTCTCATCAGTGATGCCATGCCCAATCCCAAAACTCATGTCAGCTCATTTTTTAATGCACCCTAATCAGATATAGTGGCTTTTTCCTTTAAAAGTATACTAAAGCTATCAAAGCGTTGACATTCATTTCATCTGCAGCATCCAAAAATTTAACAATCACAAATTACATTTTCTACTGGGTTCAAGAAGTCCTCAAGCACATTCAGAGTAGTTGTCAAATCACTGCCAGCCTTGCCATCATACTTTGTAGAAGAACGATAATTGCTGGCCCTTACTGTCCTTAACGTGACAGCCTGCACAGGCTTTCTTTTTCTTAAGACCAGTTACTGATGTACAATCCTCAGATTCTGTTTAAATGATTCCCAGTCTGCACCTACCAGCTCCGTGTGTTTAATGGCAGTCGATGGTGGAATGTTGGTGGCATTATTGTCACTTTAAAAGCTTGAATAGAAAACAATCTGATCAATCACTTGAGGATTCAAAATAAACAGTTGAATGGAGGCAGACATGCATATCAAACATAAAGACAGACTTCTAACGCCATCTTTCAGTTTATTCAAATAATGACTCAGAAACAAGGCTGAAGTTGCTGTACTGAATTCCCTGAAAAATACACCTGTGTGTCAGTATGACAGGACACTAAAGTACAGTTGATTTTGGGGTTCATCAGGGGTGTGTTCTCGCTCCTATTCTGTTCAATGCTTTCATGGTCTGGGTATTGGGCTTTTAATGACCTCTTGGGCACAGCCATCAGCAGTGTGTCTGTCTGCAGAGAGAGTGTCGACCTTGTCAAGAGGTTTACTTACCTCGGCAGTGACATTCATGTGTCTGGCGACTCTTCCTGTGAAGTCAGTAGATGGATTGGGAGTGCATGGGGGGTCATGAGGTCACTTGAAAGGGGTGTGTAGTGCTTCTGATATCTATGCAAAAGGATGAAGGTCCAAGTCTTTACAGTCCTGGTGCTTCCTGTCTTGCTATATGGTTGTGAGACATGAACGCTATCCAGTGACCTGAGACAAAGACTGGACTCCTGTGGTACTGTGTCTCTCCGGAAAAATCCTTGGGTACTGCTGGTTTGACTTTGTGTCGAATGAGCATCATGGAGTCCCAAATGAGGCACATTACCTGCATTGTGAGGGAGCGTCAGTTACAACATTACGGCTATTTGGTGTGATTCCCCGAGGGTGATTCGGCTCACAGGATCCCCATTATTGAGGACCTAAGTGGCCTGACCAGGCCAAGGGGATGTCCACGTAACAACTGGCTGTGGCAGGTAGATGGTAATTTCTGGAGGGTGGGACTTGGCCGCGTGTGTTGCCAACTGGGACCCCAACCTGTTTCGTCATGTTGTGATGGGTGCGACAATGTGCTATACCAGTGCATGCTCCCTAATCTGACCTGACCTAAAAGTACAATAATATAATCTGCTGCTAGCTAATAACATGTGCTTGACTATCCCATATCACAGCCTACAGGGTTTCCTTTATGTTATTTCTACAAATACATGCACAGATTTTAAAGACACATCCACAATCAATTGGGGAACTTTTATTCACTCGATAACCTCTTTTTGGCAGCGTCACCCATATATTTAACAGTTTTGATCCTTCCTACTAATAGAAATACATCTGTCCTAACAAATTAGGCCTGTACTGGCTTCTATGCCTCCTTTATGTGATTTTAAACCAGCAAAATAACTTGAAACTCTTCCTCAGCTGGCTCCTACACTTGAGGCTGCGTCTCAAGACGGCTTCTCCTTTCACTACACAGTTTTCTTATACCACAGGTCTGGATGAGAGTATAATTAATTCTACTTTCCCAATGCACTGTGACTTTACTTTGAGCTTTGAAAACAGAAAACTGTTTTCATGTCCCATGAGAATTAAAAAATTCTTATGCAATACACTTTGGTATCAGCCTGGAAGCTCAAAAGTCACTTCTGCTGGGAAAACAATAACTCTCAAGGTAGTCTTTGCCATATTTAATGAAGTTTCAGTACATTTTGGCTGGTTTATCTCTCCCACTACGACTGTCAGCAGTCTAGAAGAAGGCGAATCCCAGGGAGGCCATCAGGATGGGATACCCCAGAGAAAATGAACTTCTGCTGTCAAGAGAAGAAAGCATAAACGCAGTGGCGTAATTCAAATGAATATTTATACGGAGCTCTTCATAGTAGGCTGATTTCAAGAGCTGCACAGATTGGGAAATTCAAAAGCCTGGAAACCATTTTAACACAGAAATATTATTAACACAGAATAGGATACAATAACAGAGAGAGATCATGTGAGACTCTTCAGCAAGGAAAGGATTGCTATGGACAAGGGTACCACCCAGACGGGCCAGGTCCTCTGCTCAAGAGGCTTTACTCTAATTTGGTTGTTGCATTACATATGCTACGAATCATAAACCACAAATGTCTGAATGGAAAAGAGATTGCGCCCATAATTAAAGTTACCTAAGATCAATACTGAACAGAAAGACGCTTTTGCTGTGCAGAAGATAAAAATCTACTTTCATAATACTTGCTGACCCGGGTTCGCTTCCTGGGTCCTCCCTGCGTGGAGTTTGCATGTTCTCTCCATGTCTACGTGGGTGTTCTGGTTTCCTCCCACAGTCCAAAGACATGTAGGTTAGGTGCATTGGCGATTCTAAATTGTCCCTAGTGTGTGCTTGGTGTGTGGGTGTGTGTGCCATGCGGTGGGCTGGCGCCCTGCCCGGGGTTTGTTTCTTGCCTTGTGCTCTGTGTTGGCTGGGATTGGCTCCAGCAGACCCCTGTGACCCTATATAGCGGGTTGTATAATGGATGGATGGATGGATGTATTATAGAATTGGCGACCTCTGAATTTCAGGCATGGATGTTGCAGACATCTTCCTAGATGACATCATTTTTATTATTTGGATTTAAAAACTTTGAGAAGAAACTCATAAAAAAAATCTACTAAGCCAAAAGAGGTAAACAATTTGATCTAGCCAATCAAGTTCATTATGCTGTGAGGGATTGGGGGTACAAAAGGGGGTGTCCCCCGCTCAATGGGATTGTCCGACCCTCCCCTTTTTTTTTTTTTTGTTAAATACTTCTACCTCTTAACCTGTACATTAAAAGAGTTTACTGCCGGTGGTCAGATAACTACACGCTGGTGTAGTGTTACCACTCATCTGTCCACTTCACATTGACACCATTCTGTATTGAAATAATACTAATGGGAATATAAACAGCAGTTACAGCTTCAGGACAAGCTTTTGCAGTAATTTCTAAAGGTTTGTGTATCAGTTTGTCCATTACTGATGGTTTTATTTTTCTTTTGATTTGGCGTTGTTTATTTACCAAGTCAGTGAAACTTAATTGCAACAGTTATGGATATTCCACTTACTGCATGTTCATCTTGTGTTAGCATTTATAAATAGGCTGTCTTGAGGATCTAGATGTCTTTTAAAGGATAAGTTTGGTATTTTTCATGTTGAAATCATTTCTTCGCAAACATGGTATATTGTATATGCATTTACCATACAAAATTGTGTTCCAAAGTTAAATGTTTTCTATAAATTTAAAAAAATACACAGCTTGTCTTGGCAATTATAATGGAAGCCATGGGACACAGAGCCCAACTGGAAAATAAAAGTAATTAATGTTCATTGAAGCCAGAGCAGAAAAGCTCCATCAAAAACAATATTTGATAAAATACGTTAAACAAGACCTGGGATTTTATTTTTCACTCAGCTCTCTGGCTTTTTTTAACCTCTGCCTGTTTCCATTCAGTGGAGTGGTGGCTCTGAGGCTAGGGATCTTCGACGGCAATCAGAAGGTTGATGTTTCGAATCCCATAAACGTCACAAGTGACTCTACTCCATTAGGCCATTAACCTGTAATTGCTTCGTCCTGGGTATAACGTTAATCTGCATCCAGCCCTGTAAGCAGGTCCTCCAACTTGCAGGGAAAACTTGGGGGTTGGTGGCAGGACTGGCACTCCACCCAACGTCAAAAACCTCACACTGTCCAGTGTGGTGCTGAGGTGTCACCTGCTGCACACGGGTCCCAATCCAGGTGGTTCTGCGTGTGGTGGGTGCAGCAACGTGCTATCAGCGGATGCTCCCAACCTGTTTCCATTGCTATAATTTTTCACCGTGCCCTTGTGGCGTGCTAATTTCCAGCACTAGCAGTACAATTTCTAAATTTCTTATAAATGCAAAATAGAAGAAAAAAGAAAACACTGAGCTTCAATTAAAGGTGAAATGACTGACTGCTGTGAAACTGATTTGAACAAAACCTGCAGCTTCGGGGGTCTCCCAGGACTGAAGCAGAGAACCATGGGCTTACGTGCTTTACACAATTTCCATTCACATTAGCCATATAAATATCTAGTGTCAATATGTTATGAATAACTAACCAATTCACCCCTCCATCCCCAAAAATGTCCTGCCACAACATGCTGGGTCACTGTCAAGAATCTAAGGTTTGGGGGTTGAACTGTCGCACTGCATTCTTAGTATGATTTGAGATGTGCCCTGGGAAATAAAACAGGTGGTGAGTTGTGTGGATTAATATTTGGGGTGTTGGGACAGCTAAGCAGAAAATAAGTAATGCCTTGCTGTACCCACATGACACTGTCAGCCATGCTCTTTGCATGGATTTCTTAAAAGATTCAAGTAATCTTTATGTTAAGTCAATTGAGGAGGGGTGATACACATGGCATTCAACTCCACGAACGGCCCAGATGTACAGTAAACTGAATTATGCAACATGTTCTTATAGACTTCAAGGCACTTTGATTCCTCAAATGAAACTTGCATAAATTAATTCTCATCATTTAGTAATTTTTTCAAATGATCCATAAACGTTGACCTGTTTGGTGTTGGTTTTGATGAAACAAGCAAGATCATCTTTCTCTCAAGTGATACGTTAGTTGTTAGAATTGCTGCCTTTATTTCTTCATATTTGAATTTGAGAACATTTGCATCCAATACTATATGAGCTTTTTGAAATATGTATTTAAACTTTCTTCACCTTTTTAAGCATAAATCCTCAGACTTACTAAATGATATTTCTGCTACTTTTGTTTCTGTCTTCATTGATAAGGTTTACCTGCTGTTTACCTGATGAATCATGAAATGAAAAGAAAGCAAAAATACTGAAGGAGTCCATCATCCACTAAGTACATGTATCAGTGCTGTTCAGAGTAAGATAACCATGTACTGTATCTTGTCTTCCATTTGAAACTGAAATGAGTTAAACTACATGTTAAGTGCATTATGTTTTTTTTAACAATAACATACCCAAAATTTGGCAAAAGGCCGGAATAGCCTGTGGGTGGGGATGCCAACCTATCTGAAGATACACATCCACACTCACACGTGTCAGTTACAGTAGAATTCCTAATCAGTTCAGCAAACACGACTTTGAACTGCGAGAGAAACTGGCGGAAAAAGCTGAGAATACAGGGAGGCAGCAACGTCTAACAGAAGGCGCCCAGCCTGGAAATAACCTGGGATCTGTGGGGGCAACACTACTTACTGTGCCATCTATTTATTAATAACTACAGCCAAAGGACTCTTTTATGATTAACAGTGGAATGTGATTTTATAATATTTATTAATATTTTAGCATATTATGCAGGATTTAGAATGTTATGATAAAACTGTTTAAAATGTTTTGCCTATCTGAATCCATGTCAAGTTAATAATGACAGTCATGATTGCTTGATACTATAAGAAGTGTATTTGCATGAGTTTAAGAAATTTAAAGCATACTAATGAATTAGGAATACAGTGTTTACAAGAGAAATCCATTAGTATTAATTAATGCAGGTGATGGGAAATTAACAGTTGACTTTGACATCACAGGAAGTTCAGATTGTCAATGGAGTAGCATCATGTGCTTCTTATTGAGGTATCCTTTGTTTCTATTACATATTTAAACAGAGTGACACTGTGACACATAAGTAATATTCAAATTGGGCACTTAAAATGGTGCAATTATCAATAATGATCATTGGAAATACTAAGGCTGGAAAAATATGTTATTGCCATGGTGCATTATTTTACATGAAGTTGCAAACTATCATAATATGGTTTATGACTTGCATCTAAAATTATTAAAACTAAAATGCATTATTATTATTCTAAAATGAAAGATAACCCCTGAAATTCACGTGGGTTACGTTCCTAGAGCACCCGCGAATTTTGGATGTGGTCATAAAATGCCTATAAATGCCTATTTTTATAGTTTAAACCCTAAATATGCCCCCAACACACTAATTTCATTTCAAACTCAGCTTAATACATTACCCTAAAAAGAAGAATGTAAAGGTAAACCCGTATACTGTACATTACTGTACTGCTATGTCTCCTGCAGTGCTAGAATGTAAAATACAGATGTTACCGCTATATGTATTTAGGGAAAAGCCAAACAAAATGACACCTTTTATTGGCTAACTAAAAGGATTACAATATGCAAGCTTTCGAGGCAACTCAGGCCCCTTCTTCAGGCAAGTACTTACAATTACAATTAGAATAAAATAACATTTGTCAGCAAGGAACCACTCAAAATCTCTTCAATCTACTGTATAGCAGACCCATCCATAACCAAAATTCTATATTTCTTCTAATTTATCAATTTGCTTTTCTTTACCTTTTCCCTTTGTTCAGTATTCAAAGAAGCGCCAGTGGCTACATTTGAGACTATAATGTTAATCTGAATGTCACTTTTGCACAGTAATTAGCCAGGTTTCTGGTATTCTTAAACCTATTGGACCGGTGATTTTGAAAACGCAAAACCTGAGTTATCTAAAGAATTAGAGAAAGTAAATGAATACGCGTGATAACAGTTAATCTCAAACTCATTTAATCCCAGTGTAGGTCACTGAAGCTGGAGCCTATCCTGGCAGCACATGGCACATGTCCATCACTGGACCCACACTCACAATTGAACTCACACTGGGCCCTGCTTAGAATGGCCAGTCAGCCTAACATGCACAAGCTTGGGGATAGAGGGGGAAAACTAGGGAACCCCAAGGAAAACCCATACTGGTTTGAGGAGAATGTGCAGATTTCAAGTAGTTAACGTCTCGGGGCAGGATTCAAACCTACGATACTGGAAACATGAAGTAGCATTGCTATCATGCTGCTCCAATGACCATGGCAATAGTCAAAACTGAAGAAAGCAATTGAAGCTCAAAGGCTTGTCTCATGTGGTTTTATCACATACTCATTTTGTTGATGAGCATCATTGACAATTTTGCCCAAAGCACGAAAATGTCCTTCTAATGTTGACTACCTAATTTTAATTCTTTTTGTGATTAAATTGTAACATTCAATGAGACCACATAATAGTTTAAATTATAATGGAAAACCATGGTTGAAAACATTTCTCTCAAAAGCATAACTTATACCTGTTTTCTCTCAGAAAATTCAACGATTGCCAAACTTTCAAAATATTAGTTGATATCAGTGTACTGTTTAGCTGATTTGTGTGGCACAATGAATCAAATGTCCTTGTTGGGAATCCTGTGCCCTGTCATTCTCCATGTAGAGTTTGCACATTCTCGCCGTGTGTTTATCAGTTTTTCGTTGGATGCTATACCGTTACTGCTCTTCTCCCACATTCCTTGCAGGTTAGATTTATTGATGATTATAAATTTGCCCTGTGTGAGTGTTGTATTTGGGAGTCTTTCCTGTGAAGGGTTCCTGTCCAGGACTGTTTCCTGCCTTATGCCCAGTTTTGCCAGGATTGGCTGAGGCTACCTGTGCCTCTGAAGTGAGTTAAGCGTGTTTGAGAGTGTTAGGTTATGCTTGTAATTGATGGTGATATTCTTCTGTGCTACAATTTTGATTTTTTGACATTCACATAGTCAAAGGGCACAATAACAGCAGTCACATTTTGAGCTATAAATATACAAGATAGCTATGCAATGGCAGAAGGATCCAAGTTGTATTTGGATGTGTATCTGTTTTGTCTTAAGTGCCTTGTGATGCTGTAAAATTGTTTCACTTTTTGCGCGTTGAATCCGCGTAGCTATGTTGTTTTATTCTGTTAGCCTTCTGCTGTCGTCATGGAAACATCTTCAGAATCTCCCCGTATCTCATAGCCCCACATGTTAAAATTCTGTGTCATGCCTTTACTGACATTTACTCAGTTTTCTCAAAAGTATTTTTTCCTCTAAAAGTATTATAGTGTTGCATTTTTGAGGTAATGTCTCCATAGTGTTGGTTTGTGCCAATTTGAAGCCATTTGCAGAATCAGTATGGTGTCCAGATGGTGCACAAATTATTGGCCTTTTAAAATACTTATTCACTTATAGATCTGTGTGTATACACTTCACATTCCAATTTAAAAAATATATAAAAAGAAAAATGGTAAAATTAGTCTTCAGGAAAATAGTTGATTCTTTTATTTGCCTTTAAAGTTTCATGAATTAAGAAGGCCTCTAATCAGCAAGCCTAAACAAAGAAAATAATTTAATTAAAAATAATTCAAGACATTTTTATAATTTATAGTGAAGGGATACATTTTAAACGGATGGCAAAGAGCAAGAAAAGGGTTTGGCACCCCAGAAGTGGTTTACCTGAGGACATGGAAGAGAGATAAAGAGGTTTCTCCAAACTTCAGAAGACTCCTAGAAGGCTAACAGGTGGCAGAACAAATCCTGGAAAGCTAAGAGCATGTTGTCCTTTTAAGTAAGGAATGAGGAACACTGCCCATTCCTTGCCCCCCAGCCCTTTAAGTGGCAGTAAGTTCATCCCAAATGGGAGCCATGTTGCTCATTTAGTGAGAAGTTGCCTGGAAAAGACATATATCTTTGATGACGACATTCAGAGATGAGTTTGCCACCGCCTGTGCATGCGTCAGTGCATGGCAGGTATGGTGCCAACAGAGGGCCCTGGTAGGCCTATGCCTGCCCTCTTTGCTCATTGGCCTTCCCATTTTGTAACTTAGCTTTTTAATGTTTTTTTCATCAAAGGAAATTAGTCTATACCACATAAATACATTTTAATATACATCTCCCTTGTTTAAAATGTTAATTCATTATAAGCCTAAACAGCAAAATTGCTAGTGTTAACTTCTAAGAATGAATTTAACTCTTCCGGAATAGAGGTAGGTGGGAGGTGAGGAAATTTGGGCAGGTCTTGTTTAACAAAGTTTCTAATTTGAAGGTAGTAAAAGAAATGTGTTGCTGGAAAGTTAAATTTGGAGTGTAATTGTTTGTAGGATGCAAAGACGTTGTCTATGTACAGATCTCGAAGTGATTTAATCCTGAATGTTGTGCGTACGTTTGAATGGGTGGGAAAAGGTGGTTCTCGTGCAGAGGTGCCACAGATAAAAGCTTTTCTATCTTAACATTCTTCCTACATTGGTTCCATATTCTGAGTGAGTGAAGCACAATTGGGTTGTTAGTGTATTGGCGATGACTTGTACTTATTGGGGTACAAAGCAAGGAATTGAATTAATTTAACTTTTAAAACTTATTTGAAAAGGATATAGATAGTATATGTGTACCTAACAAGGTTTAGACAATAAGACTGACTAAATTTTACCAATCAAAACCACTTAAAACATCTGACGCTAACAGGAGACTATCGCCTAGTACCTTACTGAATTGACTAGCTATGTAGGTATGTCTTGTTGTGAGGAAACATGAACAATTTCTCGACAAACATCCCTTGAAGGTTTTATTATTGAAAGGAAAGATACAGAACTACAAAACGTTCATGAGTCAGGTTTCGGCGCAGAAAACTTCAATGCTGTCCCAATGACAAGTGAAAATCCTGCTGCTAGTTGAGCTAATTTTAGCGATGGGTTTGCTGCCAGAACTAACTACCGAGCGTGCTGGGAAATCTACAACCACTTCTGCTGCCAAATGTCTAAAAATCGGTCAAAGTCACAAATTTCTCTAATATTCATGATCGGCCAAATCAATTGCCGCATCAATTGCAGCTCTTGCTACACCCGATAAGGCCATGCAGCTTTGCAGCTCATTAGTACAGCAGATTTGGTATATCAAAAGATGCAATTTGATGATAACCTAATTGAAGACAAATTCATTGTTAGATTCAGAGGTTGGAAACACATGCATCAGACATTTTGAAGACTCAAGTCAAGAAAAACTCATGGGGGCCCGCTTTGTAAATACACAAAATAGAAGGAACACCAAAAAGGAGGAACTCCTTGCTACTGGTCAATATCCTAAAAGATGTTAAATGGGTGTTTATTCCTTGCGATGCTGATAACCCCATTTTTGTTGATATGACTGGACTTCTAAGAGGATTTTTTTTTTTATTTTGTAAATGAATGTAAACTTTATAGAAATTAAAAATAGCATTAGGGTCAGTTGTGACAAACTGAAGGCCACCCTTTTATGAAATCCTGGCATTGCTACTATAGGGTGGTCCAGATCTAATTATGCAATTGTCATTACGCTATAACTTATTAAGTTTGTTACATAGAAAATCACCTGAAAAATTCCAGACCATCGAGAAGTGTGCGAACTGACGATATGAAGAATCGTTTTTGCGCTGAACTGGAATCGTCCCTGCATAAATCAAAGTCATCCAGACGATCTGGATCTAAATAATTAGATCTGGACCACCCTGTAGTATAGTTTAGACAGTGGGATTTACAGTTTTAAGAGTTGGAATTTTAAGAATTCCAAGTTCCCGATTAAAGCATCGTCTTGACTATTATTCTAGATTTGCCTTGTTTCTCAATAAATTGACCCTGCTAGTCTTAAGATTTCTGGTTTGCTACTGGGAAAGATAAAGCAATGGTATGCTGTTTTTCTGACTTACCTTAATTACTGATTTACTGTGGGAGTGCATTATCTTGTCACTCACTTGAGACAATGGCTTCTGTGTTGTATCCACCTTTGGTGCGTAAAGCACGATTGTTGTGAAAGGTGCTAAACATAGTAAAGATTACATACTAATAGCCGACACCAGGCGCATCACCCCTACCTGAACTTGTGTTCTACCTGCTGCCCTGCAGACACTTTCATAGCTCGTCTGATTTATAATCTGCTCTCTGCTGCTGCCTTTCAGAACACTCCTAAGGAATTCTGAACATCTTGGCACTGTGACCAAGCCGCAAGTGCCTAGCAGAGATGCAGTTAGCTGAATACAGGCAACCTCCAGTACATCCCAGGTTAAAATAAGTCAACATTTATTTCAGTTCCTGACATGAAATAAACATCACATAAAACAGACATTTCATGAAGCAGCTTACTGGCAAAGCTTAGCAGGAAAAAATGGAAATGGCAGAAAACAAATTCATTTGCACAAAGGTACTGAGAACACAGAAAGAAGAAAAACAGCAAACAGTCCTGCGGCTGGTCTGGGGCATCATGATGTATAATCTACAGAAATCTGTTAAGCAGGGCTGTTGAAGGACACAATGATATTGATGTAGAGGGCTTGACAGCACAGTTTGGTGTTTCAGTGGCTGTGCCATTAACCCCAAATTAAATGATAGGAAGAGGTTAATTAGATATACACAGAATAACAGGGCATTTATTTCATAGTAAGGGATTAATACCAGAGATAAAGCTTTTGAAATGATAGCAAATGGTTTGAAAGAGGTATGTGATGGATGTAAGGGAAACTGGCAAGTACGCATAAATCATAGGTTTTCAGAGCATGATCATTTTTAAGATAAAAGAAAAAAGGCAATGGAGATTAATGAAAGATATTAGATGCTTGAACATGCACAGTCTGGGGTTATTAAAATATCACCCGGATTTGTGAACACATTTTTCCTCTGCTGACAGAGTGGGAGAGAAAGCATGCAGGTGTCTGTGTGTAAATTGCCTGCTGACAGTCTGCCGGTGAAGGCACATGAACTGAAGCCTTCAGGAACTGAGGTGGAAAGTCTAATTAAAGGGCTTTGGTTAAAAGAGGGACCCCGAGAAGCACTGTCAGCAAACTCCCGGGGCTGCTGCTTAATGCTGCACATCCACAATGAAATTGTGCAGAAGTACTTAAGTTCTGGAGTTTTGTCTGGCAGAGGAGGCCGATGATAAGAACAAATACACTTGGAGAGAAAGTTTAAATGGCTGCTCCCATCTGCAATAAACCCTAAGTGTTTCAATCACAGCATTGAGCTTCAGTTTCTCTGTTTAGTGCATTTACATCAGTTGCACATACAAGTTTGCAACACTTTTCATACTTTAGACATAATTAACAAGCCATTCACACAACATGATATACATTTTAAAGAATGAGCTGTTACTGATTTTTTTAAATAACTATGATACACCGTTAAAAATGTATAAGGATGGCAAAATGCTGCTGATCTTGATGAATTGTGGGTTCATTGACACACCCTGCTCTGGTTGGCCAACAACAACAGCCATTTCAGTGTTGCTTCAATGCGTTGGAGAACTTATTCTACAGCAGGGGTCGCCAAGTCCAGTCCTGGAGGACCACCGTAGCTGCAGGTTTTCATTCTAACCCTTTTTTTAATGAGTGTCCTGTTTGTGCTGCTATTAACTTCTTGTGAATTCATTTTAATTTAATTGCTTTTTTAAGATTTGCTCCCCTGAATTTCTTCATCGTTCCTCTGAATTACTTAATTTCTTTCCTTAAATGGCAACCAAAGTGAGGGAGCCAACAGAACACCAACTAAGTGAGGGCCTCAAACTCCAATCAACCAGCTACTTAATGAGGTGTCAATTCTTGTCGTTAATTAAACCCGTTCTTTAATTTCATGGCTTGTTGCTGCTCTCGTGGTGCATTAGCAGACATTTCTGAAATTGTTGATTTTTCTCTTTTCTAAGAGCTCTGTTAAAATGTTTTTGGGACCTGAGCAGATCAGCATTCCTGAGACCTTCATCTTTCTTTATTTTCAGATATTGTATGATGGATACCAGGGGGGTATTTTCCGTACGTCGCTTAAATCATCCAAGATCAGATGCCTCATCTTGGATGAGTTAATGCCGGTGAAGCTCATCTGGGATAAGTCGGTTTTTCAAATGCAGCCGTGTAGTAGATTAGTGTAGCTGGATCTAATCATCTGAGATGAATGTGCGCGCCCGCGCTGATTGAAAAGCCCATATATATTGAGTCTAGAAAACAT
Organism: Polypterus bichir lapradei; assembly: GCA_026402145.1. Classification (NCBI taxonomy): domain Eukaryota; kingdom Metazoa; phylum Chordata; class Cladistia; order Polypteriformes; family Polypteridae; genus Polypterus; species Polypterus bichir. Next base: position 23,389,802 of record JANRMT010062854.1, on the reverse strand, counting down.
GATCAGCAAGTCTTTGATAGGCTGCAACAAAATGACGAAAGAACGGGCGCATTTTTTTTTCACACAAGTGGAGCAGAACCTTTTATTCGAAGGATATGAAGAATTTCAAGATTTAATATACACAAGGGGCAACACTGCAAAAGCTGCCCAAACCAGAAAAGACGGCTGGCAAAAAGTGGCCAACAAATTAAATGCTAAGTAGTGTGCATTGTACTTACTGAATGCAGCGTTTCATTTCCTATGTGTCAGATTAATTATTATTTAATATGTCATAATTCCAGATCAAACGTGAGCACACGGAGAATATGGGAACAGGTTAAAGTGAAGTACAAGAATATACTTCAAACTGGTAAATATTTGTATATAACTATTTAAAGAATTGTTGACATAAAGAATCATATATAATATAAAAAACATTAATTTTAAAGCTAATAAGAAGGCAGACAAGCAAAAAACAGGCGGAGGTCTACGCGGTCCAGACCTAACCCCTGCAGAAGAGTTGGCTCTCCAGCAAAATGCCCATTTTTTTTTTCTTGGGTCAGTTGCAGGGAATGTCATATCCCTAGAACTTGTGTCTGACCAACGAGATATTGACGAAGGTCAAATATTTGATGAAGACACTATGTCTGATTACAGTATTCATCAGAAGGAGAGGTACATTTTCCAAGTAATGTTTGATCAAACTCCACTCTGATCAGTCCCATGTGCCCAAATCACATTTGGAAATCCTGGGTAATGAGAATGTTAGGCTGGTTGGGTTGTGAGATTCTTTATGGAACTGTGGGTGTTTTTGCCTGTGTACCTGCAATGGCATGAAACGCTTCTTTTATTGTCTGCACACGCAGGTGTCCAGGAAACACTATGAAAACCCGAAGGAAATATTTCAGAGACAAACAGACTTTACGAATTGCTTGGCAAACTGCACTTTTAGAAAGATTTTCCTCATCACCTACAGTATATAAAAAAGTGTCGCTTGCAAAAAAACTCAAAGCAATGCATACTGTCTGTGTGGTTGTGACAGCCCGACTTCACCGAGTCTGAATTCGAATATAAGGTGCTAATAAATCTTTTGAGGTACAATATTCCCCCTCAGCTAAAGCGGTATCTTTCAAACAGAATTTCCTCCGGGAGCAATAAAGGGTCTTGCCGATCGCGCAAAACCCTCTCTATATGAAATTCTCTTCTTATAATTTGCGCACCGATATCAATTGGTTGCTCATTCATGAATGGCAAAGCCATGACTAAATGAATCCCATGCACGGACACTGATTAAGTGTGTGAGCTAATCCTTGTTTACACAGAACAAACCTGCTCTGAGCAGGTTTGAGGATTTGGATGTGCTGCTATGACAACACATCCAGCAAGAGTTTCAAAAAACTGACAAATCCAGGATCATGCCAAATCGTCATCAATTACATCCGGCTGAATGAGTAATCCACGTACGAAAAATACCCCCCAGTTGTTTTGGCTCATTTCGTATCTAATTATTGTTTGGCTGCTAATTAAGGAAAAAGAAATAATTAAGGGGTCTGAGTCTTCAAGAGCAAGTCAGTTCAAATTAGTTCAAAAGAAGTTAATTAAAACCTGCAGCCATGGTGGTCCTCCAGGACCGGTGTTGGCGACCCCTGTCTTAGAGGACTGAAGGATTACAGCCAGAAAGCTTACAACCGAGCTCTCTGTATGCAGGAGGATGGTGAGCAACACTGTGGATGCCTTTAGATATTTAATAGTACATGCATGTTTGGTTTCACAAAATCGTAACTATGGATAACAAAATGTTTTATATAATTACTTGCCATGGTACCTGTCAAAGACAGGTAATAGAATAAAAAATAAGTGCTATCTCTTGCCCTACGTGTACCTGCAGGGCCTTTCCTGTGTATTTGTGTGTGTAATGTCTCTTACCCAGCGCCCCGTCTCTTGAGTGTGCTACCATAAAGCCTGCTTCTCAGACATTACTTTTGAGGCATCCTTCTCATCTCCAGTTAGGTTTCATACTTGCTATCTGTGAAGGCTCTCAATGTCCCTCACACGCCTTTCCTCCTCGTGTGTGTCACACTCACACTTAATCTTTCGTCATGTCACCACAGCCAAACTGACCAATCTCATTGCTCAGAGGGAATAGACACACATACCTTAGTGTTTTATTATACAGAAGATTTTGTTAATAATTTTTATCATTCATGTGTTGCTATTATCGTTTTTTGCTTCTCTTATTGGTGACTCCATTTTCTGATGTTTTGACATGGATGCAGCAATATCATTTATACCAATAAGATCTGTTACTGGTTACATGGGCAAGGCACACAATATCATCACACAACAACAACAACAACATTTATTTATATAGCACATATTCATACAAACAGTAGCTCAAAGTGCTTTACATAATAAAGAATAGAAAAATAAAAAAACACAATATGAAAACAAAAAAAATCAGCATTAATTAACATCGAATAAGAGTAAGGTCCAATGGCCAGGGGGGACAGAAAAAACAAAATAAAAACTCCAGACGGCTGGAGAAAAAAAAAAAAAATCTGTAGGGATTCCAGACCATGAGACCGCCCAGTCCCCTCTGGGCAAGGGCACAAGGACTGTATAAGGTGGTGCCGCACATTGAAATACATCCAAGTCATGTGATTCATTTGTTTTTAAACGCCAAACTTCACATGTAAGACATAAAAACGCCAATGACAAATATATCTTTTTTTAGTTCTACTTTTCCCTTTCCCTAGAATTTCCCTTGTTTCTCTACACCTCTGTGTCATTTTAGTGGAAACCACTCTAGTTATAAAATTAACTGGACAGAATCCTCTTACTTGCCACATGATAACTCAACCAACAAGCTTGTTTACCTCCATTTATCCCTTCTGGAATGGCGGGTTGGACACTTCTGTGTCAATTAGTGCAATAACGTCCTTTAATTATTGTTACATACTTAATAAAGTCGGTGTTCCTATGTGCTCCTGGGCCTACATACCCTTATTCTTTCAATCTCACAAGTATTAAAATGAATATAGATCACATTTCCGTTTTATAAGCACAATTCTAAAATTTTTATGGAATCATAAAAGACCCAATCCTGGTCTTGGCTACCCTTCCCTCCCCACTTCTACTGTGAATCCTCCATTGTTTTCCCTCACTCTCTAGTAGGGACTCTTTTTTGCTTCATTGAAGCCAAAGTCCCTTATTCTGTATTCTCCTTAGCTCTCTATATTTGGCACTGTGTAGAGAGACATATTGTTGCAGCTGTCAAATGGCACACTTGCACCCCTATTTTTCATAAATAACGTACTTGGTTAAGTGGAGGGATTACTGCACTTAGTGACCTGTTTAATCATACTGGGTTCCTGTAGTTCCAGTCTCTGCAGTCATACTTTGGTTTTCCTTCCTCATAATTTTAAATTTATTTACAGATTCTTTCATTGTTGAGAACTGTTGGGATTTCTCTTTGTTTTGCCTACTTATCCTCTTGACAATACATAATGTATTTTGTAACTCAGCTTAACTTTAGTTTGGCTCAGAGTTCTTTGTCCTTTCTCCTGTCTGGAGGTGTAATGATCTATTTCTTAAATTTTAATTATCAGCACACCCAAATAACAGTCCTTTAACTTACTCCTCATAACTGGCATCTCAAACTCGATCATTGCCATTTTTGTCCTCAGGGTTTCTTGGGCATTTTCTCCACATGTTCTGACTCTGCCCTTCTGTTTTTTTGCCTCATTTTTTCTTCTTTTCCACTACCGCCTCAGAGTCAAGCTACTTCTCACCTCACACCAGTAAACCTGATCTGTTTAGACAGACTAGCAGCCAAGTTCCTCCTAGCTTCACGCTGGAAATCCTCAATGGCTGTCACGTGTGTGTCATTTTACAACGTATTAAATATGGAGTAACCTTCATTTGAAATGATCAAAACATCCATGAAAACCATTAAAGGCTGATGTACCTATATTTACCTCCTGAGTATTACTCGGGCTGTGAAAACAGTGCTAACAGTATTAGCCAGAGTGTGACTTGGCAACTACATAGATTCGTCTCGTGCAAGAAGAACCAACGATTACTTAGGCCATAAAAGTGCTAACAGAGTTAGTTCTGAACATTACTTGGGCATTACCGGGGCAACGGTGTAGATGTGTCTTCTCCTAGCCTCATAATGGCGTCTTCTAAGAAACGTTTTTCAGCAGCCCATGTGTTGCACGTGATACAATCATTGATATTGAGGACCCTCTCATCAGCAGTGCTGAAGAAGTGAGTCTGTCTTTAGTCAGCGAATCTGAAATGGACAGTGAAACTGAGCGGTTCTCATGAATCCAAAAGTTGACCCTGCTTCAAATAAACCAGCACCACCTCGTTTTGATTTTGTGGGGTAGGCACGAATAAAAGTGAACGTTCACACGCAAGATCGACTTAATTACTTGGTTATTTCTTGATGATAATGTAATTGAAAGAATTGCTGTTGACGAACCGTTATGCTGTACAGTGTCATATAAATGACCATACATTTAAGCAGTATTTCCTTTTAAAGACGTACAACAAAAGACATATTTTAAAGGATATTAGACTTTTGTTTTGTTTCTTGGACTATATTCTTTAGCGTCTTTGTACTTTGTCTTTTCAGTTTATTCATAAATCTGTTTAGACCTAATCATGGTTAAAGACACTGATTACAGATAGCATTAAAAAAGACTTTTGATTGCAAAATCATTTTCATAATAATAATAATAATAATAATGATTCTTAATAATGACCTTTTCTCACTACTCAAAGTGCTTCAGTGAGTGGGGAGCCACTTCAACCACCACTAACTTGTATTATCCATCTGGATGATGCGACGGCAGCCATTTTTGTTCCAGTACACCTCACCACACATTAGCTATTAGGTGGTTAAGGGGTGAGAGAGGTAACCAGTTAGACGCAAGGGATGATTAGGGGGCCAGAAAGACTAGGCCGTGGAAAGCAATTTAGCCTGGACGTTGGGATACACCCTACTCTTTATGACGGATGCCCAGGGATCTTTAATGACCACAGAGAATCGGGACCTTGGTTTTACGTCGCACCCAAAAGACAACGCCATATTCAGACCACAGGATAAGTGCTCCCTTCCGGTCTCACCAACACCTCTTCCAACAGCAACACAAGCTTTTCCTAGATGGTCTCCTATCTAAGTACTATCCGGGCCTAAAAATGCTTAGCTTCGGGTGGATTACCTCTTCTGAAGTGCATGTGGTGTTAGTATTTGCAGCGTGCCAGTTTCAACAGGCATTACAGCCGCATGGTCATACCATTAACTGAGATCTACATATTCAAAATTGTAAAAAAGTACAGAAGCACTCAGTGAGAGCTTGACCTCATAACATGTTCAGGAAACCCACCTTAAACACAACAACACCCAAATGCAGGAGGCAATCAAAAAACTCGAGTAGAGGAAGTAGCTCTAAGTTCAGGATTCAGGCTTGTATAAGAAGAGGACACAAGCTGTTCTTTCTTTCTGGCACAAGCCTGTTGAAGTTGATGGAGATTATTTAGAAAAATTACTATGTTATCACTTTAGTTTAGGTATTGCAGAGATGCATCTATTTACCTTCATGTAACAAGACCTTAACAAACACTTGTTTGGGTCTTCATAACGCTTGGAAAGTATCAGTAAGACGTTTCTTCCTTTCTGCAATGTGACCAAAACTTCACTTTGGAGTGGTCTGAGGTGGCCTAACTGAGACAAATATCTCTTGATATTATGTATTTAGTATAAGGCCTGTGAATCCTTCATATTAACAAGTAACTTTACCAACAAGTCAACGTGCCTCATAGCACAGAGATGAATAACCGATCAACTGATGTTTTATTAGTGTTATTGTATGAAGGTCTTGTTACATAAGAGTAAATGAGTAACAAGTGCGATTTTGCAGTACCTATAAAGGGTTACCCTGACAATTGTAACAAATACAACTAGTTATTTTCTAAATATGGTCAAACACTTCTATAATAAATTACTAGCAATAAAAACTATGTTGAAAAATGTTTTTGATTTTGTGGATTCTTTAAAATATAATTGTGTGAGGACCACTTAATATTTGATCTGAACTCAAGAAAATATGAGGTTTAATCTTTCTAACCCAACCCCTTTAAGGGTATATATTATTTTTAAAGAAGGCATGAACAGCATCTACAGTACTTCTTTTTAACCCTCAATGATAAAATGGATGTGGTTTTGATTATATTTTCAAATCCTTAACAAATGGAGCTATTGAATGTTTTAGGCCTTGACTATATTTTTATACTTCCATAGTTCCTGGCAGTTCTTTTTGAATGTACTAGAGACCTGGTGAGTTTACTTTTGTTTCATTGATTTATTGTGACCTTTATTGCTCTATTTTTACTGCATTTTTGGATTACTGTATTGGGACTTATTTGCACTGGATTGCCTTGGTGTCTTTGGGCAATTCCCTCGCTTCTTGTGCTCCACAAAGCTTCTTTGTTATTGAACAGGATTTTTATAAAGATTTAGTGCTTGCCCTTTTTATCACCTTGCGTCTGATGGTGATACTCCCCTCTAGTTGACAGTTTTAGAAGTGTGTTTTTGAAACTTATTGGTATTTCTGTGCTTTGGGACAACTAGTTCATGACACCTGATCTTATCTGACATAAGTTGTATATCAGAGCAAACGGAAGTAAGAAGATGATGTATAGGTTGTATCATGTTCAAAAATCTCTTAATGGCTTCATGTTTAAGTGGTGAGATTTTTTAACTGTTTTGAGATCCTCCGCAATGGGGTAACACGCCGAAACGCGATTGATGTGTCTATTGAGGGCTACTGGTTTGTCTCTGAGGCAACTGCAGGTTCACAGCACCACATAGGCAATGGTAAGCTCACCTCTTCCTCGCTCAACGCGTCTGTCGCTTGATGGGTGATGTGGGGAACACTATAACTTTGCCACTGACCTGGTCCTGGTCCTGCCTGTCTGCTGTGTCTGTGTGTAGTAGAGTGGTAGCTCCCGCTGCAATAAATAACCTTGATATTCCTGTTTCAAGATGAATAAAGCTGATTTTCCTGAAATCCTTAGAATCAACCTTGTATTTTGGGTGTAAGGCAGCGACACGCGAGTCACAAGAGTCACAAAATGTATTGTGAATCTAAAAGGGGGAGGTTGATTTAAGAAGTGATGGATGCCACTCTCCCTGTCTCCGTAGTTACTTCTTATTCTAGGCACAAGCACATTAATAGAGAGGCGAAGGGAAAGACAAGATGTGGTAGAAAAAAGTGTACAAGCAATAGGGATAACCGCACCCTGGAGAGGATTGTGAAACAAAACCCATTCAAAACTGTGGAGGAGATTCACAAAGAGTGGACTGCAGCTGGAGTCAGTGCTTCAAGAACCACCACACACAGACGTATGCAAGACATGGGTTTCAGCTGTCGCATTCCTTGTGTCAAGCCACTCTTGAACAAGAGACAGCGTCAGAAGCGTCTCTACTGGACAGCTGCTGAGTGGTCCAAAGTTATGTTCTCTGATGAAAGTAAATTTTGCATTTCCTTTGGAAATCAAGGTCCCAGAGTCTGGAGAAAGAGAGGAGAGGCACAGAATCCACGTTGCTTAAGGTCCAGTGTAAAGTTTCCACAGTCAGTGATGGTTTGGGGTGCCATGTCATCTGCTGGTGTTGGTCCATTGTGTTTTCTGAGGTCCAAGGTCAACATAGCCGTCTACCAGGAAGTTTTAGAGCACTTCATGCTTCCTGCTGCTGACGAACTTTATGGAGATGCAGATTTCATTTTCCAACAGGACCTGGCACCTGCACAAAGTGCCAAAGCTACCAGTACCTGGTTTAAGGACAATGGTATCCCTGTTCTTGATTGGCCAGCAAACTCGCCTGACCTTAACCCATAGAAAATCTATGGGGTATTGTGAAGAGGAAGATGCAATACGCCAGACCCAACAATTCAGAAGAGCTGAAGGCCAATATCAGAGCAACATGGGCTCTCATAACACCTGGGCAGTGCCACAGACTGATCGACTCCATGCCACGCCGCATTGCTGCAGTAATCCAGGCCAAAGGAGCCCCAACTAAATATCGAGTGCTGTACATGCTCATACTTTTCATGTTCATACCTTTCAGTTGGCCAACATTTCTAAAAATCCTTTTTTTGCACTGGTCTTAATTGATATTCTAATTTTCCGAGATACTGAATTTGGGACTTTCATTAGTTGTCAGTTATAATCATCAAAATTAAAAGAAATAAACATTTGAAATACATCAGTCTGTGTGTAATGAATTAATCTAATATACAAGTTTCACTTTTTGAATGGAATTACTGAAATAAATTAACTTTGTCATGATATTCTAATTTTATGACCGGCACCTGTATTTGGGCTACCTTAACTGCATAATTATTTTATAAATTCAAAGATTCTCTTTAAAATATGTAAAAATGAGTACTGTATTAAGGTAAAATGGCGTAAATATTAAAAGTAAGAAAAGCTGAGATAGTGAAGAAAGTGGGAGAAAACTACATAATGAGTAGGGGGTTGAGAGGGCTGGTTGTGCCTCAGAAAAGCTCAAGGTTAAGTATGCCATCTTTTTCAGCGTCCATTGGAGGTGAGAAGAATTACAGAATGGAAATAGCGGTCGAGAGGTTGGAAGTAAAAGATGAATTAATGTAATTGCATCATCAATGCAGACTGTAGGTGAGAATTAATCATAAAATTCTTATTGAAAAAACATGTTATTTTTTTTACTAAGTGCCAAGAGTAGGCAAGCGTTTTCATTACAAAAATGCATTTTTGTGTTTCGTGTCTTTATGCTGTGGTACTAAACAAGGATTTCTGTTTCCACAGCAACATGGCAAAAATCTGCAGATGCTTTAACTGACAGCAGCAGAGAGCAGAAGAAATGGGCTTTTTCAATTAAAACTGGATGACAGGGTACATAAACTTTTAATGGTATTTTTAATTTATGCCTGATTGTGTTTCTTAAAAGAATGTGAAAAGATGATCTATTGCAAAGCACTAAAATGTTCAGTAGCGTGTAGTTTCAGAATCATTTCTTAGACAAAAGCTTCAATGTTTATGTGCAGCTTATGGGCATTCTAGGTGGGTAGAGGATGGCAGTTATGGGAGAAATAAGGTGAATGCCACTTTATTTACGAGTCACCTGTGTCTACACGCACACTTTCAGACTTGTGAGATTTGCCCAGCAAATATATAGCGATCCCATCAAAGAGCAAGAGTTCACGAGCTGTGGCTCAGGTCACTGTAATAGTAAATGGCGAGGGCTGTGACAGGTCAGAGACACAAATCAGAGGTGATGTCTTAATGGCTCTACACTGATTATTACTCTTAATCTGGATGTTCTACACTGGCAGGATATAGGAAAAGGAAATGTCAAAGTAAAAATGGGGAATAGTATAGGGCACCCTATAATTGTTGCATTCGACGACCTGATAATTAACTTGCCCAGAACAAAAATCGTCTAATTTAACCACAATTTGTGCAATTATTACAAAAGAAACAAAAGACCAAAGAGCAGCAACAAATCAGTGAAAGTGGACATTTACATAATATCCTCAAACCCACTTCAGGGTTGTGGAGGACTAGAGCCTATCCCAGCAACATTGGGCACAAGGCAGGAACTAACTCTGGACCTTGATATTTTGTCTAATTCCAATAGAGCCTTCTTCTCCGTGGTGCCATTTAATTTTAACTTTCTGAAATTTGGATGAAAAATATTCCTGGTATCTAATCTTTCTTCTCTTGGTTGAAAAATGCACATGTTTTACTCCATTCTGCTCTGCAACACAAGCCAGGCCAGATGCTGATATACTAAATGCTACTTAATGGAATGTCAAATAGAGCATGACAATGAAGAAGGTAATACTACAGCATTACAGCCGGCATTCATTTTAACTTATTAAATTAACCAAACGTTTAGAAGAGATAACTTAAGGGAAGCCTCTATTCTTGACACATGCATTACTCAAATCAGAAATCGGCTGGCATATAAAAGCTACTATAGAACTGCAAACACTCATGAATAGAAATGGAATTCGCAAAAAAAGCAAGCGCTTAGCTATCAAAATGCCAGAATCACTGCTAATCACAAAGAGATGATTCATCTATAGAAAACAATGACCATTTTATTAGCATTTCCTTCTAAAGGTCATATTCAGTGTGATAATGTTATGTATCGACATGATTAAAGCAGATATTTAAAATAAAGCCTCTTGAGTGAATTACCACTAACTAAGCTGAATAAAAAAGAAGAACAATTTATTTTACAGATCAAAGCTTTGGTATTTTAACAAGTGCAGGTTATAAGAAATATAATGCTGCTCTTTTGTTTTCTCAGTCAGTTACTCTTTATGATATTCTGTACAACACCATTCAGTGAGCACACCACCACAAGATGATGTATAGAAACACAATATTAAATGAAGTACACATTCACACTTAACAGAACATTCTGCAACCTGCTTAACCCAATTCAAAGTTGTCGGGGTGAGGAAAAAAAAACTGCATGTGTAGCCATTTGGAGTGCAGCAATGAAACGGTGACCCCTCAAATAACTTTACAGACTGACCTATGGAGACATTTCCAGATAACTGGACCATTACGAGAGCTGCAACACAAGCCTTTCAAAGAGCGAGAAAGCTAGCACTGGGCTGAGTGGCTGGATGGACTGAAGCTGCCCACAGCGACAAGTAATCTGGGTATTTAGAATAAATAGATTTGTGAAAGTCACTTGGGCAGAATTAAAGGCTACTTCCCCACTACTATGTGTTTATTTAAAAAATGGCATTTTTAAACGACAACGATATCCGTCCACACTAGCGTTTTTACTTTGTTTATGATAGTATCCCTGTTCACATTACAATGGTTTAAAACATATATGACATAGATGTGCACATACGGTGTGTATGCGTATGTATATCGGTAGAAACATCCTTGAAGAAGTGTAACACCACTGGTCACAGGGTTGGTTGCAAAACTGTAAGAACCAGTGAAGTATCACATGAACACAGCAGTCAAACTGTACAAGACACAATTTAGATGTGTACAGATTAGTGACACAATAAAACACCACGGCGAAGCAACTCTTCTACATTCGATAATTGGAATATGTTTTTCTTCCATAAAAGTTGATTAACCAGGGAATGACACATTGTAATGATCAGGATCCAATCACGAGAGGGCTACGTAATATGCACAAACCGTTACTGTATATCTCAGCCAGGGTTCAATGTCTTGTTCTATGTCCTTTTTGTTCTTTGTTCAGCCATTTATTTATGTTAATGTTACTTCTGTTAATTAATCCCTGTGTTTCCTTTGCCCGTGTTATGTGCCATGTGCTTTATGGGTGGCGACACCTGCCAGTCACCACCAGGAACTGCTCTCCATCCTAGGAGGGTCTCAGCACAGTTCCTGGCAGTTCATTCTGAATGTACTGTACTATGGATTGATGAGTTGCTGTCTCTGGATTTTTTGACTTCATGTTCTGGTTTTGACTTTTTTCTGGCTGCTGTATTGTGACTCTGATTGCATTAGATTGTCATACTGTTTAGGGTTAACGCTTTTGCCTTTGCACTCCACAAACCTTCAATGTTATTGAAGAGTATTTTTTTTACTTTATAGGCCTTTTTAGTGTCTAGCTGGAGTTTTTGACAAGCTTTCCCTATCTAATGGGGATTTTTGAACTGCTTTTGGAAATTACGTACTTTGGGACTCCCACTCTCAACACAAACAAATCTGAGCGAAATTAGAGTCTGTGTTTTCACTACATTACAATGGTGATCCAGTGCTTTCAAAAGTATATAACTCTTGAGAGCATTTTCAAAACTCTCCATCTTCAAGAGTTAAAGATACTGGTAGTGTGATGAAAATTGTAGGGTGGACGTAGCCGATAATATGATATGTTACAGGGAGGCAGTATGCTTGAGCCAGTTAGGGGTGATGTGACCATTATGTGTGGTCCTTGTTAGGACTCTTGTAGCGTGGTATTCTGTTGATACTTTGAGTAAGATGTGCATTTAAATGTGGACTGCAGGATTTCTATATCAGAATAAAGGTTTAGACAATAACAGTCTTTTATGTGTGGTTTGAAAATGTCCTGATTGCTTCAGAAAAAACCCAGAGCCCTATCAAGCTCTACTCTAAGACTAGCGGCAATGAATGATGGGAGAAGTGCAAAGAGACAGACATCTTAAGAGAATTACTAATTGAGCTTTATACAGACAAGCAGGAGCTGGAAGTAGTGTGGTCTTCTATAGTGTGGTCTTGATAGTGTTTATAGCCACAGTAATCACATAAATATTTGTAAACGTTTTTATTTCTGGGATTTGCTTAAACATTTTCACACACAGTTCAATTTTATATGGATGTAGGTGTTTCTTTGGTGGAAAACTTTGAAAATACTCCATATATGGCATTGGTTTACAGTTGACAGAATTTCAGAAGAGATCAAATCAAGCAAACTAAGACAACATGGACATCAACAGAACAATCAAGAGCCATTCTCCGCTGTCTCTTCTGATTCTTTATGCTAAAAAGAGGTGTTTATGTAAGAAAATGTTTAAATATGCTGAAGGTTTTGTCATAAAGTATAAATTGAAAGTATTTACGATTAAGTAACACATTTTGTTCAACATTTTGTTACTAAGTTTTATGATTAGTTCTAAAACATTCAGTATTGTCAATCTATATCTGCTGAAATTAAATATTAAGTCTAAATATTTTTTCTCTTCTTTTCGTATTGTAAAACTTCTGTTCCTTCTACTTCTGGTTTATAGTTACACAGCTATATAAATGTATTTTCATACTTACTGATTTTCTACTAATACTGCAATTTTTTGATGCTTATTTTTTTAGGTTTTCAACCAAAATCTAAAATTACAAAATGAGCACATCATGTTGCTTAATCTTATTTAATTTATCTAATAAACAAAATTATCAAGTACCAACTGGAAATTTGTGAAAAGTATTAACATGAAAAGGATAATTACAATCAGCTGATTAAACAAAGCCAGGGCTGCTCAATTTAATCTTTACCATCAGAGTCAAGTTGCCAGCACAAAGATTAAACAACAGCACAACGCCACGTTCAAAGGACATTCCTGAAGTGATCAGGCAAAAAGTCTGGAAAGAGCTACAAAGCCATTTCTAAGGCTTTTAACCACAATGGGAGTTATAATCTCCAAATGAATCTGTTTTACAATAAACCTACAAAAGTAATAATTACTGAAGTAATAAAAATCATTACTTTGAATTTTAGTAGTTTGGTTGTTAGAAAATTAAAATGGTATAACAACCCTGTCAGGTGGCCAGCAGTCTGAAAAAACATCACTTAAAACATTGAAAAGTATTCAAACGAAAAGATTAACAAAGCTGTTGAACGTCCATAGCTCAAAAAACACGCACAAAATGATAATGAGCATATTGGGATATTAAAGGAGGAATTATTTCACCATCAGCAAAGACGTTCCACCTCATTGCCGTTAACTGGAATTTTATTTGGCAAAACTTACTGTATGTAAAGCATGTAGAGGACTAATGGTTCTGTAACAGAGAGAAAGGGAACCAATAATGGAAACTAGGCTATAATGTGAAATTAATGAAACAAAATATGTTGGTGACGAATAAAGTTCAATTGTTCTATCTATCTATCTATCTATTATATAGTGTCTTTCATATCTATCTATCTATCTATCTATCTATCTATCTATCTATCTATCTATCTATCTATCTATCTATCTGGTAAGAGTGATGCTAGTCATTAAATTAGACAAATTTAAAGTATTATCATCAGTAAAGTCAGACAGCGGCTGTATAGTCACAATAGTCATGTCGTCAATACTTCATGCTCATCTAATTCTAACGTAACACAGGCAATTACAGTTTGAAGTCACCTAGTACAGTGGTTTTTATATTAACCTTTTTACAAGGAAGAAGCAAAAATCTGTCTTACTCCCTGTGTTAGTTTAATCATGTACTTTTTGAATATTTTAAAAGCATACCTGGTTTCAATTGTAATGCAATAGGAAACAACTTGTGGTGTCTTTGGTATGTAAAAACAACACATAAAAATGTGACTGAGAGTGAAGTCTGCTTTAACACAATCTTCTGTCTGGACACAGAAATCGATTACCAGCTTACTTTGCACTGTAATGTAATTGCTGCTACAAAAAGAAGATATTTTTGTAGTAAAATTATGATTATATCTAAATTGTTTTGAACTTTAAAAGCAAAAACACTTGAGTCAAAAAGCCTTTTCAGAAACAAAATCCTCAATTGCAAATGAAGTATGAGAACATTTCAATTGTTCTGTAGAATGTAAAAATAACTACTTTTTCAGTAGCCAAAAAAATATAGTTATTAAAATTATCATTAGTTGAAGCCCTGTTACACTTAGTTATAAAATGCCTTTTGTGACTAAAAGCTTACTCACACAAGGCTAGATCATTTTGACATCACCTTTACTCACAATATCTCGATGCAGATCTTATCATCACGCAGCTGCTGCTAATGATTTGCAGTTTGTTTAGTTAATTAATTTTTATTCAGTTTGTTATTAATGAGCGCACTAATGAGCCAAGCACCCTACACAATATAAATACATATATATATTGTGAGGTTTCTAAACTCTTTTGGGACTCCCCCGAACCAGACAATCCATCGAAGAGTGTCCTGAAGCGCGATCACCGAGTCTGTGGAAAACAGTATGTCAGGTGCCGGGGCAACTGCAGGCTCCCAGCGCTATAGCGGCTCGCTGTTAAAAGAAATTCAAATCGATCGCGGTCACGCTGTAACTGCAGGGAACATTATTGCTTGGCCATGACCCTACCTGATTGCTGTGTCTGTGTTTGAGAGAGTGGTAGATCCCACCACAATAAATACCCATGCTGTTTCTGTTATAAGCTGAATAAAGTTGGTTGTGCTAAAATATTGACACTTGGCCTCATGTTTTGTGGTGTAAGACAGGGACTCACATGTCACTATATATATGTTACTATATATATATATATATATACACAGTGGTGTGAAAAACTATTTGCCCCCTTCCTGATTTCTTATTCTTTTGCATGTTTGTCACACAAAATGTTTCTGATCATCAAACACATTTAACCATTAGTCAAATATAGCACAAGTAAACACAAAATGCAGTTTTTAAATGATGGTTGTTATTATTTAGGGAGAAAAAAAATCCAAACCTACATGGCCCTGTGTGAAAAAGTAATTGCCCCCTTGTTAAAAAATAACCTAACTGTGGTGTATCACACCTGAGTTCAATTTCCGTAGCCACCCTCAGGCCTGATTACTGCCACACCTGTTTCAATCAAGAAATCACTTAAATAGGAGCTGCCTGACACAGAGAAGTAGACCAAAAGCACCTCAAAAGCTAGACATCATGCCAAGATCCAAAGAAATTCAGGAACAAATGAGAACAGAAGTAATTGAGATCTATCAGTCTGGTAAAGGTTATAAAGCCATTTCTAAAGCTTTGGGACTCCAGCGAACCACAGTGAGAGCCATTATCCACAAATGGCAAAAACATGGAACAGTGGTGAACCTTCCCAGGAGTGGCCGGCCGACCAAAATTACCCCAAGAGCGCAGAGACGACTCATCCGAGAGGTCACAAAAGACCCCAGGACAATGTCTAAAGAACTGCAGGCCTCACTTGCCTCAATTAAGGTCAGTGTTCACGACTCCACCATAAGAAAGAGACTGGGCAAAAACGGCCTGCATCGCAGATTTCCAAGACGCAAACCACTGTTAAGCAAAAAGAACATTAGGGCTCATCTCAATTTTGCTAAGAAACATCTCAATGATTGCCAAGACTTTTGGGAAAATACCTTGTGGACTGATGAGACAAAAGTTGAACTTTTTGGAAGGCAAATGTCCCGTTACATCTGGCGTAAAAGGAACACAGCATTTCAGAAAAAGAACATCATACCAACAGTAAAATATGGTGGTGTTAGTGTGATGGTCTGGGGTTGTTTTGCTGCTTCAGGACCTGGAAGGCTTGCTGTGATAGATGGAACCATGAATTCTACTGTCTACCAAAAAATCCTGAAGGAGAATGTCCGGCCATCTGTTCGTCAACTCAAGCTGAAGCGATCTTGGGTGCTGCAACAGGACAATGACCCAAAACACATCAGCAAATCCACCTCTGAATGGCTGAAGAAAAACAAAATGAAGACTTTGGAGTGGCCTAGTCAAAGTCCTGACCTGAATCCAATTGAGATGCTATGGCATGACCTTAAAAAGGCGGTTCATGCTAGAAAACCCTCAAATAAAGCTGAATTACAACAATTCTGCAAAGATGAGTGGGCCAAAATTCCTCCAGAGCGCTGTAAAAGACTCATTGCAAGTTATCGCAAACGCTTGATTGCAGTTATTGCTGCTAAGGGTGGCCCAACCAGTTATTAGGTTCAGGGGGCAATTACTTTTTCACACAGGGCCATGTACGTTTGGATTTTGTTTTCTCCCTAAATAGTAAAAACCATCATTTAAAAACTGCATTTTGTGTTTACTTGTGTTATATTTGACTAATGGTTAAATGTGTTTGATGATCAGAAACATTTTGTGTGACAAACATGCAAAAGAATAAGAAATCAGGAAGGGGGCAAATAGTTTTTCACACCACTGTATATATATATATATATATATATATATATATATATATATATATACACAGTATATATATACAGTGGAACCTCTGTTCATGAACGTCTCGGTATACGTACAAATCGTTTTACGACCAAAAAGTTCACAAAACTTTTGCCTTGGTTCACGACCACGCACTCGGTATACGAACAAGCCAGTTTCCCTTTCGGTTTGTACATGTTCAGTCTCTCCCTGTGCATTTCCTGTGCAGTGAGTGAGCGAGCAAGAGAGAGAGAGCGCGACACACACACACACAGGCATACGAGAGAGAGACACACACACACACACACAGGCGTGCGCGTGAGAGAGACACACACACAGGCGCGTGTGCGAGAGAGACACATACACACACAGGCGCAGGAGAGAAAGAGACACACACACATAGGCGCGCGAGACAGAGGCGCACACACACAGGCGCGCGAGACAGAGAAACACACACAGGTACGCGAGAGAGAGACACACACACAGGCGCGCTAGAGAGAGACACACACAGGTGCTCCAGGCTCGTGAAAGAGAGACACACACAGGCACGCGAGAGAGACACACGCACACAGGAAAGAGAGAGCGAGCGAGGGAGGGAGGGCTGGACGCATAAGGTAGAAAAGGCTTGTTTTTGTTTGAAGTTCTGTTTACAGCGATCGGTTCATAGCGTGCATTGTGGCAATGTTACTTTTCTTGGTGGTTTATTAAATTACGGATTTTTCAAATGTTCATTATTTTTTCCCTGTGCTTAAAACTCATTAAAAAAAAGTGTTTTTAGCCAGCAGTTCCTAGCACTATAGCGCGAACTATTGCAGTGTTAGTTTTCTCTGTTGTTCTAGGTTTTCTCAGTGTTATTCAATGTTTTTACATTTAGTTTACTATTACACTGTGCATTCTATGGTATAATTAACTATATTTGTGCTTAAAAACTAAACAAATATATATTTACATATAGTTCGTACTGTCTGGAATGGATTAATTGTATTTACATACAATCCTATGGGAGAAATTGCTTTGGTTCATGACCAAATTGGTTTACGACCAGAGTTTTGGAATGAATTATGGTCGTGAACCGAGGTTCCACTGTATATATATATATATGATTCATTTTAAAGAATGACTAAAATTCTTCCTATGTTGTAAAATAATAACTCACTATGATCTCATGAATTCAATAATTTAATATAGTATGAAACTGTAGCACTTTGGCTTCAGTTATTGATACTCTAAATTCTGCCGGTCAATCCAGAAAGATTTAGTGGTGACATTGATTTTCAAGTTGCACCAGTGGCTGTGTTTCAAAAATGAAATATTATGCTTTCAGATCTTTGAAAATGCCACTTTGCACTGTACGGCAGTTCAGCGCTGATTGCAACCAAGTAATTGTCAAGAGGAAAATGTGTCAAAATTTATAATGATGCACAAATTAAAGAAAAAATATTAGCAGAATTTTCCTGACACTTTACTTCCTTAGCTTATTAAAATATTAAATGCTGGACTATTGTAAAAAAAGCTAAATTAATGATTGTAATGATTGTTTCAACAGTATTATTAATTTTACTTACAGTATGTTTCAGTTAAGGTGTCACCTTGTATTTTTAACAGTTATATGTCAGTGTATTCCATTGATTTGCATAAAAATGAGCATTATGAATACAGTATACATGTCTATGGCTTGAGCAACAGTTACAGGACATAATCTAACACTCACCCAGTCCTTGCCAAGTCCTAAAATAAGATCAACCTGTCTTCAGGAGCTAAAAACACAACACTCAATTTATTTTGTCATTGTTTATTTGACAAAGAAATTGGCTAAAATGGGTTACATGTGAAAGAGAAAGATGAGCAGGTAAATGGAATGTTGATTTTACAATCAAAAAATGTTATTTACTGATACTTTCTGTAGATGTTTAGGTTATACAAAAATGCTACAATAATAGTCTGACTAACCATTTACATTGCCTTCAGAAAGTATTCAGACCCCTTTTCACATTTTGTTATGTTGTAGGATTATGTTAAAATAATTTATATATTTTTTTCTCTCATCAAGCAACACTCAGTATCTTTGATTTGCAAAGAAATAACAGGATTTTAGACCTAAACACCACAGGTGTTTGTGGGTCAGTTATCATGTCTTTTAAAACAGGCTGCTGTAACATTTCGAAGAGTTGGCATCCCAAACCTGAGGCAGTCCCTGAAAGAAGCTTGTTGGTCACCTTTGCATGTTTTCTTCTTCGCCAGTTGCTATGATATGCTAACCTGATAACATGGACCCCTTTCTGCGTCCATCCTAATATATCTAGTTTGATAAAAATGTTTAGAAAGAAATAATGGAAGAAAAAAGGAAAGGGATGACTTATGAATGCATTTTGGTCCACAACAATGACGTTCTCAAAAAGAGGAAAATACATATAATGTTAGAATTTTCTGCTGAACAGCTTCTAGTTAAGAAATTGGTTAACATTCAAGCCTTCAATCAATCACTGCAGTCTTTAAGAAATGGAATTTGGTACCTCGGATTTAGAGTTCAGAAAGTCATGAGGAATAACATTGCCAACTATGAGAATCTAAGAAGGTCTCAGCTCACGTCTTACTGTTATTATTATTTACTTCTCATGCCTTCTGGTGCACTGTAAATTGAAATAACTCACCTTTGCTCTCATTCTTAAACCTGCTTAATGCAATGCAGGGTCATGGAGGGCTGGAGGTTATCCCAGCAGCACTGGGCACAAGATAGGAAATAGCCCTGATTGAGGTCTCGGTCAATCACAAGGGCCATTCACGCAGATATCCTCACTCATAATGAACTCATTTACTTAATATGCATGTGTTTGGGAGCACATGATTTGTGGTACCATACTCTCCACGGACACATCCAGGCACAGGATTTGAGCCTAGCATACCGAATCTGTGACTCTAATTAATTTGTATAACTATGCCTTTAGTTTATTGAGAAATGCTAAGACTAAAACTTGTGTGTATAGGTACCCTTTTCTTGAGGATGCAAGAAATTTAATTGCATGGAAAAACTTTTAATTTGACAAAATGTTGACAGTTTTTTTCACCACAATATTTTAAATTATGAAGTGTTACTGCTCTCATGTAAAATAATTTGTAGTAAGCAAGTAACCAATGTAAGTACTGGTGAGGAGAATATTAGGTAAAGAGCTCTCAAAGTACCCAGTTAAGCAAGAATGGCATTAAATCTGTTTCTGTAAAAAAAAGGCCATTGTACCAAATCCATCATTTTCAGTTAATTTCTATTTAGTGTGTTTTATGTAGTGTAGCCTTTTTTTACAATCGGTCTAATCAAATCTCGGAATGGACAGTCAGCAGGGAAAATAATAGAGGATAATAACATTTATCAGCATGTGTTCTCAACTCTGAACCGAGTCTTACTGCAATTGGTCAACAATTAAAAACCTATTAAGAGAGAGTGAGCACAATTCTTACACAAAGAGCAGTGTAAAGCAATGGAACTATTGCAAGATGAGCAACACTACGGCTTGCTGTCTAAATAGTTTTTAAATTGGGAAATCATATTTCAGTTAAAGGATGTGGAAGCAAGGAATGAGCGGTGCTAATGAGCTGCTCCGTCCTTACCAATCGACACTAAGCCTGTTAGGATAAAATGTCTGAAGTTTAAAAACAGAATTAGACTGAAAGACAGGTTACAATTTAAGCCTGCAGCCATTGTGGCCTTCCATGTGCCAAATGTAAAAGTACCTCTGAGCTCTGAAAGTACAAAATAATTAACTGTAATTGCAATTATCCTCTGAATATTTTATTGGAAATAGTAGAAACATCTGCCACCACCTCTGCTTTCTGTGTTCATTAGTCAGGCTCTAGGCTATTCTGTTCTTACTATTTCATTTTTTTCAGATGTAAATCCGGATTTTATCCTTTCACTTATTTTCTAACCTGCACGTTTAGAACAGGATCATAGGAAGTCTGGGTTTATCCTGGAAAAATTAGTGCAAGGAAGAAGTCCAATGCAGGGCACACTCACACTAATCACACCCTTTCAATATGAGCTAATTTAGAGAACTAACACAGAAGTCTTTGGTGGTTGGTGGAAAAGTGGAGGTCAAAAAGAAAACCCTCCATATACAGAGAGAGAAAGAGAGGATGTGTAAACTCTACACAGGTAGGTCTGGACTGGAGTTGAAACCTAGGAATAATAAGAGCAGTAGGAGAACTGTGATGAGAACAGGCTATTCAGCCCAACAAACATGTTCAGTCTATTCACCTAGATTGTCTAAAGCAACATAAAATTTGAAGATCCCTCAAGTCCTGCTCTCCACTATATTACCTGGTAATTTATTCTATGTGCCTATGGTTCTTTTTGTGAAGAAAAACTTGATAACATTTATGTGAAATATGTCCATAACAAGTTTCCAAATGTGTCTTCTTGATACTGAATTTAGTTTACAATAACAGCTAAGGTCCACTCCATCCATTTCTTTCATAATTTTAACACACTTTGATAGCGTTACTGTACATTGAGGTTAGGCCTCCAAAAAGCTCCACAAAAGGCCAACCCAGAAGAGGTACATTTCAGACCAGCTTTCCCCAGAAATCTAGCTGCAGGCCACAGCCAAAGCAGGCTCTAAAATGTGCAGTTTACCTTGAAAATTCAAAGAAAGCTGTGATATATAAAAAATGTCTTGCAAGGGAGATAAAATAAACACATCCCAATACGTACTCGGAAAGCAAAAAAACAAAGATAGATCTGAGATATAATTCAGAAAAGCCAAAAAATCCACACACACACACAAAAGAAAACAAAACTCATAAATTCCATCACACTAGAATGCACCCATGCTGACTCCTTTGTTCAGGGCTACTAATCACAACCAAAGGGAGGAGCCAACAAGAATGACATCAGGATGGCCCCGCCTCCTGTGTCTCCATCCACAAAGAACAAGAAACAGAACTACATGTAGCTCTTTCAGGGCTGATTTTGACTTTTGTCAAAAGGAGGAGTTGACGATGGTAATCAACTGTAAACGGTAACAAAACCAACCGTTATGTTCTAGTTGGACTCTCGTTGCTAGAAGGAAAGTTAGCTTCATTGGTTTGACTGAGATTTCCTGCGTTCATGTGAGTAGCAAGGCGCAAACAATGGCAAAAATGGCACTGACATCTGGCGAGAGACCAAAGCGGGTGCGTAAAGCCAAATACTCAGTGGATGACGTTTTGCCTATTGTCTCTGAACAGGACTATGACTTGTCGAACCACAATTTTGATACAAGTGATTGAAAACGAATGTGAGGTTCCAGCTTCAGCTGATTAGTCCCCGGCTAATTGTGGTACTGACAATTGCCAGGGAGGATTGCCACTTCACAATGATAAGAGGTAGAAACCAGATTGCAATGCACAGTGACCGTGACCCCCACACGAAGACAGCCTGGCAGCAAGCCTGCTGCACATTTGGGCAAACTGGCAGCCACAGCATGCAGCACCAGATGTTTTATGTTGATTTCTGTGTGAAACCATTGCTTTTCAGAAACCATATTTTTTGGAAAAAATATTCAGCCCACAAAGAGTTAAATAGACACTTCACAATTATCACATATAAAAAACAGCAGAAATAACATAAAGATCTGAGAAATAATAACTCCAAATAAACAAAAACATCAAAAAGCATAAAATACACACAACATACATACATTACAGCTATCAACCTCCCTTGACTTGTTCTCCACACATCGTGATATATTTAATCTAACATCCTATTATAATCTAACATTCTATTACTCTGGTAATAAATTCACCAGCATTCATAATTGTATGCTAAATTCAAGTCATTGTTTTATTGGAAGACACCAACAGAGACAGCAGGGCAAACTGAAGCTGAAAATTTGAGAAGTTGTATTTGACTAAGCATACTGCCGAGTAAAAGCAATTCATTCCACCATCTCTCATCTAACACGTTGAGGATTCTTAATCATGTCTTTTACCAAGGGAACAAGAGGTGAATCATGGACTGTGAGCCACACATTAACTTCACAAGATCGCAGAGTGAAACCAAGTATTAATATATTAACATACAATCACAACTTATTGAAATAAGGTTTTTCTTTTGAATAATGAATAGTTAAAAATGGTAGACAGAAAAAATGTAAACAGCTGGCTCTTTACTGTGGATTTTCTAACACAATCAGCAAACAGGTTTAAGTTTTTATATATTTAGGAAGCCCAGAGAGTGGTGAGTGCAGCTGTCTGACTGCTGCAACGTACTCAATTCAGATCTGCTCCCATCTTTGTCTTTATGCTGTTCACATACTGCATGTTTTCTCTGGTTCTCTCACTCAGCATATACACTTGCAGGTCCTGTTGACCCATCAATGTCAATTTATTTGTAGAGCACATTTAAAACAACATCAGTGATGCTGTAGCCATGTGCTTTACAATAAAATATACAATAAACATAAATAGAATAAAAAACAATAAAAACACAATGCAACCCAGCAGTAAACTGAAACAAACAATGGCTATGAGGAAGGAACCAGCAGTATCACTGAAGGTCACGGAAAATTAGTGAATAGAAACCAATCTTCAATCTAGTTTTAAACAGTTCTATTGGCAGTGACTCCTCAAAGTAATTAGGTGAAGAATTCCACAGACGTGGCGCAGCAGCTGTCCCCCTTAGTTTTACACTTAGTACGAGGGACAGCAAGAGACAACTGACCAGTCTGTCTTATGAAGGGATGTGTTCCATGTGATAGACTAGTGGCACAGGATTGCATGCATAAATGGGATCAGAAAATGAAACTTAACTCTTAATCTTGGAAGTGATTTTACAGAATCCTATGACCTGAAGAAGCCCTGCTAGCTGAGTGATGACTCACATCTCCATTACAAGTCAATCTATTGTTATTTTTCACAGGTGAAACATTACTGAATGGAAATTATATTGACACAAGTTTTTCTGAAAGTTTTAATGCACTTAAAACATTCTAGTGCTGGAGTCCTGACATGAACCAGACATCTTGACGGTATAACTGCTTAGGTATTCGTCAAGGGAAGTATGGTAGACGACTGCTACTTAAAGTAAGATGGAAGGAGACACTGGACCTTGAGGATTACTTTCAAAAGCATACATACAGGTGAGTGGACAGCAAGATGAAAGGGTTAACACAGAGCTAGAGGAAAACACCCTAAAATGAACACACAGGGAAAAACTGCTAACTTAGAAAGACAAAAGCCTTCGGTGGTGGAGTTGTATGGCACCAGCACTAACCACTATTCCACCATGCCAAGTAGTCCCCCTAAACCTAATCAAGAGGCAGCGTGAAATACTAGGGGTGAAAGTAAAGAGTTTGGCATTAAAAAGGAGACAATAACAAACAGGCCCTGCTCCAGTTAAGGTGACAAAGTGAAAGCCAAGAAGCACCTTGCATTCATCTTCAAATGACTAAATGTGTGTATAACATTTACATTTCAGAGAGCAGGGGGTATATTACAATTTTTCAAACTGTTTACATTTTGTTCCATGCTGATATGACAGTCAATAAAAAATATGCAAATTTTTAAAATGCTAGAAAAAAGTCATCAATTGAAATATTACAGCAAATACTGAATAAACAGCTCAGCTTAATTATTGTTCCAGTAATCTGAAATGCAAATTTTAATTGAGATTTTGAAATGAAAATAAAAAAAAAAAAATCAGCATAAATTGAAAATGTTATCTCTCAGGATTAGCGCAGAACTGAATCTCTGATTTTGTTCCCTTGTGACAGCGGTGTTCATAACAGCAAAAGTAGCAGAAATAAAAGGCTCCTACTGTGTCACAGATCTAAATTGAAAATGATTTCCACAGAAAGCTTTATTTTTCTTCTCTTCTGACATTTCGAGTGTCACCTGGAACATGTGGACTGTCAGTCTTGTTAGACCACAAGCAAAACTGAAACACCAATTAAGTTACTGAGGCATTTTATGCCTTGTATGTTAATTAATTATGACAGGCAAGCCAAAACATGCATAAAACGTGCCTTAAAAAATAACATTAATAGTCAGCAGTTAACAAATAAGAGTAAGAAAGGAAAAACAATTAAATAAAAAATTACAGTAGCCCCTTTAACCATTCAGATTTTCTTCAGTCCCTTTGTAGATTTACACTGACTCTTTAAAGAGGATTAATATCATGATTTTTGCATTTTTAATATAATAGTTTCTGTACCATGATGATGTTTGTATGATGATGTTAGTATTGAGCCTAACACCCCCTCCCCAACAAACCCGGAAGACCAGGTGCTGTCATTTGTCTGCTCTCTACCCTGAAAGATGCCCGACTTGGTTAAACCTGATGTTAGACATCAAATACAAACATATCTGATGGCCTGGCCATGTTTTCAAAATGGACCACAATTGAACCCCAAAAGTATCCCTTAGATGGACACCAACATGACCAAAAACAACCTGGTGGAGGACAGTAATAGTCGAGTTTAAAGAGATTTTACCTGGGGTGAGGCACAACATGTTACTCAAGAGAGAGAAAGATGGAGGCAGATTGTCACTGCCTTACTGGGACAAAGAAGATTAACTTTAGATTAGACTAGATAAAGTTTACTAACCTCATGTGGAAATTCAAATGCATACAGCAGCAGAAACATAAAAACTAAGTATACACAAGAAATAAATAAATAAAAATTGACCTACCGATTACATTGGGTGGAAGCATTGAATTGCCTGATAGCAGTGGACAGAAAAGACCTCCAGAGGTGCTTCTTGAGCCTGTGGCTAAAAGAGCTCCCAGAAAGCGCCTCATGTATGGGATGGAGGGGATTTTTTCATGATGGCATCCAATTTTGCCACCATCCTGTTTTCCACAACAGCTTCCATTGTGTCCAGGTTTTGCCCTGTGATGGACCGGCTTTCTTAACACGTCTGTTTAGGCATTGTGCTTGTTTTGTGCTACTACGACTGATAAAAAATTTCCAGCAGCTTGCTGCACACATCAAAAGACCTGAGTCTCCTTAACAAGTACAGTCTGGTCCTCCAGCCAAGTACGCATCCGAAATAAATTATCTGAGGAGTTTACCATCCGAACTGGTGTCCGTCAAGGAGATGTTGTTTCTCCACTGCTCTTCAACGTCGTAGTCGACGCCATCATGAGAAAGGTCTTCGAAGGCAGACAAGGAATCCAGTATGGTGAGGATGGCTTTCTGACTGATCTCATGTTCGCAGACGACAGTGGCATCCTGGCCGGTGACGACGCGGAGGCTACGGATATTCTCTACAACATGGCCAACATCGCCCAGCCATATGGATTGAAAATAAACACAGACAAGACGAAAGTGCTGACAACAGACGGATCGCAGACCAACGTGCAACTCGATGGTGTGCAGATCGAGCAGGTCCAAGAATTTAAATACCTTGGGTCGCTGGTCCAGGAGAAGAAATTGGCGTCCACAGTAGAGGTCCACAGTCGAATCGGTCAAGCAACCGATGGTGCCTGTGGAAGCAAACCAATATTTCCAACAAGACTAAAATTCGACTCTTCAGAACTCTGATTCTGCCAATTCTCCTCTATGGATCTGAGACGTGGACACTGCTCAAGCAAGATCTCAACAAACTTGAGGTCTTCCAAATGTGATGCCTGCGACAAATCCTACGAATCTCACTCCGAGACCGCATACGAAATGAGGAAATCCGTCGCCGGTGTGATCAACAGCCAACAATCGAGGAGCAAATCCAACAACGACGACTACAGTGGTTTGGCCACGTCTGCAGAATGGAAGGCAGCCGGTTACCACACAAACTCCTCTGGTGCGATCGACCCACCCAGTGGAGAATCCAAAGAACGGCACCAAAGAAAATGTGGCTCAAGCAGGTCGAAGACGACATCAGAAACCGTCGACTCAACCTCGATGAGGCCAGAACAGCTGCCATGGATCGCCTTGCATGGAAACGCCTGCAAAATGAAATCCAACAACCATTGGCACCCACAGCAGCGTACGAGCTTAGGACCAGGTCCAGACCAAACGCCAGCTAGGGACCAAAGAAAGAAAGAAAAGACAGTCTGGTCAAACCCTTCTTGTACAGCATCACCGTGTTGTCAGACCAGTCCAGATTGTTGTTTATGTGAACCCCCAAGTAGCTCTGCAACCTCCCCTTGAATGGTGGCTGGTCACAGAGGCTTCTTGGCACATAAGAGGTCCACCATCAGCTCTTCTGTCTTGCTGATGTTGAACTGCAGTTTGTTGTCCCTGCACCACAAGACAAAGTCCTCCACAACTTTCCTGTACTCTGACTTGTCTTTATTATTAATTCAGAATATGATGGACGAGTCATCTGAAAATTTCTGTTGATGACAAGTGTGGGTATTGTGCTGAAAGTCTGTTGTGTAGAGGGTAAACAGGAAGGGAGACAGGACAGTTCCCTGAGGTTTTTCAGAATTACACACCAACATTTCTGACACACAGTCTTTTAGCCTCACAAACTGCTGTCTGTTATTCAGGTAGTCCATGATGCAGGACATTGTGGGGGCATCAAGATGCAAAGCTTTGAGGTTTCCAACCCCCCGAGTGGATGAGGCAGAATAGTGTTAAAAGCACTAGAAAAGTCAAAGAACATTTTATACATTATAGATCCTGGCTGTGATATCGCACTTGGGTCCTGGGGAACTGCAGAGGATCCAGATGTTTTGAAACCAGGGGTCATAGTGGTTTTAGGACTATCTCTCAAAGGTCTTCATGTTGTATGAAGTAAGAGAAACTGGTCTGAAGTCCTTGGGTTCACTGGAATGTTATTTCCTTGGCACTGGGACCACACTTGATGTTTTCCATAGCTAGGGACCCTTTTGGGACAAAGGGTGCTGCAAGACAGCACAGAGATGGCTCACACATTTTTTCAGCACTCAGGGGCTGATTCCATTAAGAACTGAAGCCTTGTTCGTGCAGAGTTTTCCCAACTCTCTCCTCACATGATCAGCAGAGACACATAACCCAGGGTGTGGAGGTGGGCTAGAGACCACAAGTGTGATGTCATTGTATGTCGTGTGGGGTACAGATGGCAGTAGGGATTCTGGGAACCTCCTCAGCTTTCACACATAGCCTAGCCATGTTGGGGGAGGTCTGGACTGACAAGAATGAGTCAAACCTGCTGAAGAACTGGTTCAGTTCATTAACTCTGTTCTTATTCCCATCTTCTGCATGTTTAATAGCCTGCTTCTAGCCAGTGATAATCCCATTCCACACTTCCTTCATCTTACATCCATCCATTCATTTTCCAACCCGCTGAATCCAAACACAGGGTCACGGGGGTCTGCTGGAGCCAATCCCAGCCAACACAGGGCACAAGGCAGGAACCAATCCCGGGCAGGGTGCCAACCCACCACAGGACACACACAAACACACCCACACACCAAGCACACACTAGGGCCAATTTAGAATCACCAATCCACCTAACCTGCATGTCTTTGGACTGTGGGAGGAAACCCACGCAGACACGGGGAGAACATGCAAACTCCACGCAGGGAGGAGCCGGGAAGTGAACCCTGGTCTCCTAACTGTGAGACAGCAGCGCTACCACTTTGCCACCGTGCCGCCTCCTTTATCTTACAGTTATATGAAAAAGTTTGGGAACCCTTCTTAATTCTTTGGATTTTTGTTTATCATTGGCTGAGCTTTCAAAGTAGCAACTTCCTTTTAATATATGACATGCCTTATGGAAACAGTAGCATTTCAGCAGTGACATTAAGCTTATTGGATTAACAGAAAATATGCAATATGCATCATAACAAAATTAGACAGGTGCATAAATTTGGGCACCCCAACAGAGATATTGCAGAGATATTTGCAAATATAACAGCCTCTAGACGCCTCCTATAGCCTTTGATGAGCGTCTGGATTCTGGGTGGAGGTATTTTTGACCGTTCTTCCATACAAAATCTCTCCAGTTCAGTTAAATTTGATGGCTGCCGAGCATGGATAGCCTACTTCAAATCATCCCATAGATTTTCGATGATATTCAAGCCAGGGGACTGTGACAGCCATTCCAGAACATTGTACTTCTCCCTCTGCATGAATGCCTTTCGAACTGTGTTTTGGGTCATTGTCTTGTTGGACTATCCAACCCCTGCATAACTTCAACTTTGTGACTGATGCTTAAAACTTATCATGAAGAATTTGTTGATATTGGGTTAAATTCATCCGACCCTCAACTTTAACAAGGGCCCCAGTCCCTGAACTAGCCACACAGCCCCACAGCATGATGGAACCTCCACCAAATTTGACAGTAGGTAGCAGGTGTTTTTCTTGGAATACAGTGTTCTTCTTCCACCATGCAAATCACTTTTTGTTATGACCAAATAACTCAATTTTTGTCTCATCAGTCCAAAGCACTTTGTTCCAAAATGAATCTGGCATACAACAAGCAACTCTGTTTGTGGCGTGAGTGCAGAAAGGGCTTCTTTCTCATCACCCTGCCATACAGATGTTCTTTGTGCAAATTGCGCTGAATTGTAGAACGATGTACAGATACACCATCTGCAGCAAGATGTTCTTGCAGGTCTTTGGAGGTGATCTGTGGGTTGCCTGTAACCATTTTCACAATCCTGCACATATGCCGCTCCTGTATTTTTCTTGGCCTGCCAGACCTGGGTTTAACAGCAACTGTGCCTATGGCCTTCCATTTCCTGATTCCATTCCTTACAGTTGAAACTGACAGTTTAAACCTCTGAGATAGCTTTTTGTAGCCTTCCCCTAAATCATGAGACTGAACAATCTTTGTTTTCAGATCTTTTGAGAGTTGCTTTGAGGATCCCATGATTTCACTCTTCAGAGGAGAATCAAAAGGAAGACAACTTGCAAATGACCACCTTAAATATCTTTTCTCATGATTGGGCACACCTGTCTATGAAGTTCAAGGCTTAACGAGCTAATCCAACCAATTTGGTGTTGCAAGTAATCAGTATTGAGCAGTTACATGCATTCGAATCAGCAAAATTACAAGGGGGCACAAATTTTTGCACAGCCAGTTTTTCACATTTGATTTAATTTCATACAACTAAATAATGCTTCACTAAAAATCTCCGATGTTCCTAGGAAATGAAAGACATACCACTGTTATCTTTTTTATTGAAAGTAGAGTAAATTATTATGCAGGCTGAGAGGGGTTCCTAAACTTTTTCATATGACTGTATTCTGCTGTAACTTGTGCTCAAGTTTGTGTCTGTAGTGGGAATAGTTTAGTAAAATAACATAAAATATCCAAGTATTAGAGGCCACAGTCTGACTGTGCTTTTTCCTATAATACTCAGTCACCCATTCATTATCTCTGTTATTCCCTTTTGAAATTATTGACATATATAAACAAGCTCAAAATACTTCAACTGTAGCATTAACTCAGATTAAATACTGTGGCCACATTAGTCCTCAATTGGCTCAAATACTTCCTTCTCTCTGTTAGAATTATTATCAACATTTTTTTCAAATAATCTAAAAATTTACAAATTCCATATTTCAGAATATCTCAAAGAAAACTGCTTTATATTCTAAAGCCCTATTAGATAACCATTAGAGAATGTTTGCTATTTCTCTTTATAATTCCTATACCATTTAAATTTCATCCTAGCACTATATGCAAGGCTCACATCAGGCATACTATTCAAATCATGATTGAGTAAAAACCCTTCCTATAATATGCATAATACTTATTTTCAAAACCCATTTAAAGTTTTTCAGGACAGTTTGGAGCTGCAGCGTATTCTGGCATCACTAGTCTGCAAGACTGGAGTGCCACTCCACAACACTGGACATGCCCACAGTCACTCCTGCCAGACCACTTCCACAGGGAATTCTGCTCTCTCTGTTATGGTCATGTTAGCTCTGCTTTGCTGTCTATCACAGCTTATTTCCCTTCGACTTGAATATACATTCAGTACGTTGTTAAATAATCTGATCAGTGTTGATCTGTAAAATTCACCAAAGCATTTTTCAGTTATATGCTTGCTGGTGATGTTATTTGCTAAATATATTTCCTGGAAATTTGCTGTGTGGTTGGCTCAGATGAAAATTATTTTCCCAGCACCCTATGTTGCTTGAAGCCTTGAAGAAGTTTTCTCACTCTCCCTACCCTATTCAGAAAACAGAGGAGACCCATGTGAAATAATAATAATGAAAGATATATTACTATTCACAGGGTGTTTCTATCTTCTTGATAGAAGAATAAAGTGAAAAGTATTTGCACAAATAGATCGGAAATGAAAATGACATTCTGGCTGCACCCACAGCCTCAACTTCAAACAATGTAATGAACCAGTCACAAAAAATGGTCCCTAACTGTGATTTGGTTGGTCCACTGATCCACTACTTTATGCCCTCCTGATCTCTTTCTCCACAAGTCACTCTGACCTGCAATTCAATCCACAAACAAACTGAGACCTTGACCAACAGGTACCTCCCAACTCCAAGCCTCTCGACCCACAAACACTCCTGGTTAACCTGTAGCAAGCACCTCTAGGTTATCTGATGGCTATCCTGATACCAAATGGGTATGACCCCTTCTGGCAGCATCAGGTGTCCTTCAACCATAAAGCTGTTCTGAGCAGAGTCAGACTGGCTGTTCTACCCAGTAACCTTGCAAAGCTAAAGCACACTGCCCACTAATGGCTGGGGGACATGTAACAAAATTATTGGCACTACATTTATTCCTCAAAATACCATCAGGTTAATTCAGAAATGATCAGTGTTCTTTCATGGTATGTGGCAAATGCAGTAGCTAAAGCACCAGTAAATATCCCCCACCACTACAAACACATATATTTCTTATGTTTTGTTTATTTTTTTGGTTTCTATCTATCTATCTATCTATCTATCTATCTATCTATCTATCTATCTATCTATCTATCTATCTATCTATCTATCTATCTATCTATCTTTTATTATATAGTGTATTTCCTATCTATCTATCTATCTATCTATCTATATAAAATCTGCAAAAGTGCATTTTACTATCGCCTCCTTGTTCAAATGTAATTTGAGTCCCGTCTGTTATTTCTCATTGACATCTGAAATATGTCATGTGCTATTCAGGCATGACTTAAAAGCCAACAGAAACAAATCGATGTTCAGTATGCAGCAGTCTCAGAAAATAGTAATTGCACAATCAGCATATTAAAGGAGATGAATATAGATTCTGTTACATAATATAATGGTTACTATACCCTGTGAACACAAATTAAAATTCAGTCTCCTCAAACTGCTCAAGGTAAAATAACAATATGGGTTTAGATCAAATATTTTTAAAAGCTGGACAGCCTCCAACAATTTTAATAAAAACAGTTTTATCCCTAGGCAATACTTAATATCACTCTTGATATCACAGAACAAAAGACAGGTGTTAGTATCCAACCTTTACTTTGTATTTCACAAAGTCAAGTAAATGGAGATTACTCTATGACAGTGTTAAGTAAATCTGGGCACGGAGAACCATGGTGGTGCCAAAGTATTACTCAGGAGGTCCATTTCTGCCTGTAATTGAATTTTTTAGTTAACTAAACATGCTGTTATTTTGTTTTCAATGATTAACCCCACAATTTATAACTTGACTTACCAGAATGTGTGTTTCCTTTTTGTAAGAAGGCAAAAGGTTATATTTTTCAATTCACAAAAACTTCACAGATTTCATGAAGTTACATTTTTCCCTTATTTTTTTTAACAATGTCTGTTTAAGATGTAGATACATAAAGGGGAGCACACTGGGGTGAATTGAATAGAATGATCAGCTCCTGTTTAAGACGTGGGGGAGGTCTGGTGGTGCAGTGCTTAGAGCTGCTATGCCTTATATCTGAATCTCAGCCTGCTCAGGGTCTGTAAGATGTGTGCACATTCTCCCTATGTCTGTGTGTGCTTTTCTTGCGTGTGCTAAAGACGTGCTTTGTAAGTTGACTGGTGACTTCTGTTGGCGAGGGTGGGTGGGTGGGTATGATGCAATGCTGTAAAACTGGTGCCCTATCCAAATTTGCTTTGGGTCAAATAGTAATAATAAAAGTGCAGCAACACAGAGTTGGATGTAGTGGGTCGGATGAATGTTAAGAACATCTGCTATTTATTAGATTTTATTTGGAACCAATTAAAGGAATGAAATGTTTATAAGACAGTGAAAACTCAAAATGAAAGGAAAATAAATAAAGAGCATAAGTTGACTTCTGTGTGTCAGCTGCACACTGAGCCGGCTCTACCATTTAGGTGAATTAGGTGGTCGCCTGGGGTGGAAAAAACTTTGGGGGCAACGTTTTTTTAAAAATCCTAATGCAGAAATATTTGGGTTCCATACAACACTAAGAGGTGCCAACTCTGGGTGAAGACTCTTTGCTTAATATGTTATTCAGTAATATTGGGAGCCTGCTCATCGATGTAGGCTACTATATGTATAACAATGACTCAAAACTCTTGAGATATATGTATAAGGTTTGGAAGTGCCATTTACTGCTACACCAAGGGTACCAGAAATGCTAGAGCTGGCACTGCATTGCATATCTGAATACTGTAGTCTGTGGGGCAACACTGCTCAGAAATCAACAAGAAAAGAAATGATGCCATTCACTTAACAGCGCTTCAAGTAAAAGTGGGATTTGGCCCTTGATAATAAATTGCTTGAAATAACAATTCTCCATGAAGCATGTATGGGAAGCCCCATTCTAATGGAAAGGTACACTAAACTAAGCCCCACAGTGTCTGACCTGGCTTGACCACGGAGCTGCACCTTTCAACTTTTGAACGTAATTACCTGAAAATATTTTCATAATGTAGTAGCATGTTGGAATACTTTTTCAATTTTAAAGCAGATATTCAGCCTGATAATCTCAATTCTAATAGATTTCAAACACTTTAAATGCTTTATGCTCAGTTGTAGAATCTGTTTAAATGTGCGCAGGCATTCAAAATGTGATTAATCCTCCTGTAAGTGTAATGAATGTGAGTGGGCTATCTTGTCATAAAGGATTATTTTTAGCAACTCGGGATTTGTTGATATTTTTCTTTTCCACACTTCTCAGCACATTTGTAATTTGGGCAGAAGGTTCCATTTTAGTTTTAAGTGGATACATTGATTTAAAAAAAGAAAATGTTTTGCTAATTTAAATACAAAGGTGTTGGTGGAGGCGACGTTTCCTTATAAACAAAGATGTGAAAATGTAAAATGACTATTATTACATTTAAAAATAGAGTGCAGTGTATTAAATTAGTTCAATATTAAGTATATTAAATATCCACATAAGCAAGTCAAACTAGTAATTAAATACTGATTTTCTGAAATTCTTTTACATTTACCTGGCTGATGCCTTTATCCAGGGCAGTTTACCACATCTGAAGTACAATTGGTTACAGTTCATTATTTTTTCCAGCAGTGACACTAGAGGGCGCTGTTGCTCCTCAAACCCAATAGACAAACGCCCAAGACATCAGGTAAAAGCACCAAGAAGTAGTTTTATTTTCTTCCTCCTTGCAATGTGCCTTCAAAGCAGCACAGCGACAGTAAACACAATTAAATCAAAACAGAAACACAATTCTTCTCTCCACTACACCTCCCAGCAAGCTCCATCACACTCCTCCTAACTCCGGCTCACTTGCTGGGTCTCCACCAGTCCTTTATATAGTTCTTGACCCGGAAGTGCTCCTACTCTTTCTCCCACATGACTTGCCCGCACTTCTGGGTCAGATGGAGAATCCCAAGTCTTTAATCAGCCCAGAAGTACTATGGGGCTCCCGTCCTCATGACTTCCCAGGTCCTTTCATAGCTCCGCCTGGCGGCATCCACGGTACCCAAAAGCGCTGAGAAACCGGACTCCAAGTCCCAGGATGCCCTGCGGGAATCCGGGGCACCTCTGCACTCCAGGGGAGCTGCCATCTAGCGTTTTGGAGGAGGCAGTATCCTGAAAAAGCTGCCTTCCCCCATCCTTCCACTTCAGGGGCGTCCCGGCCAGGTTGAGCTGCCGGCAGTCCATCACACATTGAAGTGGCTTGCTCATGGTCACACGATGTCAGTAACAGGAGTTGCACCTACGACATCAGTTGTTGAAGACTAAATCCTTAACTACTACACCATAGTATCTTTAAAATGATATGTGACATTTTTTTCAAGGTAATTGGGTTTCCTCCCGCATTTCTAAAGACACACAGATTAGTTTTGATTGTCAACCTTAATTTGGGACTCCATGAGTGACTGTAGTTGTGTCTCAATGGACCCCAATGGAGTAGGCTGCACCGGGTAGAAGGCAGGAACCAACCCTGGTAAAGCCACCAATCCATAGCTGACCCCACTCTCTCAAACACCCACACAGGGCTTAATTAGTATCATTGATTGAACATCTCTTGGGATGTGGGATAAAAGCTACTGTGCTTGAGAGAAATCCAACATACAGCCAGTGACCAGGACAGGACTTGGACCAAAGATGCTGGATCTATTAGACAGTAACACTCATCCCTTGGATATTGTGCTGCCTCTCAGAAAATCAGGTCCCAATAGGTTTTAGGGTAGGGGATAGAGGTTTGTTCTTTCCACCTGTCCTATTCTTATCGTTGTGTAGAGAGTAGGACTTTAGGGACCTTGAAATCTCAACTCAGTGTTATTTTGGAGAATCAATATGAATAGGATTGGCAAGCTTGCTAGGCCTGTTCTGATCCAAATTGTTCCAATGTTGTCATTTTTAGGCAATCTGGTATAGTGGCTAGAGTCCTGAGCTCACACTTAACAAAACCTGCCCAAAAAGATGCCAGAAATTTATCACATAAAAGTCAGGATTACCGAAAGAAAACCTGACAAGAGAACATGTGTATGTTTATGGCAACTGTGACCCATGCATATGCAACATTTTGGAGAAACTGGTAAATGATGACACTATTGATAAATGAGGGAAATGCAGCCAAACCAGCTAAATGACGACTAAACGTGTATAATAATACATATCGTTGAGCCATTATTACTATGTGTTTCAATGTGACAAACATATTAAACCTCAAAAGTGATGAATATGATGAGTGGACCCTATTTTAGTTGCCTTTTAAGAGAGCCAAAGTGTATTTGCACTGACTGAACCACTCTTCCTCAGTTTATATCAGTTGTTGTCACTGTGTGTCTCCTTCACTAACAGTCGTAACTCCATATCAAGATTAATATTGCCATTAAAAGTCTGACAAGTGCATATAAAGCACTAGTGTGGTGATTTCATTCAAAGGCATACTGTACTTCATTGTTTTACCTGATTCCTCTGCAAGCTGTCTCGTCTGCCACGTTTGTATCTCCAGACTGCTCAATCATAATGCTGCAAATAAGGTAGCTCTGATAACAAATGCCATATGCAGCTCAAAAACAGAAAATACAGATGTGTTTTCCCACTCCTGTTGCACTCACACTGTGTCAGGGATCTGCTTCTTCACATCTAGGTTGAGCTTGGACAATTTTGTTTTTAAATTTCTAGCATGGTGTGACTGGCAGAGCTCACTGCATTCATGGCAGCAGTAAGATAGTGCCATTCAACACATTTGCGCTTGCTGGTGACACCCACGATTAGGCAACCAAAAACAAGCTGTTTGCGACCCTCTGCTTCAGAGAGTAAAACGTCTGTCTCACAGACTTCAAACGTTTGCTTTTTGCCTGTCTTCTTTGTTGTTGCCATTGTCTCACTTGTTCATTATATATGTACAAGGTTGAATAGCATAATCCATATATATGGATGTTTCAGGGAGGCAGCTGGGTAGAGTTCAGGGAGCATTCACTTACACGCATTTACAAGAAGACTGTGATCCATACTGGGTTTACACATGTGAGTGGCCAGGTTTTATGAATCTTTCTTTTTTGTTTTGTCGTATGCATAAATCCTGTTTTTTGGTGTGTGCGTACTTTCACCCTTGAATCCAGGCTAAGTTTATAAATGTGATCCCTGATCTTTAAACAACAGGGTTACTGATTTAGTTCCCAGTTTGTCATAAAATGTAAATGTATATTGTAAATCCCCTTTGATAAAGGTGTTAGTCAAATATATAGAATAGCATTGAAGATAATTAGGGTTAGAATAACAGAATAGGCTGACATATTACTATAATGCAACAAAAGCATAAAGTCAGAAAAAGTTTACAAAGTCGTAAAATCATCCACCATGCGTTCAGATCCTGAATATGTGTTGAAATTAACAAATAATTGCACACTACTAAATTCAGGCCTTGTGGACTGCAGGACATGGAGACAATGAAACTGCCATACTCATGAAATACAAGAAGAAGACTGACCTGAGGTGTCATCCCATGGCAGATGTACATGATGGGGATGTTATCCGTATCTGGCCCCTGGTCAAGGCACAAGTCACTTTTAAGGTTGTTCTTCAGCTAAAAGAAATTAAGATGGTAAAAAAAAGGTTAAATTCATTAATGATCAGAGTGTACAATGAAGTAAAAAATGGAAACTGTTTTCACCAAGCAAGTCCTCAGTTTCATTTATCTAGC
Organism: Polypterus bichir lapradei; assembly: GCA_026402145.1. NCBI lineage: Eukaryota > Metazoa > Chordata > Cladistia > Polypteriformes > Polypteridae > Polypterus > Polypterus bichir. The sequence goes on along the minus strand of JANRMT010062854.1, from coordinate 23,352,719 downwards.
ATGAATTCAAAAGAAATTAAATAAATGCAGCATTGGTAAGCAATAATGAAATTAGAACATTTACTTCTAAATTTACATTTAGGATACCTTTGGACCTTTACTTGTCTGAAATTCTCTCTCTTGTTCCATTCAAATAAAAAGAAAGGATGGTTGTTACACAAAATAAAAGCACATTCTTTTATTCTCTCTGCAATGATACATCTGCAGTTATGCGCTGCCTTGTTTTTCCCCACACATTGAAGTTTCCTTTACTAATTCACCGGGCCTATTCATTCAACCCTTTACTAATGTTCACATGGGGTTGGGGTCATTCTGGGCACCAGTGTACACCAGGGCAGTGACCAGAAAAACCAGAAAAAGTCTACACTGAACCTGATTACTCCATTTTTAGGTTGTTGGGTGGCTAAACTCATAAGAATCCCATTGTTTATGAGCAACACTCATTTTTACCTACCACATGTGACATAGGGTGGCACAGTGGTGCGGTGGTAGCGCTGCTGCCTTGCTTCCCGGGTCCTCCCTGCGTGGAGTTTGCATGTTCTCCCCGTGTCTGTAGGGTTTCCTCTGGGTGCTCCGGTTTCCTCCCACAGTCCAAAGACATGCAGGTTAGGTGCATTGGCGATCCTAAATTGTCCCTAGTGTGTGCTTGGTGTGTTGCTTTGTGTGCCCTGCCCGGGGTTTGTTCCTGCCTTGCGCCCTGTGCTGGCTGGGATTGGCTCCAGCAGACCCCCGTGACCCTGTGTTAGGATATAGCAGGTTGGACAATGACTGACTGACATCCATCCATCCATTATCCAACCCACTATATCATAACTACAGGGTCAGCCAACACAGAGCGCAAGGCAGGAAATAAACCCTGGGCAGGGCGCCAGCCCACCGCAGGGCGCGCACACACACGCACACACCCACACCCACTCTAGGGACAATTTAGAATCGCCAATGCACCTAACCTGCATGTCTTTGGACTGTGAGAGGAAACCGGAGTATCCGGAGGAAACCCACGCAGACGCAGGGAGAACATGCAAACTCCACGCAGGGAGGACCCGGAATGTGAACCCGGGTCTCCTAACTGCGAGGCAGCAACGCTACCCACTGCGCCACCATTCCGCCCTGACTGACTGACATGTGATATAATATTCAGAAACCTGTTTAATCCAATTCAGGGTTCTGGGGATTAACAAATTGGGCACAAGGTATGCACCAGTACTGAACAAGGCACTAGTCCATCATAGGATCCACTTACACAAACCTCACCCTCACTCTCACAATGGAGACAATTTGGAGTTACACATTTTTAGAGAAGAATGAGGAAAACCAGAGTATCCCAAATGCTGAGTAAAAGAGACTCTGAATAGAACTCAGGACACTGGATCCATGAAGTAACAGCACTAAAAACTGCACTACCATGATGTCCGCCACACCTTGTCAAGTGGGGAATGTTAAAACTTCACATAGACAGTCACTTGGATAAGGTGTAAACCGGGGTCTCCAGAGCTCTGAGGGAGAACTACTAACCATTGCTACAATGCGTTGCTCTGTTTAATACTTAACTAAATATTACCATCCATTCCACAAAGTTGACAGAAATGTTAGTGTGTTCTTACTCGGCAGGCACTTGGACAATGGGCCACAAATGAGAAACACTTTCTTGTCAGCATCAGCATCAGCAAACATCTCCACCACTTGGCTATTATATAACTGTAACCCATTCTGCACAATTACAAAAATCAACTTTACTCTTCAATGTTGTAAAAGCTTTTATCCAGCGAGGAGATCCTGCCTCGCCAGCCTGCCCTGCATATCATTAAATTGTAGGCTCGTTGCTGACGAAAGCTTGTTGGCAGATACATCCGTTTCTGTAGATTCCTTGGAGTTGTGCCCGAGGATTAACTGAAACAGCGTCATCTGAGCCTGCATGAGAGCTCATGACTAATGAGAGAGAGAAGAGCTTGGATTAACCGTAGTACCAATCGTCAATTTTCACATTTTAACTTTACACATTACCTTCTTTACTCTGACTTGAGCTAATATAACTTTCAAACAAGTAGTTTGTATGAAAATGCAAGTTAGTTATGTCTCTATTACTAAATAATTGCTCTTTTGTTTCTGTTTCTTTTGGAGATGGAAATAGTTTTTAAAGGTAGACAATGAGATACTATATAAGAAACATCACCTGGATGCACCGGGACGCATCATCAGTGATGTATCCTGAGGTCATCGGGCGTTTCGTGTCTCGCAACATCATACACCCTTGCTCAGGCGACCCAGGTGGGGTTGATCAATCCCCAACTTGTGTCCCAGTAGCAATCCACGGATCAGCCCTCTTTACCCAAAGCCACCTTGAGGCTTTCTCTGCGACTTCAGTTGCGGATTTAATGGCCCTCTTTTTGGCCACTCCTGTAATGCCCAGCCATGTGAGGACTCTGCAGAGTGAGCGTCCTGCAAATCCTCTGCAGCCAGCTTCTATGGGCTCATAGAGTACCCTCCAGCCTCTGTCCCTGCACTCCTCCACCAGCTCCTGGTACTTGGCGTGTTTCCTCTCGTTAGCTTCCTTGATTTGCTCTTCCCAGGGCACTGTCAGTTCCAGCATGAGATAAAGTATTTTATATTCATCATAGTAAAAAAATATATGGTTTAACTTCAGTATAACATTATTTGTTAAGTCACTTATAAAATAATAATGCATTACAGTCTAAATATATTATTTATATCATGTCCAGACATCATTATTATGAACATGGAGAGAAAGCTAATAAGTTTTTAGTTCAACAAATTCACAAGCAAGAAGTGTGCAACGCAATCTCGGTAATCACCAACACGAACGGAGATAAAATCGTCGAACACAAAAATATAATGCACACTTTCAGAGACTACTATAAATCCCTATATACTACTGAGTTTAAAGAAGACAATACACAATCTAATACATTTCTGGATACATTACAGATACCACAAATAGACGCTTTTAGTGCGGAGGAACTTGATAAACCTCTGGCGTTATCAGAATTACTAGATGCTATAAAGTCACTCCAAGGCGGGAAAGCAGCAGGCCCTGATGGCTACCCTGCAGAATTTTACAAGAAATTCTCTGCTCAGTTAGCTCCCCTCCTATTAGCAACATTTACAGAAGCCAGAGATAACCAATCTCTTCCTCAAACCTTTCGCCAAGCACTAATCACTGTTTTTCCAAAACAAAAATAAGGACTTATCACAATGTGCATCATACAGACCAATTTCACTTCTGAATAACGACGTTAAAATACTTTTTAAAATCATAGCTAGAAGGATGGAGAAAGTGCTCCCCTCGGTAATATCACAAGACCAAACAGGATTTATTAGGGGCCGACACTTATCTTCAAATCTTTGACGCCTGTTTAATGTAATATATTCACCAACTAAATCAAACACCCCAGAAATATTATTATCATTGGATGCAGAAAAAGCATTCGACATGATTGAATGGAAATACCTTTTTACTACATTGGAGAAGTTTGGGTTTGGCCCGAACATTTGTGCATGGATTAAATTACTGTATACTAACCCAGAAGCTTCAGTTTGCATCAACAACATTTGCTCAGACTACTTTAAACTAGAACGTGGCACTAGACAAGGATGCCCCTTGTCACCGCTGCTGTTTGCGATTGCCATTGAACCACTGGCAATACATTGTCGAAATACTGATCAGATAAAGGGGATTAGCAGAGAAGGACTGGAACAGAAAATCTCATTATATGCAGATGATATGGTATTGTATATATCGGACCCAGAAAATTCTGTGTCTGCAGTCTTAACAGCACTCACAGAATTTCAAAAGATATCTGGTCTCAGAATTAATCTGAATAAAAGTGTACTCTTTCCAGTGAATTCTCAAGCATATAATATTAGATTAGATACCCTACCTTTTATCATTGCAGAACAGTTTAAATACCTAGGGGTAAACATCACAAGTAAACATAAAGCTCTATATCAGCAAAATTTCACCATCTACGTGGAAAAAATTAAACAAGACTTGCATAGATGGTCAACCCTTCATCTCACTCTAGCTGGAAGAATTAACACTGTTAAGATGAATATTCTTCCTAAGATCCTTTTTTTATTTCAAAACATTCCAATATACATTAATAAATCATTTTTTAGGCAATTAGGTTCAACAATAACCTCATTTATTTGGAATTCAAAACATCCACGCATCAAAAGAGCGACCCTACAAATACAAAAGGCAGAAGGCGGCATGGCTCTACCTAACTTCCAGTTTTATTACTGGCAGCAAATATACAGGCGATAAGAACCTGGACACAAACAGAAGAACATACACAGGCATGGACCACAATAGAAGTAAAATCCTGCAGTACTTCTTTGTATTCCTTGCTCTGTGCTCCAATAAACACACGTTATCGGCAATATACAAATAACCCAATTGTGCTCCACTCACTTAGAATCTGGAACCAATGTAGAAAGCATTTTAAGACGGAGAAGCTTCTATCTGTGGCACCTCTGCAAGAGAACCACCTCTTTCAACCTTCACAAACATATGCAGTTTTTAATATCTGGAAAAAATTTGGAATTAACTTGCTTAGAGATATTTATATAGACAACATCTTTGCATCCTATGAACAATTACATTCCAAATTTAACATTCCAGATACACATTTCTTTTACTATCTTCAAATCAGGAACTTTGTTAAGCAGAACCTTCCAGATTTTCCTCATCTTGCATCCTCATCCATGCTGGAAAAAATATTGCTCAATCTCAAGGACTTAGACTCCATCTCTACAATATATAAAATCATTTTACAATCCCTCCCTTTCAAAGATCCAAGAGGACACTGGGAAAAAGATCTCTCAATTAATATATCTGAAAAGGAGTGGAAAGTAGCAATGCAGAGAATTCATTCGAGCTCCATATGCGCAAAGCATACAATTATACAACTCAAAATTATATATCGAGCACATCTGTCTCGACTAAAACTCTCCAAAATGTTTCCAGGGCATGATCCAACCTGCGAATGCTGCAACCTAGTTCCAGCCTCACTGGGTCACATGTTCTGGGCCTGCACCAAATTAACATTATTCTGAACAAACATTTTTAATTACCTTTCAGATAGCCTTGGACTCACAATCTCTCCTAACCCATTAACAGCTGTGTTTGGGGTTCTTCCAGAGGGGCTTAAAGTTGAGAAAGATAAACAAATTGTGATTGCATTCACTACACTTTTGGCACGCAGACTTATTCTGCTAAACTGGAAGAACCCAAACTCTCCTCTTTTAAGTCAGTGGGAAACCGATGTGTTATATTATTTGAAATTGGAAAAAATCAAATACTCAGTTAGAGGATCCGTACAGACTTTTTTCTAAACATGGCAGGATCTAATCAGTAATATTTTAAAATAAGTTCATGAAGCACAGAGAATTTATTAATTTAGGTATGTTTAAAAGCCGTAAAAATTTTTACGCCATTTGGCTTGCTCTCTCTCTCAAGGGTGGGGATCGATCTGTTCTTAACTCAATTTTTCTTCTTGTAAAAACTTGATTGCTTTGTATGGATTGCAATAAAATTAATAAAAATAAATAAATAAATAAATAAATATATCATTTATAAAGTCATCTCTACTTGGCATGATTTTTTTTGTTTTTTCGTGAAAGCTGATGCTGTACTGTGCTTGAGTAAGAGAAAGAGCCACCAACTAGTGTCCTTGAACCAGTTGCCATCCACACTAATGCTGGCTCTGACTACTCATTATGAAGGCTTTGACACAGGCCTGCCAGTTGCTACTTGCCTGAACCGTAACAAAGGCAACCTACCAGCACCTCCACACAAACCGTCTTTAGCCTCATGGGCAGTGGAGAAGGAGACTCAGAAGCAGTGTATGCTGCCATTTACGAGTGAGCTCTTTAAGCCTGACCTGATATTGAAAACCCCCAAAGTGACAGCTGGTGACTTAATGTTAGGGTCGATGCCACTTAGAGTGAATTATTAATAACTGCAAGGATATGACGTCCAGTCTGTGACCTGCTACAGTTAAACTGATTTGTTCAGCCACGTCAGCTTTTCCTCTAGGAATCAACCTTAGCCTATAAGCATTTCCAACCTGCAGTATCATAAACAAAACTTCAAAACATAATAATAATGATTCTAATTAATAACATTTATATAGTGCTATTCTAACCTGCTAAAAGCACGTTACACAGACAGTGGGGAACCACTTCAACCACCAGCAAAGTGTAACATCTATCTGAATGGTGCAAAATGCACCCATTTTTGTGCCAGTATGCTTACCACACATTAGCTATTAGTTGGTGAAGAAGTGGGAGAGAAAATGGCAACTAGAGACAGGGGACGATTAGGGGGCCAGAATAACCAGGCTGTGTTGGTGAATTTGGCCACCATAACATTGGGAAACACCGGACTTTTTAAAGGATGCTCAGAGACCTGTGGGTGACCACAGACAATCAGGACCTCAGTTTTATGTCCTGATCTCATCTCAAAGATGGTGCCAGTTTTCGGAGCACAGTGTCCCGATCACAGCGCAGGGGCATTGGAATCTACACACAGGCCAAATGATAAAAGCCCCTCATTGGTTTCCCCAGCTCTCCTTCATGGAGCCAAGAGCTTGGTAACTTACCTCCAGTCTTTTTGTTGTTTTTTTTTTTTGCCTATACCACTTTTTTTTCTTAAGAATACCCAAATGTGCGGCTGCGAATTTGGCTCAATGTTTCAGAAAATTGATTTATATTAGCTTAATTTGTTTCGTTTTGTCATGTTGGCATACTGACTCAATGATTACAAATATCCACCTCTGAATCTCATTTCACAAATTTAAGACAGATTTTTGTGCCAAAACCAAAAAAAGCTACACACTTGGTTTTTTAAAACGTACTCTGAATGTCTTCCATACTTTATACACATGCATTCTGAAGCGACATGAGGGTGCTGTACACTACTGCTTCACTGCTCCAGACGACTGGGCTTAGACTCTTATCCCGTCGCTGTGAGGAGTTTGTATGTTCTCCCCATGTCTGTGTGACACTCGTATTTTCACTCTTATTATGTCAGTGATGCCTTTCTTTGTATTGGCCTAGCGTGACTGTGCTATGTCACTGAATGTCCACTGCAATGTTCCTGCCTTCTGCTTGATGTTTCCATGATAGGCTCTGACTTCCTACAACTCTGAAACTGAATAAGAGATTTCAGCGAAAGGCTCACCAGTTACACGCATCCAATTACTAAAATGGATAATCTGGATTGTGCTGCTGTGTTTCTCCCGTAGTCCTTCTCTGTAATCAATATATCAGTGTTAATGCAAAATAAATCAGATATTTAATTTGAAAACCTTTCATAGAACTACAAACTTTTAAATACATTCACAGTATAATAAAGCTTGAAAAATACATGCTTTGATAATACTATAAAACTAGGTTTTGGTCACTAATAATATTTTCCTGACTTGAAATTAAATGAAACACGTATGTTACTAGAGAACTGTCCCCCATGGCAAGCAGACAGCAGCTTGTTAGCATATAATCTGTAGTAGAATGACACAGAACAAGGTCGGCAGGTTTGTAAAAGTTAATTGACAGAAAATATAAGCACATAGTTAGACCTTCTTAAGGGATGCCAAGGACTAGAGATGTATAGTAGTTAAATCTGAAAAGAAGTGCATTGAGAGACAATTTCAGGAAAAACTCTGGATGGATTATGGGGCTTCAAGGCAGGTGGGAGATACAACTGAAAAAGTTGATAAAAAAAAGACATACTTAGCTAAAGACAAACGTCAGGAAGCTTGCAAAAATACTGCAGATGGAGGTGCTATTCAGGAAGAATTAATGTTTTAGAAGCACTGGCATAATTTGTAGTAAACAAAATTATACAATATTCTTCTGTTTTTACTGAGCTGATGCTTCTACAATACCAGGTTAGCAGGATGTTCACATTGTTGACAAGTAATGATGGATTTACAGGGTCCTGCTGCTCCTGGATGTTAGGTCTTCCCTTCTGTCATCTACAGTAGTGAGTCCAGTATCACTGCAGCCTTTCTCTTGTGATGTCCCTCAAGCTCTTAGACTTCGTTCACTTCTCCTTAACACTTGCATGCTGCCGCTGGGTTATCCGATTCTGATGTTCCACACCTTCACAGATGACACCCAGAAGCAACTGAAAATTATTTCTTTACACATCTACAATAGCCTCACTAAACTCAGTGACTGATGTCTGCAAACTCTCTTCAAGTCAACACATACAAAAGTGAACTACTTCTCCTAGGATCAGCTGAAACTGTTGAACTACTACAACTAAACCTCAAGGAACTTGACTCCATCTCACTATACTCTGGCCCTTACAACACGATCCCATCATCTTCTGTAGCTAGTCTTAGATTGGACTTGACAGCACCTGACCATTAAATGTATACCCCAGTCAGACACTTATTTTGTCTACCATTAAAAATACATAATGTTCATAATTTGTAATACAGTGGTACCTCGGTATACGTCCACTTTGGTATACGTCCTGTTTGGACGTGAAAAATTTTGCTTGGTATACGACCTTTGTTTGGAATACGACTCGCGTGCTAGAACACTGCGCGCTACACTTCTTTACCTCTCTCGAGACAAAGCCATGACTGCCCACAAGCGTCAGTACACCAGTTACTAGCATTCAGTGAACAACCCGCACGCTACTCTTGTTTACCTCTCTCGAGACAAAGCCACGACTGCCCACGAGCGTTAGTACGCCAGTTGCTAGCATTCAGTGAACAACCCGCATTATAACTCTATGTGAATTTTCATGTGATTTTGTGTTTTTTCGCATAAATTTGAATTGATTGTTGAAAAGTATGAAGGTGGCATGCATATCCGGGACATGGCTGCTGCATACCGTATGCCAAGAACGTCTGTATCTAAGATTGTGAAAAACAAAGATGTTATTAAAAAGTAAAGTGAGGTTAAATTTTCATTTATTTCATTTAATTGCTTTTGTATTTACGTATTATAGTATTAAGCAGTGTTAAAATTATTTTATACAACCCCATCAATGTATAATATGCCAATAACAATAGAATTTTTTTCATGGGAACGGATTAGTCATTTTCTCTTTACTTCTTGCGGGAAACATTCGTTTGGTATACGTCCTGTTTGGATCTGGAACGGATTAAGGATGTATACCGAGGTACCACTGTACTTTTATTGCTACCGAAAATACTGCATAATCACATATTTTACAATACAGTGCTCACAGTCCTTACTATTCATATTTAAATTTTGTAGATATTAATCATTATTTTTGTCATTGTTTTCTTCTTCCAGTTTTCTTCACCAGGCCTAAATATTCTTCAGTCAGTTTTGATGCTAAAAAGGATGAAGGAGATCCTGTTTTTTGATGAAACCTATAGAACTGAATCTTCCACAGCGTCTTATCATATACAGATAATAATGACTGTAGAATTCCCAGGTGAGGCTGGTCTGTCATTTAGCTTATGACCCTCTGTAGGTTTATTTTCTCCAGCTATTTTGTTGCCAGCAGTTTTTGTTTTCCTTTTCTCCCTGGTCACCTGACCAGAGCATGCTGTATATTCTCAAATCGAACACTGTCTTTTTCTGTTATAACATTAGAGACTCAAAAGCTGCCTAAATTATGTCATACAGTGGATTCAGAAAGTACTCAGACTTCTTCACTTTTGCACATTTTGTTATGGTCATTTTTTCCCATATAAAGCAACACTCAATACACCAGAATGACAAATAAACAGGATTTTAGAAATTTTTGCAAATTCATTAAAAGTAAAAAAAAAAATGAAATCTCACACTGACACAAGTATTCAGATTCTTTACTCAGTAATTAGTTGGAGCTCCCTTGGCAGAGATAACAGTTTGGAGTCTTCTTTGGTATGACAACAAGCTTTGTATTCCTAGATTTGGAGATTTTCTGCCATTCTTCTAGGCAGATCTTCTTTAGCTCTATCACGTTGGATGGAGTCCATCAGTGGACAGCATTTTTCATGTTGCTCTAGAGATGTTTGTTTGGGCTCAAGTCCAGGCTTTGGCTAGGCAGCTCAATGATATTTCCAGAGTTGTCCCTAAGCCTTTGGCCCAGTTCGAGGTCCAGAGCACTCTGGAGCAGTTCTCATTAAGGACAACATCATACTTTACTATGTTTACCTTTCCCTCAACCCTGAATAATCCTCCAGTCCCTGCTTCTGGAAAATAACCCTACTGCATGATGCAGCCACCATTATGCTTTACCGTTGGAACACACATGATGAGTGGTGCATGGTTTCCTCCAGACATGAAGCTAATCTTGGTTTCATCAGACCAGAGAATTTTGTTTCTCACAGACTGAGAGTCATTTAGTTGCCTTTTTTGAAAACTCCAAATGTCTTTTCCTGAGGAGAAGTTTCTGTCAGTTCACTCTATTACAAAACCCATATTGATGGAATGTTGCAATAATAATTCCATCTCCACACAGTTTTACTGAAGCTCAGCCAGAGAGACCACCTCTCTTATCATGGCCCTTCTCCCACAATTGCTCAGTTTGGCCAGGAGGGTGGCCACTTTGCTCTTGAGAACCTTCAATGCTGCAGATTTATTTTGAGGTCTTAACTAGATCTGTGCTTTGACACAATCCTGTCTTTTAGCTGTGCAGAAAATGCCTTTGACCTCATGGCCTGGTTTTTGCTATGATACACATTGACAGCTGTGGGACCTTCTACAGACAGGCGTGTGCCTTTTGCTAATTGTGTCCAATAAGCTGGACCCCAAACAAGTTGTGAAAACATCACAATGATGACTTTTAGTTGTTATAGCAAGTTTCAAGTATCATAGCAAAAGGTCTGAACATTTGTGTCAATGTGAAACTTCAGTATTTCAATTTTAATACATTTTTAAACATTTCTAAAATCCTGTTTTCACTTTGTCATTCTAGGTTATTGAGTGTTGTTTGAAATTAAAAAAAAAAAAAGAATTTTAAATGATTTAAGCTGCAACATAAAAAATGTGAAAAAATGGGGGGGGGGTCAGAATAATTTCTAAATCCACTGCAATTTAATTTACCCTCACTTCTATTAGGGACTCTTCTATTTTTACTTTTTGTTGACTTTCATAATTGTAACTTTTCCTTTACTATTTGTGAAGCATTTTGAACTATACTCTTCTAAGAAAATGTTCTATATAAATAAATGTTGTTATTGTTGCTACAGAACATTGTCAGAGCCTAACCCACCTTCTCTGTATTTAATGCTGAAGTACCTAGAAATTATTTCATTACTTCTCAGTTGGACTACTTGAGTTCTCCATTTAATAGTCATTACGAACAAAGCATCATCTGGTTATAAAAGGTTAATTTTGTGTACCAAAACTGAAGCTCCCATGAACTGCCTTGTAACAATGGGCACTGGGGTCCCCCAGTTTCATTTAGGTTAATGACCAGATGTATTCCAAATTCATCGTTCTTTCCGTCAGCCCTACCAATTTCTAGAACATATTATCCATACTTGTTTACCAACAGTTATTTTTAAAATTACTACACACTCATTAACACTCTTCTTCTCCACCATTTTCTCCACCTACATTTCAGCTACAAGCTGTGGCATCTCTGCATTAAGGGCAACTGTGGCACTGCCCTCCATCCCCTAGAAGACAGCACTGTTCTGTAAAAATGAAATATCATTTAAATAACCTCACCTTAATCATCATGATGATATTTTTCTAATTTTCTATGACATGCTCAATGTAATGTCTTATCTACAAAAATATGTTTAGTTTTTGAAGTATGTGAAATTTTCCTCCTATCTGGCATAGCCATCCTGTTTCCAGGTTGCTTGGGCAGGCCCTTTTGACCTTGCAATGTTCTCAGAAGACCTTTGTTCAGGTGTGCCCATGTACTGGCTGAACATTTCAGTTCTGCTTTGGCTTGAAGGCTTGAGTTCTTTTAAGCAACCAGTTGACTCATTGTTTGAGACAAAACTGAAAGTGTGCATGAACTTGGTCATCTCATTATTTTGGAGTAGTCATCATCATTATCATAAATCACTTTGATTACTTATGTACAATTCAGTGTGGCACTTTGCCCATTGAACAGAAATGTGAAATGTATCAATATTTATTTGCATGTCCACTTTCCATGTCGAGTATCTTATGTTGAGATATCACTGTCTTTTGGTAGTTGTATTGTATGGCAAAATGATTTATTCATAGTTCTACATTTTGTGTGATGTTTTTCACGGCATTATTTGTTTGGCCTAGTGCTGTTTGCCTAATACATTTTGAAATGAGGTGCCTCACCCTTGTCCTCTCATGCAAGGTTTACTAAAGGCCATCTACTTTCTTGGCTGCCTTCCAATACTACTGCTGCCACTCTGATCTTCCACGGCACTTTCACTGTGGCTCCAATCACCCTTTCTCTGCTGTACCCACTGTCTGCACATTTATGCCGCTCACTTGGGGTCAGGGGCAACACCATTTGTACTATGTGAGCAAATTCGAGCCAGGGTCCTTGACATATAAACAGGCCAATGGATTTAAGAAGAAGAGCAGGTCCTGTAAGAGGTACTCTTTAGGTGCTTGATCATCTCTCTCTCATTGTCTCTTACACACAGACACACACCCTCTACACAGGCTCTGTTTATAGCCAGCTTCTGTGGATGGCTCCACCCCTTCTGACACCTTTACAGTGTGTCTCTCCCTGGTTTATGTGTACCTCCATTATGTTCATGCCCAAAAAATACCATTGGCTACAAGCATACCAAAGCCAAACATTGTCATACATATTGATATAGCGTTGTGCCTGACACAGAACATTCTATGTTCAGATGTGTACAAAGTTGAGAGCAGAGGATCATGCGAAAGGAGGCTAATAGATTGTTGATTGCAAGGAGAGTATGGGTAGTGCTGAGATAGAACTGGAGATTGGCAGGATGACAACAGCATTAACAGCAAGGCAATGCACCCAAGAATACAAATAAACTTTCTACAGCTGCTGCAGCATCCGTTCTGGTAAGTCAGTACCTACTGGATATGGGATTGGTGAAGTAGTGAGGACAGTGAGGACTGAAACACGCCAGGACTCAGGTGATGTCCCAGGGTAGCAGAAGAGGTGTGCAAAGAAGAAGTGCAATACTGAGCAATTCTGGCTTGGGTTGTACTTAATGTTTAGAAGACAGTTATAGTGACTTTAGAGATTCAGCGCAGGATCAATGGTTCAGAATCCAGCTAACCTGGAAGGTGAAGGGTGTCAGAGACCTTGGAGTGTTTGCAGCTGTCCATGGCTTGACAAACTCAGTTATATTACCCCACAGCTGTACAGGCCAACAGGTTCACTTTATCAGACTAGCTTTATTGAAGTTTAGCACATGCTGATTGAAGGAGGTCCACACCTTGCTGTTTTAGCTAAGTACATCATATCTAGGAGGCTACCAGTGTGACTGCATCAGGTGGACACTACAAAACTGGGCAAACACCTGAGTCTTTGACTATTGCTGCTCCCTCACAAGTTAAGCCAGTCAAACCTCAATGAGGCCAACTAACTATTGGCACTGATTATGTCAAAAGTTTTAACCAACTGGAAGGAAAATTGAGCACTGACACCACTAAAGCTCTCTTGAAAAGTTGGGAGCAGTGTAGGCATGACAATGCTCTTCCCTCTTTCTCACAAAACCTTAGAGAGGAAATCAGTCTTTAACAACTATGAACCATTTTGACAATGGTGACTACCGCAGCACCCCTTCTTGGGTTGGCTCACAAGTTGTGAAAAGTCCTTTGGATAGTGAGCCTTCTTCCAACATCAGAAAACCTCATGTCCAGGCTGCAGGGTTCACAAGGACTACCACCACCACCACCACTGCTATGTCCACTGGAACTGGGATTGCTATTCATATCTTGTGCTGAACTCAAGTTGATCAGTGGGTGAGAGAGCAGAGGGTCTTACAAGTGCTTTGGGTTTCAGGTATCAAGGACTTGTGCTTGTTTTTCCCTGGGCTTGTGCTTAAACTACTGGGCTTAGACAAAACTCTCACAGATGTCAAGGCAGCTCACTCAGCTCCCAGGTCCCAGCACTGTATGGTAACTGACTGAGTATCATTAAGGTGGCAGGATGATGGAGGTCTGGCTCTGAGAGTTCCAGTGGATCTGATTGAGGAGGCTGGGACAAAGATCTGGAGAGAGGGCACACAATCACTTGTGTCTCATGCCAGCTGCAGGGCCCAAAGGATGAGCTGACGGAGAAATGTGCTGGGCTTGCAGGAGATTTGGTAAAAAGGACACCTGACGTTAGACTGTTTTATTCATGGATTTAAACTATTATTGGAACTTATTAATTTTTTTTATTCTTCTAAAATGCATTGTTATTGGATTATTTATTTATGTATGGAAGTAGACTGCACTGTGCTTTATTTATTTTGGATACCAATTGATTGAGTAGAAATGCACAAAGCACTGTTTGTATCTATCTTGCTTCTTTGTGTGTCCTCATTGCGCCATCAGAGATACTTATTTTCTTTTGCTAACAAGAGGTCTTTCCCGGCCTGAAACAATGTTCAGACAATATTAGTACGCAAGGCACATGCACATATTGACATGAACTAATTATCATTGATATCGTGAAAAACAGAACACAAAATGATAATGTAAAAGTATGGATGTCACATGATGTCTTATTTTTAAAAATGTTTCAGCAATATAAAGGAATTGTCATCTAAGAAGACAAACAGTAAATGCTAGAAATTACAGAATGGTCTTCAAACTGCAAAACGTGCTGTATCTCTGAGTCAAGACCACTAAAGAAAAAAGTCAAACCTCCAACAGGTTTACAGAGATAGCAAATTAGAATTTGTAAAAATAAAATTGATAGAGTTAAGATGTAGTAGGCTTTAATATTTTGGTCTACCTGACATAAATCTCTGGAATTCTACCAATATATTTTGTAAACTGATGTTCTTGGGACTGTGTAACTCCAATAAATCAACATACTAGTTTAACATCTGGACTCAAATTAATTTGAAATGGAAGGAATCCTCAGCTTAAGCACTTTTATCTCATTTGCTTCAGGGATGCTGCCGGTATCTTCTTTCCAGACTTACAAATTATTACAGAGGCTGTTATCCTCAGTCTTCTACTTACCTTGCCTAATCCCTTTATCTCCTCTACTAGCACAGGCTTGAAATGTCCTCAGCTGCACCCCACAATGATATTCTATTTTTAAAGATCTTGTTTTCATGACATCCTGCAAATCACCTCTTGGCAGAATTATGTCTTGTGGTATTCAGACCAGGTGTCTTGCAGAAAATGAACTAGAATATACACAGAACTGGCATTTGTGGTGGCCTATTTTTAATAATTTTCTTCTCCTACATATACATACCTCCTCCAAATCCCAGCCAGGTATTCACATCCTAGATATCATTTGTATTGCATAAACTGCATACACTCCAAGGTTTACTTTCGGGCTTTTTTTTCTTTCCTTTTATTGGGAACAATGCTGTGCAATAGAAACGTATATCTGAGCAGTCACCCACAGACTTGGCTGTAGTGACAGTTCAACATTTATGAGAAAAAATAAAAAATGATCACTTTATCCAGTAAATTATCTTGTTTAATATAAGAACTTCACTTAATAACTGGTTGTATGTGCAGAGCATTAACATTACAACTTAATGATTGGCTGCAAACACACAAACATCTACTTAAGTGAATAACAGTTAGGAGGATTTTATAGCTCAAACCAACATTAGGTGGAACCATTAAACAGCATAATGCAGTGTTTTTTTACACATTGCATCTTTAGCTTCTGTCTCTTTGGGTGCAAGTTTAGTCATTTCTGATCTGTGCTTCCATAACACTTGTGTTTACACTGAATGCAGACCAATGTGGCATTTTGAGCCTGTCTCAGTTTGAGGTCATGCTTGTAAGGTCTGCTCACAGAATCACCACAATGGCCCTTTCATCATATCTAAACAAGTAAGTAATTTGTTAAGTTTCCCTAGTTCTGTTGTCTGTGACCAACTGTTCTCTAATTAAAGGGAATTAGATCTTGTGATGCTAAACTGAATGATGCATTTACTTCTACAATGATAATGAGGGAACCCAAAATCACTCCAGTCTGGAGTCTGAATCTGATAAGGTCACATCCATTATGATCTGTTTCTACAGCATATTCTTCTAGCTGATATGTTTTTCATGTCTCACTCTCAGCTTGCACCTGGAACCTCTCATTGGCCCACTGCATAGATATATTTGTTGTAAACTGAAATGTTATGCTCCCTTGGGTTCCATTAACTTGTTGTCAGCCATGACACTTGTGCAAAAATAATTAAATATACACTGGAAAATGTAGTACATGATCATGACTGTCACATTTTAGTAGACACTTTAGCTCCTTTGGTTTTCACTTGCTTATTATTTGTTCCTTCCTTTTTAGGTCATAGAATAATGCATGATATGTTTATGCCATGATCCAAATGTTCTTCTGAGAGTGTGATAATAGGCTCTTCACTATGTTTTTCTATAGGTAACATGTGTCTTCACTGACATTTAAATGATATCATTCAGTATTCATGAGTAACACCATGCTTGAATCTGGCTCAGGCACTTTGGAGACAGCTGGATAGAGAAGCCACTGGTCTGTTCTGAGCTCCATCAGTTGCATTACACTATATGATGTCAATGGTAACTTTTTCTGCATCTTGCTCCTAGAAAAGACTCCACAGTTGATGGCATCCATTCTATCATAGCAAACAGTCTCTTGTTAATAACCATATCTGAACTGTATACGAATTGTACACCAGTTCTTGGTGTGATGTCCAGAGGTGGGTAGAGTAGCCAAAAATTGTAAGAGTAGCGTTACTTCAAAATAATAATACTCAAGTAGAAGTAAAAAGTACTCATCCAAAAAATTACTCAAGTAAGAGTGAAAAAGTATTTGGTGAAAAGACTACTCAAGTACTGAGTAACTGTTTGATCATAATAAATGATTTATTTTTTAGAAATGTAATAACACAGACAAAAATATAAAATAATGTGCAAATTCTGCTATTTCCAAATAATAAAATAAAAAATGAGTAAAAATAAATCACATCTTTACAATATAAAGATGCACAAATAACACAAAGTTCCAAATCTCAGTTTTTCACAAAAAAGCTTTTGAAGCCGATACCTACAGTAGGTAACATGTATGTTTGAACAGTGCAAACTACTTACAGTGACAAGATATACACTGACACTATAATACTGCATATGCACTTGCCCTCCAAATAGCACAGCTGACAGAAAATAACATTAGAACAAGACAGCTTGTGCACGTACAAGAAGCCTCACTTTACCTTGACTGTCTGTGTCTGTGCGTGTTAGGTTAAAATGTGCTTGTTCTTCACTCAGTGAAGT
Source organism: Polypterus bichir lapradei (assembly GCA_026402145.1). Classification (NCBI taxonomy): domain Eukaryota; kingdom Metazoa; phylum Chordata; class Cladistia; order Polypteriformes; family Polypteridae; genus Polypterus; species Polypterus bichir. The sequence goes on along the minus strand of JANRMT010062854.1, from coordinate 23,335,355 downwards.
GATGGTTAAGCATCAGCAGGAGTTGGCTCTCATTTTTCATGTATTCTTTCTTTCCCTATCCGCTGTCTGTGAGAGTTTGTGCCGCTATGCCGCCGCTGTTTGTGTGTGGTCATGTGACTTCATGGCTACGTCTGATTTGTGAAACGGAGCCATGTGATTATTGTTGCTATGTCTGATTGGTGAAACGGAGTCTTTTGATTATTGTTGCTACGTCTGATTGGTGAAACGGAACCATGTGATTATTGTTGCTAC
>JANRMT010062854.1:23281803-23335093 GCA_026402145.1 Polypterus bichir lapradei | reverse complement strand
TGCTACGTCTGATTGGTGAAACGGAACCATGTGATTATTGTTGCTACATCTGATTGGTGAAACAGTCATGCAGTAGATCCACTGGTGGCTTCTCTCTGGCAAAAATATCTAATGGAAAAAAAGTAACGATTCGAGTGTTGCCCAATGTAGCGGCTTAAGAGTAGCGTTTCTCCTTCACAAATGTACTCAAGTAAAAGTAAAAAATATAGTATAGTAAAACTACTCTTAGAAGTATAATTTTTTTAAAAAGTCACCAAGTAAATGTAACTTGTTACTACCCACCTCTGGTCTTGACTTCACCTGCAACAGTGTCCTGGATCATAAGTTAGATGGCTTCAGCAACATCATTGAGTAAAGTTTAACAGCGAGACATGTTATTTGCAGCAATGAACTCATTTCCACTTGTGTATTTTGACAGCATCATTGCATGGGATATCATTCTCGGTTTGGTAAGATGAAAATCCAAGTTGTGGATTACACATCTTTAAAAACAACCTCACATTTCAGGTAACTATTTAGGGAATGGTAGCCATGAATGTAACTTCTCTTTTTTGGACACTGAATTTTTGCCTCACATATTAAATGTTGATGGTCAGTTTTGTGCTCCTGTTTTTCACCCTTGACTATCCTTTCATCTAGACCATAGGCTTTGTCTTCATTTCCTGATCCATTTACTTATATAATCTGTTCTTTGGCCAAACATTTCTATTTTGCTAACTACACATATACAGTGTAATGATATGCACACTTCATATTTACTCAAAAGAGTAACACACAGCACAAAGTTTTTGGGATCTACCAAAGTGTTTGAAAAAGTATGTGTAGCTTCTTACTTGGACCCACTCTAGCTAAGACGGCACCTTTCCAGCAGCTTCACTACATTCATTACACATTCCAGCACCTGCTAAGAAGACCTCTAATGTTTGTGTTCTGTTTGATGATGATGCCTTGTTCATGCTGCTTCAGTCTCTGGTGTGAAGATGGCCAGGTGTTTCATAGCACAACTTAGCAAATGAAATATCTATCAGACGTTTCAACGACAGAAGGTTACTCACTTATGGTTAGATCTATGTGTGTTGTAGAAGACTCCCTGAAGAAGAAATTTTTTGGATATTTAGGGTGATAACTAAAAAACTCTTTAGAGTCCATGTGAAATATTGAAACCTCCTCAGGTTGTGGAGTTTCTGTATTTTATTACAAAAGAATATCATCAAAAGAATTTGGACACTTGATTTTTCTGATACCTTATTTGTAGCACTTGTTATTATTGTGATCCACTGTACTTCCTGCATGCTACATCTGCTAAGTCTTAGTGCTGGGGACTTTAAAAGTTTCCATTCTTTTTCCCTTCAATCTACTATGAATAATACTCCTTATGTCATTGTATTTGCACAAAGTAACAGTGATAGACTTCATTTATTGCTTGGAAGTTAACCATTTTTTAAAATTGCTTTAGAAACATTCTTGAAAGTGTTCACAATTACCTTTTTGGGCTCCAGTACCAGCCGAGTGAGAGTGTGCACATTCCCTTGTGACTGTGTGGTACTACAGTATTGTTTCCCTTTACTATCTCAAAGAGATGCATGTTTTCTTAGTTAGCCACTCTAAATCAAACTGTGATGATACTTAATGGGTATGTTATGTAATGGAGTGGTGTCAAGACCCTATCAATGGATTAAATTACACGAATGGATAAATGGATGATTTGAGAGGCTTCTGCTATTTCTTTCTGAATTTATGCACATCAGCATTTCCCTTTGCTTCACTTTTTAACGAAGCAAATAAAGGGTTACAGCTAACATCGATGAACTATGTTCTTAGAAAAATCATTGACAAATACATTTAGGAGGGACTCTCCTTAAACCCTCTTTAGATACAATGATAGGGATGTCCGTCCAAGCAGAAACCAATAATCTAACACATACTTTCCATCTGTGAACAAAGGAGATGACTAATAACTGATCATATCTGAACAGTCCACCTCCAGTTCGCAATTTCTACCTAATCTCAGTTGTCAAAAGAGAAGAAAAAAAATAAAATTGACGTTTACACTGCCTCCAACTCTTTTTGGCCAAGTAGCCAAACCCTTGGTATTTCCTAAAACACTATATTGGCTTATGTAATAATCTGATACTACACATTAATTCTGTTTACATTTATTGATATCAATTCAGAAAACAAGAGAAAGCTAAACCTAGTACAAGCTTATCAGTGGATTTTGTCAGCAAATTATTTTTTCATTTTGTATTTTTGTATTCCTGGTATTACTGATTTAAATTTTGGATCTTTTTATTTAATTTTACTTGTTTTTGTAATTTCTTAATTTGATTTAAGAAATTAAAGTAAATAATTCATCTTTTAATGTTATGAAACATCTCCACTTTTTTAGCATTGCCTATTTTCTGCCTTCTTTTAATTATTTCAGCCTTAGGGTTTTTTGAGTGTTTAGGCATTTGGCCTTGTTCCAGATTGTAGGGGTAAATCATAGCACCCAGGAGCTACTTACATTGTGAGGGATTTCTCAGGGAAGCCCTGCTACTCTAGTCCCTGGCTAAATCTTATGGGGCCGCCTGTCCATCACACAAGCTGTAAATTCTAATGGTACAGTGTCCATTTTAGGACATCTTCCTCCGCCTGACAAAACACCATCATTCCTCATTGGTATAACAGGACTTTCCGTGGCCACCAATTGGTTTGAGAGCTCCTAGTATTTCCTTTCACTGCTCCCAGCATTTATTTTTGTCAGATGAGACTTTATCTTCTGGGCTCCTATTATTAGACTGAGACATCGTGCCCCTAGTTGGAGGTGGCCTTGTGTCACTGGTTACTTGTCCACTTACATTCAGAACATCGTACAGCCAGGCTCTTGTCTTGCACTGCCACATCTTTACTGCTAGTTACATTACAAAGTACATACTAAAGATAAAACATATAAAAGATGGTTTCAAGCCTTCAGTTATGAATTTACCTGTGGAATCTTTTTAACCTGGCCATCATTTTACTGGTATAGTATTACCCTACGTAAAAATATTCAGGAGTCTGAAAACAAATAATTATTTCTCATTTAATTTAAAGGCATATTTATTTTTATAAACTTGTAAACTACTTCTCATATTACTACTATGAAACTAATTACCATTGTGACAGGGCTTTTCCAAAATGAGTAACATTTCCAAAGTCCCAGCTCATTTATCATACCTATCTAAACTGCGAATACCCATGAAAGAAGTAAAAGTTATACATCATCATTAGCGCCACTCAACTTAAGAGCTAACTAAGGAAACTAAATTGAATCTAATCAAAAAACATTCCGTCTGTTTCCAAAAGAACAGCAACCAGGAAGTCTAAGCCTTGCTCCAATTGTTATCGGTGTGTTTCTTGGTCTAATTAAAGGGACTAACTGTGAATGCGTTTGCCGGTTTCAAAAGTCAGTGAAGGTTCACTTTTGCAAAACTAGTTTGATCTAAAGGTCAATCAGTGCATAGAGCTCCATCTTTATTTATTAATTCCTGAAACATATAAAATAATTGACAGAATGCAACTAATTGAAGAGGTTAGGATTCAAGAAAATAATCTCATTTAAAATTACTGCAGAGTACTTCTAATTACCCAGACTGCCAGAAGGGGGGTCGAGACAGCCAATGGGTCATCAAGCCAAACCTCAGCAAAGCAGAAAATCATTAGGAAAGTCATGATTTCCAATTAAAAAGACCTTATTGTTATTAATTACAACCTTTCAAACTTACTGACTTGCTCTCTTCTGACAAGTTCGCAAAAACTAATTGCAAGTCAGCCTCGGTTATTTTTGCATTTGACACCTGACAAATGAGTGAAAGGAGTTTTTTTTTATTATTTTAATATGCAAGCAAGAAAGGAGATGAGGCATTTATGTATTCCTTGCAGGCACAATAAAGGACAACATCAAGATGTTCACATATGCATTCTGGATACATTAGGAAATGCTGTCTAAATTGTCAGTGGTTTAGGTAACATAAAAAGCACATTATGTACTTGTTTGTATGTGCTTTGCAAGAAGAGTAGCCAATAACACAGATCACTATTATAAAACACTTAGAGACACCAAATGATTTAACTCAGTGACCTTTAGTCTAGCTTCCATCCTTCTGCTACTAAATCCATTTAATTCAATTCAGGATTGCAGGGAATTGCAGTCAATTCTAGCAACTTCAGGTAAATGGCAGGAAACCAATCCATTCCTGGGAAGAGTCTCACACACAGACAGACAGCTACACTAACTACACTCTTTAGGGTATGGGGAAAGAGCCAGAGTAGCAATGCATAAACCAGCAGAATATGCAAACCTTAATCCAGCAGTCAAAGTGCCACCTAGCCATCCACCAACTTTATATACTAAATAAACTTTATATGCTGCCACTGTTTATGCTGAAAATGATCAAAATCACATATAATAATGAGAGGAAAAATATGTTTAGTCTTGGAAGTGGAAAGTTAATATTTGTTAGAAACAATTTTATTATTGTATATCAGAAGAAGAAAATGTAACAAAAAACGGTTTATTTAAGTTTTTGTAAGTACCATTCTGATCCATTGATTCTCTCCTCCTGTTTCGGAGATGAGTCTACAATTGTTATTAATAGTTATTGAGATCATCTGCACAAAGGAGAGCTAGAAGTGCTTTTTTGTTTCAGCTTTCAATACAAACAACATTCATTTAATATAGTAATTTTTGATAGCAGGTATAGTGCAAAAGTAGACCTGTGTGAACATAAACATTTTAGAGCTGAAGGATGGGTAGACTAAGTGGCCAAAAAAAGTCAGAAGTCATAACTGAACCAGCAGTCTTGTGCTCACAGTCTTGGGCCTGTAATGAACTTAACAGTAGTTTATATCAGTACCTGGATTTAATAAATGTAATTATGATTTTGAATAGTGGATAAACCTTTTTTTTTCCAAAGCAAAAGAAAAATATAGTCCACTCAGAATGCTGACACTAAAGATGGTATATATGTGTCACAGACGGCAGGGGGTCCTTGTTGGGCTGGGACGCCTCTTCACGGAGAGAACCGGGGAAGCAAGCATGGGCAGAACAGTACCTCCCCTGGGACGTTAGATGGCATTCCCCATGGGTTGAAGTGGTGCCTCGGATTCCCGCAGGGCTTCATGGGAGTTGGAGTTATCTATAGCCCTGTTGGGCTGCCAGGGGGTGCTGCAACAGCTGCTAAGCCCTCTTGGGTGGGTTTTCCGCCACATCTGGAAGTGCTGCCGGAAGTAGGTCAACGAGCACCTGGAGCACTTCCGGGGGCGTTATAAAAGAAGCCAGCAGTCATCACTCGGTGAGCAAGAGCCAGAGTCGGGAGGAGGGAGGCAAAGCTTGCCGAGGAGGAGTGGTAGAGAAAGACAAAAGAGTAAAAGGGAAGTACAGTATTGTGCAGTGCTGTGCTTTGCTTTGGACTGTGTTGTGGCTCGTGGGAACGGGGAAGACGTTACCCACAGGCGAAGAAAGAAAATAAAAACATTTATTTGTTTATCAGTGTGCCTCCTGCGTCTGTCTGTGTCGGGTTATGCGCTAGTATAGCGCCATCTGCTGTCACAATCTTTATATCATGTTAACCAACTGCACTCAGTAGTCCAGATGTGGATTTACGCATGCAAAACAAAGTCTGGGAAATAAGTCAATGATTTCCACTGCATGCTAATGTTCCAGAAATAAAAAGCAACATAAAACTTGGAGAACTTAAAATCTATAGGTTCTTGTAGCTTAGTGCTCTCAAATCTTTAAAAAGTGCAGGTGCTGCAGGCATACTCACTTAATCAGAATACATGTAGTTAATAGCCCTAATATGGATTCTGAAGTAGTCTCCCCTCTTGCACTTTCTATTTTCTGGCTGTGTAACAGTTTATGTTCCCAAAGATACTTGTCTTGCCATCTATTCATCCATCCGTCTTCTGAACCTTTATGCTTAATAAATTAAAGAATTAATTTCCTGTAATAAACCATATTAAAATGTGACTGCTTTTGTTGTGTTACAGCCAGGTTTTTTTTTTCCTGGCTCATATTATTTTTGTTTTATTGTTATCAGTGTTATTTTCGAATTATTACTGTTCATGTTTTATGTTATTTCTGTTAGATTTTGCTTCTTTTAATTAATTAATTTATTTAATATGTACTGTGGTTCTGTGGGTGGTACCCCAAGGGGTGGGCCCCCCTGATCCCACTGCTGCTGAAACCTCCCTCTGGCTGTCCATGGAGTCAGGAAACAGGATCTCAGCAGTGGTCCGTTGAGCTTGTTGTTGGGTAAGTACATACGTTTTTCTTTAGATTAACATACTACTATTTTTGGTTTTCTGATTACTGAATTTGCTCTTTTGGACTTGTTTGCTGTAGATTGCCTTTTTAGGCAAATCCCTTAGCCTCTTGTGCTATTCAGAGCATTTCATTGCATTTTTTAAAATATTTTTTCCTTAATAAATCCTTATTTATAAAAATTCTTTGTTGCCCTTCAAACCAGAGGTTTATGGATCTCTCTTGATATATTTTGGTACATTTCTTGCTATTTTGAACCTTTTAAAGTCAGTTCCCCATTTTTGGGCCTGGTCAGGCTGCAGTTAGCTGTTAGGGCCAAACTTACGAGGTGTGAACCTCTTTTGAACTGGCCAGTGAAGGTCCTGGCCCAAGTTTGGGGCTATTTTTGAAGGCCTCAAACCTTTCTGCCATGCCTGAGATTCTGCATTAAAACAGCTATACTGTAAGATCCAGCAGTCATTCCTAGACTTGCAACTCAACAATAATGTTAATAATCTGCTTTGATAAGGAAATGTACTGCCTGCATAGTAAATATATGAATTTTACAAAACTAACAATCATGGTGACTAAAATCAGTGGTACCATATTCAGGTTTACTTGTAGTTTTTCTTTATCATATAAAGAGTAGGAGTTTGAAATTCAAACAAGTTGAATAATAGAATTTCAGCCTATCATCTTTGCTGAACCCAGAAGGCTAGCAAACTCATTTTTATGTTACCATGCATCTTCTTTTCCCAAAAGATAACCTGCCAATAGTTTCACAAAGTGAATTAGGCCAAAAAGAACCCCATCTGTTTATTTCATAAAAATGGCAGAACAAATTAAAGGCCAATTAGTCTATTGCTAGGCAAATGTAGTGGGCAGGTACCACAAAAGTAAGATTTAGACTGCATTGGCCAAGTAGAGCACACAGCACCAGAGAATAAGGGTCTCTTTGTCAGGCTGCAACAATGACTGGGAGACATCCAAGAAATTGCTTTTAACTGTTTTAGATAGACTGTTTTCAGCAGGAAAGTACAGAACATACAGAGCTGTTACATAGATATAAAAAAGGTAAGCCAAGACATAACAACTAATAACTGGTGTTATCATTTCTACACACACTCAAGATTATTTCAAGAAGAATAATTCCCTTTAACAGTATACCAAATAATAATTCAAAATTCAGCAACATCTCTATAAGCAACAGAATTTAAAATCCTTATAGCTCTAGACAAAAATAGTTTGTAAATCGATTACCTTTGACCATGTGAATCGTAAATCTGTAGCCTGATGGTGACAAATGAAACTTGGCAAATCTATGATGATTTTTGTATGACAGCATTGAGTTGGCTTTCTTTCTAAACTGTTTGTGATACAACTCAGTGACAGAGGCTTGCTGCATACCAATAATTTTACTGCTATATTTTAGTATTGTTAAAATAGTTTATATTCTTAATGATGAAGTTGCCAAACCAACATATAAAAGCAAATGTAAAAACAGACTCAGTATAAGACAAATAAAAAAGTGTCATGGGTTTCCTAAGAAAGAATAGTCCTGTCATTTTCTTACACATTTATTCTGTGTTAAGATCAAAGTTTAGCCTGTTATAAATGATTGTCCTTAGATACTTGTAGTAGTGCCCGGCTGATAATATTGTTGGCTTACAACTACGTTTGGTTCCAATGGATCAGTCGTAAGTCTTTCCAGACGTAAGATGGATCAGTATAGGTATTCAAACCTGACCGTGGGTATAGTACTACATACTAAATCCCTTAAGTCATATTGCTTGTTTATATCTGTTATATTGTTTTTAATCATCATTCTTAGCACATTGTGTAGGTTTTCTATTTTTGTTATGTGTAATTTTTTTATTTTATTATTTTGTTTCATTATTACTGTTGCTTGCATAACCTTTAACAGCTTCATGAGTCCTTTCTTTGTCTGTGTTATATTATGTCATCAGTATGAGCCTTTACTAGTGTTCATTGTGTGAACTGTGAGAGGAGGAATTGAACCTGCAGAGTTTGAGTACTCCTATGTTTTCTGTTTTAACATTTCAGCCTGTTAATATTTAACGTTAACAGATAAAGGAGTTCAGTGTGGTTTCATTACCCCTTCATGTCTGCTCGCATTGTGACTCACAATGCAGAAGCTTTGGAGGTTAACTAGATTCTAAGCCAGAGAGCATCAGTACAGTTCATGTGGTGAACACCAGTTAGGATCGGATAACTCAAAGTCTCCTGGGATTGCTTTTGCTTTCTTTCCTTCCACATACTGTTTGATCACCTTCATTTTTGTGTTGAGATCAATTGCCTTTTTTCTGTAATTGTAAGAGAAATGTAACTGAATGTAGTCGAAACCAATGCAAATAATAAACTCAGATCAAGATGAACGAGTCACAACATTTGGAGCTGGTGTGTCGAAAACTGTCATTTGCCAGTGAGAAGCGGTAGTGGTTGTAAGTCGAGTGGTTGTAAAATACGTAAGTTGCAAGTTGGCAACTACCTGTATACTATAATCTCTATATATAATCTTCATTTGGATCTTGATCTTTGTCTGTCCGCGAATGAATTAGATGAAGAAGCACTAGATGGCAGTAGAGAGACAGCTAAAACATAGGCATTGCATTAAGAATCTCCTCCAGGCTTATACTACTGAAGACTGTAGTACTCCAGTCACACCTCAAAACACAGACATTCAAACTAAACAAATTGTTGTGCTTTAAATTAACTGAAGAGATCTTCATTTAGATCTTGATCTTTGTCCGCGAATTCCACGCATGCGTAGACCACCTTCCAGTTTAGTACATTGTTGTTACTCACAGATGTCAACAATGTACCGGAATAACGAAGGGGTGGTGGACAGTGTTACGCTGGTTAGCTCCTGAGGCCTGGTTAGAGAATGAGATTGCCGAAGATAAAAGATAAGTGCCTACATAACATATGAATGAAAGAAAGACAGTGGGTAAAATGAATGACAACGTAACAGCACGTTCCGGAAATTATTATTGTTACGTTGTAGCCGGCGAGTGCTGCGCGTCTCACAGTTGTACCGTGTCTTGCTCACATGTCAGTGAAGTGATCCCTATTTATTCTTTAAAGAGCCTGGATACCTATGTGTTCCCCTTTTATAACCATTGCTCCGTGTATAGTGCCTTACTCTTTGAAATGCCACAAAGCAACCTGTGAGATTGGAAAAAGGTTGAGAAGACATAGTGAGAGGAAACGATAGCGTCGTGAAAATGAGACAGACTGTGAATGGACAGAAGCAGAAATGCTCCTACACCACCACATAATTACTATTCGGACAGTGATTCCGAGTAGGCTGTTCCTATCGAATCAATGTCCAAGGGTTTTCTTTTGTAATTTTGTTTCCCTTATAAAAAATTATAATGCTGTGCGACGAAGGGCCCAGTTCACGACTGGCAGCTGCGTTTAAACAGGGAGCCCTTCACAGACAACTTTAACACGCGCAATGTAGTTGGGCGCACATGGCTAGTATATAAATAATTAATTAAAAATAAAAATAGGTAAATGAATAGGTAGTAATAATTTCAAATAGATAGTAATAAATAATTAATAACAGTAAAACTAACAAAAAAGAAACACCACTAGTGACAAGTGTAACAAATGCACTGGATATAAATTCACTACTTGGGGCATATCTAAGGGCCGGGGGCAGTACAGAGTTCAGAGTCCAGACAGCCATGGTTTACAATTCTCCTGTTAAAGTGCTGTATTCTGTGTTTTTGTAAATTTCCCCAATCCTAAAATGGCTCTTGCACAACCTACTCCAAAATGTACACAAGTTTTTACTTTAACTAAAATTGTCTTAGTTTCAAAGATAAGATGTTAATCCAGAAGTTTTACTTTCAAGTGCTTGTACATTTGTCTTTATAGGCCTCAGTGATTGTTTAATAGAGCCCTTACACCGTAAGAGTTTGCAGATTAGCATTTGTCACTACTCCAGCATCTAATTTCTAGTGACATGCAGGTCTTTACTCATTTTTGAAATGCCCAGCCTGTCTGCTCTTCAAGTGATAGATTTGGCTTTCTAAGGCAACAGAGATTTGCTTCCATAAATTGCAATGATTGTTTCATAAGACAATGTATCTGTCAATAAAATAACACCAACCTGCTGTGTTTGTCTTCAACTCAACAGCATGTTTTCAAATTGGTATTTCCTTCTCCCAAAATATAATTCGAAGAACCTGCATATGTTACTCTGACACTTGACCAAATCCCAAATCCCACTTCATATGTGAATAAATTTGTCCAAATGCTGACTTGGACTTTCTAATGAATACTTGTTTCTTTGTGTTAATTAAATAAATCCTTATATGTTACACATCCTGTAATGAAAATAATTTTCTTGAAGGTTTTTTTTTGTCAATTGTATTATATGGTCCTTACTGGCCCTGTATAATTTGTGAAAAAAGCTGTTAAACCAGTCTTGTAACCTGCTTGGCTGAAAGTCAGGATTAAAAGAATTTATGCAAGAAGAAAACTGCAGAAAGTTTACATTTTTGAAAAGCTGGCAGAAAATTTCAAGTGAATTGAGTCATTTGGCTCAACTCACGAACAAAAGCGAGATCTGTTGGCTCCCAAACAGCTTTTTTTATTCAGAATAACTACCATTTAAATGCCATAAAAATTTCCAGTACTATGACTCTGTGCCAGTATGTTGTGTACGTTATTAAAATGCATTCGAATGCTGCCTCTTTTTTGGTCTTTCAGTAGCCAATCAAAAGGTAGTCTTTTTCAACTGTAGTAATGTGTGCAAATCAAACTAGTTAGGCATTTAAAAGCCAAAAATAAATAAATAGAGCTGGATAAGCATATGTCAAGCACACTCTTGGTTGTATAACAATGATAATCTACATTAAACAGTACAAAGTAAAGACATGTATATGCAGATAAATACATTTGAAATTAATTAATTACATTAATGCACATCTTTTAGGATATACTGTGTGTATATATATATAGTGACAGATTGGGTCCACTATCGCTCCCTTGAACCCTTGTCCAAGACACCAGACACGTGGTAAAAGTCCAATAACTTATTTTATTTGGACAATAATGTGCACCAAACACCCTCCTCTCCACAATACTCATAAACTATAATCACAATAACAATAAACAATCCTCCTCTCCCAGACGTGTTGCCACCCTTCCACCCAGCTCAGCTCGTCGTCTGGGAGTCCTTTTATATTCCCTTACCCGGAAGTGTTTCCAATCCCCAGTCCATGTGATCTCCTATCACTTCCGGGTCAAATCAAAAGTCCTTTTCTTCGCCCCGGAAGCACGTCATTCCCCTTGTCCATATAACTCGGACATACTTCCGGGGCGTAAGGCAAATATTTGTTGTTCCTCCCAGCAGCATCTCCTAGCGGCCCTCATGGTATCCAGCAGGGCTGTGAATAAAGACTCCAATGTCCATGATGCCCTGCTGGTCTTCGGGGCACCTCCATACTGCAGGGAGGGCTCCACCTGGCGGCGTGGGGGTATTGGCCGGGAAGAGCGGCCGGCCATACATCACAATATATATATATATATATAAACTGTGTGGAAAAACAGACCCCCGTACACGGACAGACAGACACCAAATGTCCAAAACACACACTATTTATTTTCTTCTTCTCACAGTACATGAACCACCACAACAAACCCAGCTCACAGTCCTTCTCTTTCTTTTCCCTTTCTTTCCTTCTGCCGCCTCCGCTCCTCCAGTAACAAGCTTCGTCCTCTGCCTCCCGACTCCAGCTCATCTAATGGAGTGAGGCAGCCCCTTTTATCCTGTCCTTGATGTACTTTGCAATGATCTTCCAGCGACACTTCCTGGTGTGGCGGAAGTGCCACCTGAGCACCAAGAAGCACTCTGGGTGTACCTGGAATTTCTTCTAGCAGAACTTCTGAGTGTGGTGGAAGTGCTGCAGTCCAGGGCTCCATAATCCTCTGGGCGCCCCTTGGTGGTGGCCATAGGCCCCAACAGGGTTGAGCTTCCAAGCTCTGATCCTGTGGCCCCCATGCAGACCAGGGTGGCTGCCCTCTCATGGTCCAGGGGAGATATTGTCTCTCTCCTGGTCCTTCTAGGCATTCCCAGGACCCCCAGCCATCCGCCACAGCTGATTTGGTTATTCATTCATTAATTGCCTCAAATATGTTTTACTTAATATAATCATCACATGAGTGTGCATAATATGACAACTTTGTTGTCAGTGAAGTTTACCCCTCAAATTTAAGTCAGCATGAACTATATTAATATCCTCAATTTAATGGTCAGACGCTTGTGCTCACTGCACCTGCAGTGTACACTTAAGAGTGACAAATGTCAAATCATTAAACCTGTTTAAATATTAAATAAAAACAAGTTCATGTGAAAACGCCATATAATTAATCTTTTCATTCAGATCTTTTTCTAAATAAACCTAATAGTGAAACATGGCATCAATACAATATGTGTTAGTAATCGATCATCTTTGCTTCCCACCTATCAATATACTTCTTGATCTAAAAAATCCACAACCATTGGGCACTAATTTGTAGTTCTCCACCCTTGTCCGAAGTCTTCCATTTAATTATTCTTGAAAGAGTCCAAGGAGGGGGAGCACCTAAGGTCCATAGCCATATCCTTGGTCTTAGAGATATTTAGCTGCAAAAGGGGACAATCAAACCATTAAAGAAACTCATCAACAACAGGTCCGTGGTTGTCCTTATCTTCTAGAAGACTCACAATGATAGAGAATATTATTGGTCACACATTCACATTTCTTTCCTGACATCCTTACTTTTTTAAAAATAATCCTGCATGTTATATGGCGATGCAGATGATTTCTTAAATTGTGCATATTTCGTGTGACTACAGGTGGCTGCTGCTGAGAGGCACAACTTTCTGTTCTTACTTGCTGTAACTCTAACCTCAGCAATCAAACAACACATCAACTGTCACAAAAATGGCTACACTCCCAAACTAGAGCAGCACTCCCAACAGTGTAATAACGACCAGTAGGTTTATAAGAACATAAGAAATTTGAAAAACGAGAGGAGACCATTCAGTCCATCACACCCGTTTGTTTAATGAATAGCTAAGCAGTCCCAGTATCTCATCCAGATACTCCTTAAAGGTTGTTGACGTTTGTGTTTCATCTAAATTTCTCGGTAGTTTGTGTCTGAGACCCTCAACTCATCGATTAAAAAAGTGCTTCCTGGCTTCACTTTTAAATGCACTTCCCCATTAATTTATATTTATAATTTACACTGATGTCCTTGAGTACGTGATTCACCCTTAAGCTGAAAGAATGTTGCTGGATCTACTTTATCAATGCCTGGATTAGGACCCCACACAGTCTCCTCTTCTTGAGACTAGACAGGTTTAATTCTCTTAAATCTGTCAGAGTTGGGCATATCCTTGATTCCTGGGATGGACTTGATTGCTCTCCTCTGCACAGCTTCAAGTGCTGCCCAGTCTTTCTTGAACTGTGGTGACCAGAACTGCACTCCATACTCCAGTCTTATGAGTGCATTATACAGTTGCAGCATAACACCCCTTGACTTAAATTCAACATTTGCCTTTTTAATTGTTTCTGTGCATTGCTAAGTCAATGAAAATGTTGCATCAACATATACCCCGAAATCCTTTCCAGAGGTTGCTTCCTGCATGACGGTGTCTCCCATCTTGTATTTATAGCTTATGTTCCTTTTGCCCACATGTAACACTTTGTATTTTTCTACATTAAATGGCATTTTCCAGGAGTTCGCCCAGTTTTGAAGCTTGTCTGGGTCATTTTGAATTCTTTCTGCTGCCTCTTGAATTTCTGTCATCCCTCCAATTTTAGTGTCATCTGCAAATTTCACACATTTACTAACTATAGCAGAATCAATGTCATTAATATAAATCAGAAAAAGTAATGGTCCAACAACTTTGAGCATTCTTCTCTTATTTGAACCCTTTGTCTCCTGTCTGTTAAACAACTAGAGATCCAGTTTTGTAGGTTATCTCTGATATCTCTGCAGCTTCTAGTTTCAGAATTAATCTTTGGTGTGGGACTGTATCAAATGCTTTTTGAAAATCTAGGTAATTATAAACACTAGCATTGCATTAATCGTTGATTATGAAAGCTTTATTTTTGATGTCTGATAGGCTGAACTTCACATGAAGCCTGCTATTTTTGCAAAATATACCTTTCAGTGCAAGACCATGTCATTCAGAATATTCCTCCTATAATTCAATTGTGTTGATGTCTTGACTTAAACCATAACAGTAAGTAAATGAATGGCTATAAATCCTCTATAAATTTGCCATATTGTCTTTTTCACTAGAAAAATAACATAATAAATGTGCTATGCTTGGAAGAGGTTTAACATTATAATAACGGTAAAGTTTCAACCAATACCAATGCATATAGAGACCAAGTATCATCCCGGTATATCTTGAAAATACAATTAACATAATATGACAAAACTGAGGGGCCGTAATTCCTGGCTGAAAACTCATAGAGACACATGAAGAACAACTAGGTTCATGGATTTGGGCGTACAGTACAAGGCTTTATCGATGAGATGATAGTGCTCTCCACTGTTACCATGCTGCCCTGAACGTAGAACTGAAATAACATAAATGTCAGAAGAAAGCACAATATTTTCTTAATTTCTTGGGTGTGTTTTGAACACATCAGCAGAAAATTTTTGATCTACAAGTTCAATGTAAAAGTTGTTTTTTTTTTGGACAAATCATAAAAGTTAACAAGTTGGTTATCAAAAGCCATAGACATTGTTGCAGAAAAATTAAATTAGAAGCAAAGTCTGAACAGCAGTTAGCAGTGCTGCCTCACACCACCAGGCGATAGGCCCTTGTGACTGTCTATGTAGAGTTTTGTAATTGCCGACTCTTCATATTGCTTCAATGTGAATGATGGTGTATATGTGTGTGTGTGTGCCCTGTGAGGGACTTTTGCCCTGTCCAAGGTCGCTTTCTATCTTGTAATTGATGCTACTATGAAAGGCTGTGATCCTCATCAAGTGTATAATGCAGGTTAGAAAAGAAATTAATTAATCCATTAAGCATATTATACGAGTATTCATCAGCTTACAAGATCGTTTTATATTTTTGGTTAACAAGGAAGGAAGATGTAAAGACATAATACTTACCAACCCATAGGCGATGGTGTCTGTGTACATTCTCATTTCTGAATAAATGTTGACAAGATACCACCTGAACGTCTTGCACTGAAGTTTTTTCCTGAGGGCTTTCCTTTCTGTAATATCACCAATGTCTATCCCAGAATCCTGTGGATTAGAAAAATATTAGACATTAAAAGTAAACCCATGACAGTTTACTGGTCTAGAGATACTAGTGACACCTCAGTGGTTTCCTATTCTTTGGTTCTTCTTCATGCATTTTTAAGTTAGTGTATGTAATATAGTAATGTAGTCACATAAAATAATAATTTGAAGAAAGGAAGCATTTAAGAAGCAACAGGATTTGATTGATTTGCTTTCAGCGTTTTTTTACTGAAGAGAAGTTTCCATCCATCAATACACCTCAAGCTGAGGGCACCCAGGCATCACTGTTCTCTGTTGGTTTGCTGCAATATGTTGCAGTCCTTTGCTCCAGAAAATGTCAGGCTTTTTCCCCACAGTTCCTTCCCTTTCCTTCCCCTCTCCGCTATGTGGCAGCTATTTTGGTCTTACTATGCTCTACCAACTTTCCACAACTTAAAGGGATCTGATTTTTGGTTTGCTGTATTGATATGTCTCCAGAAGATCTTCTTGTCGAAGACAAGTCGCTGGAAAGCCGGCATGGCCTGAGCCACCTTATCTCATGTGTTGGCTGCCAGCTCAGTTTTCAGCTTTGGGAGAGCTGACCTCTCTTTTAAATGCTTTATATACACCTACAGTATGAGACATGCCATCTAAAGGCAAGGTACTGTGTAGTCTGTCTACCGATAAATATAAATCTTATTTTTTATTTTTATTTTAGAAATCAAAAAATAATGCTTTAATAAAGTAGAAATATGGAAATAATCATTTCATTTCTAAGCAGTGTTTTACGCAAATTACATCAGTAAAGAAAACAAAATGTATTGTGTTTATTTAAAGATTTCTATGAATCTTCTGGATGTGGTGACAGGCGCAGGCAGATATTATAGAGATTTACATAAACTAATCTCAAAAAAAAATTAATTGCCCATCCATCCAACCACCCAGTTTTGGAATGCTTATTATATCTCATCTCATCATCTTAATGAGGGCTATGGCTACTTATTATTATATTACATATTATCCATCCATCCATCATCCAACCCGCTATATCCTAACTACAGGGTCATGGGGGTCTGCTGGAGCCAATCCCAATCAACACAGGGAGCAAGGCAGGAAACAAACCCTGGGCAGAGTGCAAGCCCACCACAGGGCACACACACACACTCACACACTAGGGACAATTTAGAATTGCCAATGCACCTAACCTGCATGTCTTTGGACTGTGGGAGGAAACCGGAGCACCTGGAGGAAACCCACGCAGGCATGGAGAGAACATGCAGACTCCACGCAGGGAGGACCTGGGAAGAGAACCCGGGTCTCCGAACTACGAAGCAGAAGCGCCACCCACTGCGCCACCGTGCCGCCCCATTACATATTATATTTGCTATTATTACATTTAAAATGTTAGAAATAGAATATTACATATTTTTGAATTTGCATAATACATAATGAGCTGAATTACAGAATTACAGGTTGTATGAAATGTACTATTTAAATATGCATGCATCCATTGAAAAATCTGGATAATCAATTTCTAGGTCAAAAAGTGTTAATGAAATAAACTATTATTTTCTCACTATAAATCAGTTTTTATGAAAGTGTGTCTTATTGACATTATACACATTTTTGAAATTTAATAGACACAAAAAATATGGATGTGTTTAACATAAGAGAGGAAAACACAAAGGTGCAAAATAATTTATAATAATGTCTCTCTGGCATGCAGCCCTGAGAAAACGACGGCACAGGCTGAACGTTTCAACTCCACAGAGACACTGACCAGCCTGCGATTCTTAAAATTCATTCACTCTTCAGACCCGATCAATTAAATAACACTGTTGGGGCACAGCCTGTCTGTTAACATCACAATGTTAAATTAACTCGTACAGTTTTAAAAGTGTGCATCTGGAAATGAGGTGCTTGTGCATCTTACAGCACACTCACTCATACTGGGCCAATTTAGAGCCACTAGTAAACCTAATCTGCCTGTTTTAGGGATGTTGTGGGAATCCAGATTATCCAGAGAAACGACTGGGGAGGGTGCAAACACCAAGCAGGTATAAATCCAGAACCATAGTACTTCCCTCAAGATTTTATTATAATTTGTGATAAAGATGGAGTATATTATTGTTTATAAATATAAATATAAATATAAACTCAATGTATTTATAAATCTATACAGTGATTAACAATGTTTTGAAAGCCAGCATATTTCAATTTAGATTTAAAATAAAACCACATGGCTTAATAATTAATTTAATCTGCATGAGTAGCAATGCTCTAAGTAAATAACTAATCTATGAAACTTATTGCTATCTAATTTAGAGTTGTGGGGAGCTGCAGCCTCTCCTTTTAGTGTCAGGTGGAACAAGCTCTAGTCTGGATGCCAGTCCATCACTGGGCCCACTCACACACACACACACACATACACACACATACATACACACAGAGTCTGGGACTGTGAGTTAGTCTGACTTGCATTTCTTTGCTGATGTGGGAGGAAAACACTTACAAGCATGGAGAGGATGTGCAAACTCCACATAGACAATGGCTGCTTGCGGGACACTGTTGTCTTCAGACTGAAACAATTTTTTTTTTATAAACAATTTTTATCAAATTCAGTAAGCAGCAATCATTCTACCACCTTTAAAATATGTTTATTCAGAAAAAAATATATATTTTCTCTATCTTTTATTTAAACAGTTGAGCACCCGCATCAGAACTTCATTTCAGCTTAAGAGCCTGATGTGACAAGACATTGTGCCTACGTTCCTACTCTTGCACATGTCACACTATTTTTCATTTGCCACACATATTTCTCAATCCATTAGTTTCTTAACTCAAAAAATAACAGTCATGCATGCAGGCCCAGTGCCATAGGGGAGCAAAAGGAGACATTGCCCATATAAAATGAACTCTCAGCTTTGAATGAAAGCAGTTTTACTAATTAAACTTGTGCAATAAAACATAGTAGCACTTTGTCAGCAGTCAAAACTATTACACTAACCATTCATTCACACTAAAAGTGCATGTCTGTTTAATTCGCACAGTTTTGTATTTAAAAACAAACAGAATTAAAACAGAAGTTTTGCAAGTGTCTACCTACTGTATCTTTACATTAATATATCAATGTTTGTCACTTAGTTAAAGTGCATTACAGATTATTTTATTTGACTTTTTATTCTATATTTGTTGTTTAGTAAGTGAATTTGATCTTCTCAACTATAATGGCTATGTGTATTGCCATATATATTATGGTTATTGGAAATTAACATTCATTAATGCACTAGGAAGTACGCAAACCTCTGGTCCTCCCAAGAACAAGTTTCCATCCCCAGTAGTGCGTATGTACCAGTAGGCTGCCGTACCGCATGTGCTTGATACACAGCAGATGCCGGAGCTGTCATTCTTCTTCTTTTTTCTATCACATAATCATCTTCTGCAATTTGCTTTATGCTCAGCACACGTCACTGTTCTTATTCTTTCTACCATATCTCCTTATCAATCAGTTTGCCATAAAAAGGACGTGAAACCTGATACCTTTGTGAGGGTTGCTGCTAGTCACATTTTTTTCTCTTCAGTGCGTATCAAATCATAAGCCTTTGATTAAGACCAAGAGCCCCAGTGGTTTGTGAGTAATCATGTCACAGACAGATGCAGCTCTTAGCATTTTATATATAGACTAGCCACAGTACCTATTGCAGACAGATTAATAGAATAATTAAAAAATATTTTCCCTCTCTTGCCCTATGTATACCTTCAGCACATTTGCTCGGTATTTGTGCGTGTGAAAGTCTCTTAACTGGTGCTTCATTTCTCCTGTAATGCCTGCTTCTCAGAAAAGTTTAAATAAGGGACTACATCTGATTCACTCACACTTATGAACCAAATGTTTCCAAAATAATAGTAAAAAAGTGATCAGAAATAAAGTGGTATAAATAATAGATTTGTTCTCATAAAAGAAAATAATACTTTTAAACTAAAACAAAATCCAAAAAGACATTTCTTTCCATAAGTTTTTATGGAAGTTTTACTGAATTTGTTTTGATGGTGAATGGCAAAATGTGCTAGTGCTTCAGTATAGCAATCTGACAAAGGACTTGAGAGTTTCTCACATTCAAAATGATGAAAATTAAGTCCACCAAATCTCTTAACAGATTATTAATGGAATATGGGTGCAAACTGACTCATGATGCAATATAATTTACTTTACTTGTTGTACATAAAGTGTAACTGAATGTTCCTATCTTTACTGTCTAGGCAAGTCATTAATTCTGCAGATCTGAACCATGAAAAAGCTATTGGTGGCAATGGACTGATGAATGGGTGTAGGTGTATAGCTATAATAAATGAGGGCCATAAAAAAATAGGTAGGGGAACAAGGAAACAAAATTTGTCTCAAATAAACAATGGCAAAGAACTTAGGGCATTAAAAAATTAAGCCAGGGATATCCCTTTACTGGCAGAGAGATGATAAAACAGTAAACTGAAACTATGCAACATATCTGTTGAGAACATAAAACCAAGGGTTTTTAAGATTGTGTGACAATGAATTGAAGAAAATGATCGCATATATGGTCATCAAGAATCTTGAGAATTGCAAAGTCTTACTTTGACACTTCAAATTATTTATTGTTTTGTTGTAAATCACTTTTGGAGCAACCAGCTCCGTCTATCTTAATTTCACTCCTACATCTCGCTAAGCCTAGAGTTAATGGCACTTAAGTTGATGAATTAGCTCCTTTGGAGTGCCTCCATCTCGTAACAACAACAAAATGTGGATCATTAAAAGGTAGACAATCAAACTCTGGGGTTATAATTGCCTATAAATCTAAACAGCTCACAAGTTAATATCAACAATACTGCATGTGTAGCGTCTCTGCCAAGCTCCCATATTTCTCTGCTACAAAAGCAATTCCAGGCATCGGGCACGGTATTCATCAAAGAGGCTACACCAGTCTCTGAGACATTATTCATATTCTGATTACTGTGTATATTTAATTATGAATTAAAGACTACAGTACCATTTTTACAACGATACATCCTTCAATAAATAAATCTCCATTAAACAAAGGCTTATGATTTTAGAGCAATTTTTCAAATGTATACAGTACCAGGGTAGTTCTACAAAAGCTAATCCAAATAATCAAGGAAAAATCCAATTAACTTCAGATACATCACCATTTCATCAAATGGTTTTATTCCTAATTCCACTTGTCTTACTCTAAGCATAAAACAAATAAAGTGGTGCAGTGGTGCAGTGCTTGACTCTAATTCATAGTTCCTAGGACTTGAGTTTCATTTCCAGTATTGTTACTACCTGAATTGAGTTTTCATTTTCACAGCATACCCTGTGGCATTCCCACGCATATTAGGCCCATTGCGAATTAAAGTTGGTATACCCTGCTGCTAGCAGAATTGTACTCAGCTATGTCAGGTTAGGTGTTAGCTCTTCAAGACCCTGGGGTCATAAAATGAACTGGTGAATGTAAAAGAAACAGGATGGCATATTGGTTTGCCTTTCTGCCTTGCAGCTTCAACATCCTGCTGTTTGTCCCTGGACTGAAGAAAGTCTGAACTGAATGTTCACAATCTCTTTTCTACTGCTGAGATAGGATCAGGTTCACTGCAGGTCTGTAACAAAAATGGATGGCTGGAGAGATGAAAGATGATTTTTTAATATTTTTTACACTGGAGAGATGAATTTCATCATTCGGTTTCTGGATCTACTCCAATAAATGGTCAGATGTATTAAGTATTTCACTTACAAAATTTTAAATTAGAAGCATAGTATTTAACTTCATTAAGATGACATCTAAAATGTCAAGACATTGGTAAATAATACCAAGTAAAAAAAGCATAATTTTCAGTTCTGTTTTAATTAGATGATTTATAAACAATGGCAGGTTAATATTTGAGTCGATTATTTCCTCAGTCATCTAGCATTTTGAACAAGTTTTCTGATTTGATAGTTTTATGCCTAATAATAGTTATTGAAAACATGCTGATATATAGTGTTCACTCATGCCTGTCCAAGCTCTGCTCAGCTTGGTGCACCATCATCTGTGAAGAGTACAGTGAACTGTAAATAATAAATTATCAGATGGGCAGTCTGAACTGAGAGGATCACAGTGGGCTTTCAAACCGACTCTTTCCAACTAGTCTTCAGATTTCTTCACAACCACCACTACATGTAATGAGAACCACAAGCTGGCCGGATGAAACTTCTGTTGTAAAATGGCTCCTCATTTTGTACATGAGCCAAGAATCTATTCATTTACCTTCCCCACTCACAGATAGCATAAGCCCATCTCTGAACAGAAAGGTGCAATGTGTCTGACTCAATCAGAATTACCACAGCACATAGCATCGATGGATCTGGAATTTCATCATTAGATCTGGGCAGTGATTTAGTACACATTGTAAAACATTCATAGTGCTAGACAGGGAAAAGACCTCAGTGTCATCAGTGTAATGAAAGCATGATCTTGAAAAATGTTCAGTGTGAAGATTTTTTTCCACTGCAACACATTAATGTCACATCCAGGGTTGGTTTCTGTTGTGAGGTTAAGAATACCAAAACAGGTTTCAACCCTGAGTTTGATCAGCAGGCTTTTATAACTAGATGGATCAATGAAGTGGAGGACCTACTTCTTAAAATGTCCCATTATTCACATTATGAAGTGGGAACCAAATAAGCGTTTAGTTATAATTCCTTAAATTGTGCTGCACATGGCAAAATTTGAATTGTAGGGAACAGTCATCATGGGTTCAGAGAGGTGACATTGTGTTTTACTGTTGTGATGGAATTTTATGAGAAAGCACAAAAGGATATGATCAGAGTGGTGCTATTATTTATTGACTTTCAGAAAGCATTTGATAAGGTGCCACAAGAGAGGTTTGGTGTCAAATCAAAAGAAGTTGAAGTTCAGGGTGTGGGGTTTAGATGGGTGCAGAACTGGCTAAGATATTGGAAATGGTGGGCTATGGTGTGAGGAACCCTATCAGAATTAGGTGTTAAGAGTGGTGCTCCACAGGGTTCAGTGCTGTTGCTGCTGCTATTTTTAATTTATATGATGGATTTGGATAGGAATATAACTAGCAAGATGGTTAAGTTTGAAGATGATACCAGGATAGGTGAATTGGCAAATAATTTGGAATCCACTGAATCCTTACAGTGGGACTTGGACAGCATACAGGCCTGGGCAGACTTGTGGCAGATGAAATTTAAAGTAAATACAGTAAATGTAAAGTATTACATGTAGGAAGTAAAAATGTTAGGTTTGAATACACAATAGGAGGTCTGAAAATGAAGAGTACACTTTATGAGAAGGATTTAGGAGTCATAGTGGACTTGACATTATCAACTGCCAGACAGTGTTCAGAAACCATTAAGAAGGCTAACAGAATGTTAGGTTATATAGCGCCCTAAGATGTAGACTACAAGTCCAAGAAGGTTATACTCAAGCTTTATAACACACTGGTGAGGCCTCATCTGGAATACTGTGTATGATTTTGGTCTCCAAGCTACAAAAAGGACATAGCAGCGCTGGAAGAAGTTTAGAGTGGAGCAACTAGGCTCATTCCAGAGCTGCAGGGTATAAGTTATGAGGAAAGATTGAAGGAGATGAAACTTTTCAGTTTAAGTAAACACAGATTAAGAAAATGAAATGAATGTAGTTATTTCAACTATGAAAAAATTATTACAGTGAACCGAGAAATGATTTCAACAGGAAAATGTGGACAAAGCTAGGAACTTATTATTTGTAAATCTCACACAAACATCAGAAGGTTTTTCTTCAGACACAGAACCACAGACACATGGAATAAGTACTGTGGTGAAGAGTACTCTAGGGACATTGAAAATGTGATGTTATTCTGGAGCAATTATGTGGATAGGATTGGTAAGCTTTTTTGGGCTAAATGGCTTGTTCTTGTCAAAAGTTTTTCTAATGTTGTATCATCCAGCTGCTTTTTGAACTGTCTTCCTCCAAAGAACATCACTCAAATACCAGATAGCATGTTCAATATACAAATAACCAGGCTGTGCAAGAAGGTTTATTCCTAAATATTTAATGATAACCAAGATGAAATGTTTTTGGAACTGCTGAGTTTCAGAAAGCATCTAGTGTGACAGCAAAGCAATTCTTGGCATTAAAGTGACATGCATTTGATTGGAAAACAGACTCTTAAGATGCCACTAGACGTAACAGAGTACTAAGCTCATTATGAATTCCTCAGAGGTGCCAGCAGAAGGAAAAAGTTCAGAGGGGCCAGAATGAGGCCAGCTAGATTCACTCCCCTTTCTTGTACAGTATGAATCATTAAAATAAAAATTTTGGTGCCCTGCCCATAATCTAGTTACACATCCCTCTAAATATGTGAGCAGGTAATTCATTATATTAAAGGAGCCACCAGAGGACACTTCAGAGTTTGGAGCTATTTGAGCAGCGAATGATGATGGAAGTCCTGATGTCCTTGAAGCTAGAAGAAGTCTCTAGCTAGAGTAGAAACAGATGCAGACTACCACTGCTCATTGAATAAGGCACTGGAGTGGGAGCTGAGAACATGTTTAGATAGAATATCAAAGACAGGGACAATGGCAGGGTGTGTTCTGGTGTACCTTTGAATGTTACAAAATGCAAGCAACCCTATTCAGGGCAGAACTCTTCATGTTGATATGTCCAAAGGAGGACATTCTTTGGGACAGATTTCTAATTCTTCTGCTTATTTCAATTTTTGTCTACACTAGTGTATGCCTTCCTTGTGGTATTATGTCCTTCTTGTTCAATAATACATAATGTTATGCAGGTTGGGACAGATTGGCTTTTGTTTTGCAAATACAAGTGGTATAATGAGGCACCTTTTCTTTGGTAAACAACAAAGAAATGACTTCCCTCCAATAGCTGCTTACCCAGCTGCTAAGTGAGAAAGGATGCCAGTGTAGCTTGGGAAAGAACTGCCATTGTATCAGACTAAAAATATTGTAGGCATATGAAAATTGGAGAAAGTCACTCAATTTTCATATTTGGACACACACAGTTTATTCTTATACCAGCCTATAGAAATGTGTAAGGGTAGCAGAATAGGAAATGGCCGAATGTAAAAAACAAAAACGAGAAAGCTGAGTGCCCAAAGTTACACTTCAAACAGAAATGCACTGTTTACATGGCTCACAAAACAACGTTTTATGTAGAACAAAACTGGTGCAGTTTATTTTTTTTAATTATTTCAAGTTCACAAGGAGAGTCGTGAGCAAAGACTGAATCAACCACCTTACAGACTAAAGTCTATTGGTATGACCTATCAGAAGGATATGGGAACAACAGTAAAATAATAAACATTTCACAATAAAGATAAAATAACATTATTAATTATTTCAGCAAGATGGGTGTGGTGAAGTACAAATTAGCCAAGAACATCTTGACAGATGTATTTTCAGATACTGAAGAGAATGTAAAATTGACGACTGTTAAATTTATATCTGCAGGGCTCCCAATTAAATGATGGAGTCCACAGGCTAGGAGGCTTAAGTTTAGTTGGCTGCACCAGCTGCAGGTGTTTGTTAAAATCAGTTTCTTAACTGTAAACTAATTTTTTGCTGATGAATGAATGTATGCATTTAAAATTTCTACTGTGCATATACTTTCCTGTTTAAAACATAAAAATATAAATTCGGTCATCATTTATGTGAACCTGCCTGTTTCATTACAGGGTTGCAGATAGGCAGAGTTCATCAAAGCACCTAAAAAAACAAGGCAGAAACCAAAGTACAGGGCATGCTTATTCACGAGACACCAGGTACCATAATACACATTATGGGGTGTGGAGGAAAACTGGAGTATGGATGTAAACTCCTGCAGTCACTAGGAGAATAAACAAAGTCCTACACGGAGTTCAAAATACATCAAACTAAGCAGTACAATGTCCTCTTTCTAAACTTGTAATGGACTGGTACCTCTCAGTCGCTGACCTTCATTTTCTATTTTTCTAAATATTGTATTTAATAGATTAGAAATGATGAACCCACACTTGTAAGTCGATCAAGATAGCTATTCTTCTGTTAGCTCCCTTTTTATATGTCTTTCATTTTCAGCGTTTTTTTTTTTTTTTAATTAATTTTATTGCATTCCATACAAATCAATCAAGTTTTACATAAAGAAAATTTGAGTTAAGAACAAATCGATCCCCACCCCTAAGAGAGAGAGCAAGCCAAACAGCATGAAATTTAAGACCTGTAAACATACCTAAATTAATAGATTCTCTGTGCTTCATGAACTCATTTTAACATATTACTGATTAGATCCTGCCATGTTTTGAAAAAAGTCTGCACGGATCCTCTAACTGAGTATTTGATTTTTTTCCAATTTCAAATAGTATAACACATCAGTTTCCCACTCACTTAAAAGAGGAGAGTTTGGGTTCTTCCAGTTTATCAGGATAAGTCTGCGTGCCAAAAGTGTAGTGAATGCAATCACAGTTTGTTTGTCCTTCTCCACTTTAAGCCCATCTGGAAGAACCCCAAACACAGCTGTTAATGGGTTAGGAGGGATTATGACCCCAAGGCTGTCTGAAAGGTAATTAAAAATTTTTGTCCAGAATTATGTTAATTTGGTGCAGGCGCAGAACATGTGACCCAGTGAGGCTGGAACTAGTTTGCAGCGTTCGCAGGTTGGATCATGCCCTGGAAACATTTTGGAGAGTTTTAGTCGAGACAGATGTGCTCGATATATAATTTTGAGTTGTATAATTGTATGCTTTGCGCATATAGAGCTCGAGTGAATTCTCTGCATTGCTACTTTCCACTCCTTTTCTGATATATTAATTGAGAGATCTTTTTCCCAGTGACCTCTTGGATCTTTGAAAGGGAGGGATTGTAAAATGATTTTATATATTGTAGAGATGGTGTCTAAGTCCTTGAGATTGAGCAATATTTTTTCCAGCATGGATGTGGGTGCAAGATGAGGAAAATCTGGGAGGTTCTGTTTAACAAAGTTCCTGATTTGAAGATAGTGAAAGAAATGTGTAGTTGGAATGTTAAATTTGGAATGTAATTGTTCATAGGATGCAAAGACGTTGTCTATATAAAGATCTCTAAGCAAGTTAATTCCAAATGTTTTCCAGATATTAAAAACTGCATATGTTTGCGAAGGTTGAAAGAGGTGGTTCTCTTGCAGAGGTGCCACAGATAGAAGCTTCTCCGTCTTAAAATGCTTTTTACATTAGTTCCATATTCTGAGTGAGTGGAGCACAATTGGGTTATTAGTGTATTGCCGAAAACGTGTGTTTATTGGAGCACAGAGGAAGGAATACAAAGAAGTACTGCAGGATTTTACTTCTATTGCGGACCAACCCTGTGTATGTTCTTCTATTTGTGTCCAGGTTCTTATCACCTGTATATTTGCTGCCCAGTAATAAAACTGGAAGTTAGGTAGAGCCATGCCGCCTTCTGCCTTTTGTCTTTGTAGGGTCGCACATTGGATGCGTGGATGTTTTGAATTCCAAATAAATGAGGTTATTGCTGAATCTAATTGCTTAAAGAATGATTTATTAATGTATATTGGAATGTTTTGAAATAAAAAAGGAGCTTAGGAAGAATATTCATCTTAACAGTGTTAATTCTTCCAGCTAGTGTGAGATGAAGGGTTGACCATCTGTGCAAGTCTTGCTTGATTTTTTCCACGTAGATGGTGAAATTTTGCTGATAAAGAGCTTTATGTTTACTTGTAATGTTTACCCCTAGGTATTTAAACTGTTCTGCAATGATAAAAGGTAGAGTATCTAATCTATAATAATAAAAGGCAAAGCCCTCACTCACTCACTCATCACTAATTCTCCAACTTCCCATGTAGGTAGAAGGCTGAAATTTGGCAGGCTCATTCCTTACAGCTTATTTACAAAAGTTAAGCAGGTTTCGACAACGTCCGCCATTTTGAACTTTCTTATTTATGGCCCCATCTTCACGAAATTTGGTAGGCGGCTTCCCTGCGCTAAATGAAACTGATGTACATACTTACTTCGGTGGTATGACGCCTCTGTCGGCCGCCATATTGAACTTTCCAACGTCACTAATTCTCCAACTTCCCGTGTAGGTAGAAGGCTGAAATTTGGCAGGCTCATTCCTTACAGCTTACTTGCAAAAGTTAAGCAGGTTTTATTTCGAAATTCTACGCGTAACGGTCATAACGGTCGACAACGTCCGCCATGTTGAACTTTCTTATTTATGGCCCCATCTTCACGAAATTTGGTAGGCGGCTTCCCTGCACTAACCGAAACCAATGTACATACTTATTTTGGTGGTATGATGCCACTGTCAGCCACCATATTGAACTTTCCAACGGTCTTTGTTACTTATGGGCCCATCTTCAAGAAATTTGGTACGCGGGTTCCCATCGCTAACTGAATCCTACTTATGTACATATATACGACCATAGCCTGCAGCTTGGTCACCGTGTGAGGCGGCGTTGGGTCCCCATCCCAATGCCTCCCACGTTGTTGGCTGCCTGCCTATATATGGCCGTCTGTCGCTCCGGTCTCTACATTCCCTTCCTTGCTTCGCCACGGGATTCACGTCTCCCTGCTGATAACTACAGCCTTTTTATTTAATCCACGGCTTCTCCACTGTTTTATTGTTCGTTTATTACGATTATAGTTATTGTGTAGGTATTTTAGACTTCCTTTACATTGTTCAGATACCCATTTCCTTTATCGTTCCAACCATACCTCTATTAACATGTCTGTCGAGGTGATCACCATCGATCAAAGAACTGTCACTTACCGAGTGGGTTCCATGCCCGGAGATGGCACCTACCTTTTCCATTCTCTTTGTCACATATTGCATGGCCATATCAGGCTCATTCTTGATATCCGGAGGAACATTGTGTCTTATGTATTGAATGACTGGGACAGGTTCAAAGTGTGGACTGATGACGGTACAGGAGATAATTATAATACACACAAGCACTATAAGAGTGAAATGCTTAAGCCCTTCACCTATGGTTCTGCATGTGAGTTGATGGCTGCCACTGACTTATTCGGTTGTCGCTTTCAAGTGTACCGAAATGGCCAAATATTTTACACCTTTCGACAACCGCCAATGTCTCTTAAACATCTTAGATTCACAGGTGACGATTTCAGTAATGGACACTTTTATGTTTATGAATGTTTAAACTCTCAAAAGCTGGATGTGAAATTATCGATGAAACTGGTTGTATGCTTACAACGCTTGACAGATGCCGAATGTCACTTCAACACAAGTCCTGCAAATACTGTCATAACTGAAACAAACCATGAAACTCAAACCGATTGTGACAGCAGCAATCCAAGCTGTGAGATTTGAAACAAGATTACTTTTCACATGGCCAACTGTACGTTGCATGCTCAAGAGTAAGCTCAGCGCACAGCTTGGTCATATTACAACCGGAGGGCTGAAATGACAATGTGGTATACAAAGAGATCCTTAACAAATAATTATTGGTATATTTTCCCTCAGCTTAAAAAGGTTTAATTTTCTTCTTAATAAAAATTTTAAGGCAGTACTTCGCCGCTGCGAAGCGCGGGTATTTTGCTAGTCTAATATTATATGCTTGAGAATTCACTGGAAAGAGTACACTTTTATTCAGATTAATTCTGAGGCCAGAGATTTTTTGAAATTCTGTGAGTGCTGTTAGGACTGCAGGCACAGAATTTTCTGGGTCCGATATATACAATACCATATCATCTGCATATAATGAAATTTTCTGTTCCAGTCCTTCTCTGCTAATCCCCTTTATCTGATCAGTATTTCGACAATGTATTGCCAGTGGTTCAACGGCAATTGCAAACAACAGCGGTGACAAGGGGCCTCCTTGTCTAGTACCACGTTCTAGTTTAAAGTAGTCTTAGCAAATGCTGTTGATGCAAACTGAAGCTTCTGTTTTAGTATACAGTAATTTGATCCATGCACAAATGTTCGGGCCAAACCCAAACTTCTCCAGTGTAGTAAAAAGGTATTTCCATTCAATCATGTCGAATGCTTTTTCTGCATCCAATGATAATAATATTTCTGGGGTGTTTGATTTAGTTGGTGAGTATATTACATTAAACAGGCGTCGAAGATTTGAAGATAAGTGTCGGCCCCTAATAAATCCAGTTTGGTCTTGTAATATTACCGAGGGGAGCACTTTCTCCATCCTTCTAGCTATGATTTTAGAGAGTATTTTAACGTCTTTATTCAGAAGTGAAATTGGTCTGTATGATGCACATTGTAATAAGTCCTTATTTTGTTTTGGAAAAACGGTGATTAGTGCTTGGCGAAAGGTCTGAGGAAGATATTGGTTATCTCTGGATTCTGTAAATGTTGCTAATAGGAGAGGAGCTAGCTGAGCGGAGAATTTCTTGTAAAATTCTGCAGGGTAGCCCTCAGGGCCTGCTGCTTTCCCGCCTTGGAGTGACTTTATAGCATCTAGTAATTCTGATAACGCTAGAGGTTTCTCAAGTTCCTCCGCACTAAAAGTGTCTATTTTTGGTATTTGTAATGTATCCAGAAATGCATTAGATTGTGTGTTGTCTTCTTTAAACTCAGTAGTATATAAGGATGTATAGTATTCTCTGAAAGTGTGCATTATATTTTTGTGGTCGACGATTTTAACTCCGTTCACGTTGGTGATTACTGAGATTGCGTTGTGCACTTCTTGCTTGTGAATTTGTTGAGCTAAAAGCTTATTAGCTTTCTCTCCATGTTCATAGTAATGATGTGTGGATTTATAAATTAGTTGTTCAGTTTCTTTAGTTGTCAAGAGGTTTAGTTCTGAATGTAGAGGCTACCTTTTCCTATGTAGAATCTCGCTTGGTAGTCTGGTGTGTTCGTCATCTATTCTAGTAATTTCGCTTTTTATCTCTGCTACTTTCTTGGCTTCGAATTTATTTCTGTGGGAAAGATATGAGATAATCTGTCCTCTTAAGAAGGCCCTAA
Organism: Polypterus bichir lapradei; assembly: GCA_026402145.1. NCBI lineage: Eukaryota > Metazoa > Chordata > Cladistia > Polypteriformes > Polypteridae > Polypterus > Polypterus bichir. The sequence continues at coordinate 23,304,608 of JANRMT010062854.1, read as the reverse complement.
GAGTTTCCCAGAGTGTTCCTGCAGAGATCTTGGAGGATGTATTTGTCTCTAGAAAGAATTGGATTAGTTTGGATGTAAATTCCGTACAATTCTCGTCTGCTAATAGAAGCGGGTTGAGACGCCATCTGCGGGGTGAGTATATGGGGCTTAGTACATTTAGCTCCAAGATCATAGGTGCATGGTCAGAAATAACAATAGCATCGTATTCGCAAGATTTAATCATAGGCAAGAAGTTATTGTCTATAAAGAAGTAATCAATCCTTGAGTAGCAATGATGTACTGGTGAGTAGAAAGAATATGTTCTTGAATTTGGGTGTAAAAACCTCCAGGGGTCTGATAAGTTGTGGTCAGTTATAAACTTTGTAATTACCTTTGCGGTGTTAGATGCTGTTCCCCCTCTGGAAGAAGTCCTATCTAAAAGTGGATTTAGAACACAATTAAAGTCCCCAGCCATTATAACTTTATATGTTCAGATTGGGAATGGATGTAAATAAATTTTGTATAAATTCCTTATCATCGACATTAGGTGCATAAACATTTATTAAGATCATTTTACAGTTAGATAAGTCCCATTTTTAGTGTTACATGGTAAACCAACACTGAAAAATTACTGAAAATACCAATTTTTTATGTTGGCACCATACCAGTTTTTGTGCATTTTGGAACTGGAAAAAAATTTTCTTCCTGCAGACACATTGCACTCTGTTGTGCAGCTCTGTGTGGTATAAACTGCTAGAAGGACCAACTTACTTCACGTCATGATATGTGCAGTAGCGGGGAGTACAGGCACACATGTGAGTGGGCAGTGGGGGAATAAAACAGCTGCTACCGTGTTAGTACCAGTACTGAGACATGAAGGCCAGTATTAGTTCCAAAATCAAAATTTTAGCATCACTCCAACCCTAATAACAAAGCAGGAGCACAGAATTACAAAAAAGTAAATAAAATGAAAAGTAATGGGGGGAAAACATAAACTGAATCTGTCCTTATGCTCTAAAGCAGGGGTTTTTAACCTGAGGTCAGTAGACCCCAAAGGGGCCCATCTTTGGATTTCATGGGGTCCGTGAGGATCAGGTAAAAATTAACATTTATATTCGCTATACAGCCTGGTACTGTTCATTTAGAGTATGTAGTAGTAGTAGTAATGGTAGTAGAAAACGTAGTGGCAGTAGATCTGTTTTAATTTGCACAAGAAGATTGTATTTCATAATTATAATGAGTGGCCATTACTTTTTGCATAAAAAAGGAGTGTTCTTTTTAGATTGTTTACTTTAAAATTTAATGATACTTTGTGTATGTCATATATGTATGAGACAACCAAATCTCGATAAATACAGTAAAGTACATTATACTCATTGCATGCAAAGTTGTGTTTATGTGAATATTTCTGGGGAAGGGGGTCCATAGCTTTCATCAGATTCTTTAAGGGGACCGTGACTCAAAAAAGGTTAAGAATCACTGCTCTAAAGGGACCGCAAAACAAATCTTAGAGAACTTTAATAAAAAGTGAAACTTGCAATGTTTGTTAATTATGTCATACTAAGCAAAAAAAAATCAAATAAGCTAAAGTTCCATGCACATCTTGAACTGGCTTTGAATTAACAAAATAGTATGAGCAAAAATGAACAACCACAATAGCTGTCCAGTGGCCGAGTTTGAGATTCCTGTCTGATGCAGACCTCTTCCTGCTAACCATTTGTCTTGGCAATGGCTCTGATAATCTCTATACAGTATATATAAAATCCAGCCTCTGTCTGTCTGTCTGTCCGCTTTTCACGAGAGAACTACTTTATGAATTTAGATCTGTTTTTTTTCTATAATTTGCTTGATCATTACAGTTGCTTTTGTGACTTCTCTCATTGCACAATTTATCATAGTTTGCTTGTGGTATTGATTTATTTGCACGAATCAGAGAGACACGCAGTGGACCTCGGGTAGGGGGGCAGGACCTCGGGGCGCACCTTACTTCTGCTTAGCTAGCGAACGATAGAACTACTTACTACTTAACTAACTCTTGCGAATACGATGCTATTGTTATTTCTGACCATGCACCTATGATCTTGGAGCTAAAATTACTAAGCCCCATGCACTCACCCCGCAGATGGCGCCTCAACCCGCTTCTATTAGCTGATGAGAATTGTACGGAATTTATATCCAAACAAATCAAATTCTTTCTAGAGACAAATACATCCCCCGAGATTTCTGCAGGAATACTCTGGGAAACTCTGAAGGCCTTCTTAAGAGGTCAGATTATCTCATATCTTTCCCACAGAAATAAATTCGAAGCCAAGAAAGTAGCAGAGATAAAAAGCGAAATTACTAAAATAGATGAAGAACACACCAGACTACCAAGCGAGACTCTACATAGGAGGAGGCAAGCTCTACATTCGGAATTAAACCTCTTGACAACTAAAGAAACTGAACAACTAATTTACAAATCTAGACATCATTACTATGAACATGGGGAGAAAGCTAATAAGCTTTTAGCTCAACAAATTCACAAGCAAGAAGTGCGCAACGCAATCTCGGTAATCACTAGCACGAACGGAGATAAAATCGTCGAACACAAAAATATAATGCATACTTTCAGAGACTACTATAAATCCCTATATACTACTGAGTTTAAAGAAGACAATACACAATCTAATACATTTCTAGATACATTACAGATACCACAAATAGACGCTTTTAGTGCGGAGGAACTTGATAAACCTCTGACGTTATCAGAATTACTAGATGCTATAAAATCACTCCAAGGCGGGAAAGCAGCAGGCCCTGATGGTTACCCTGCAGAATTTTACAAGAAATTCTCCGCTCAGCTAGCTCCCCTCTTATTAGCAACATTTACAGAAGCCAGAGATAACCAATCTCTTCCACAAACCTTTCGCCAAGCACTAATCACTGTCTTTCCAAAACAAAATAAGGACTTATTACAATGTGCATCATACAGATCAATTTCACTTCTGAATAACGACGTTAAAATACTCTCTAAAATCTTAGCCAGAAGGATGGAGAAAGTGCTCCCCTCGGTAATATCACAAGACCAAACTGGATTTATTAGGGGCCGGCACTTATCTTCCAATCTTCGACGCCTGTTTAATGTAATATACTCACCAACTAAATCAAACACCCCAGAAATATTATTATCATTGGATGCAGAAAAAGCATTTGACATGATTGAATGGAAATACCTTTTTACTATATTGGAGAAGTTTGGGTTTGGCCCAAACATCTGTGCATGGATTAAATTACTGTATACTAACCCAGAAGCTTCAGTTTGCATCAATAACATTTGCTCAGACTACTTTAAACTAGAACGTGGCACTAGACAAGGATGCCCCTTGTCACCGCTGCTGTTTGCGATTGCCATTGAACCACTGGCAATACATTGTCGAAATACTGATCAGATAAAGGGGATTAGCAGAGAAGGACTGGAACAGAAAATTTCACTATATGCAGATGACATGGTACTGTATATATCAGACCCAGAAAATTCCGTGCCTGCAGTCTTAGCAGCACTCACAGAATTTCAAAAGATCTCTGGTCTCAGAATTAATCTGAATAAAAGTGTACTCTTTCCAGTGAACTCTCAAGCATATAATATTAGATTAGATACCCTACCTTTTATCATTGCAGAACAGTTTAAATACCTAGGGGTAAACATCACAAGTAAACATAAAGCTCTATATCAACAAAATTTCGCCGTTTGCATGGAAAAAATTAAACAAGACTTGCATAGATGGTCAACCCTTCATCTCACACTAGCTGGAAGAATTAACACTGTTAAGATGAATATTCTTCCTAAACTCCTTTTTTTATTTCAAAACATCCCAATATACATTAATAAATCATTTTTTAGGCAATTAGATTCGACAATAACCTCATTTATTTGGAATTCAAAACATCCACGCATCAAAAGAGCGACCTTACAAAGACAAAAGGCAGAAGGCGGCATGGCTCTTCCTAACTTCCAGTTTTATTACTGGGCAGCAAATATTCAGGCGACAAGAACCTGGACACAAATAGAAGAACATACACAGGCTTGGTCCGCAATAGAAGTAAAATCCTGCAGTACTTCTTTGTATTCCTTGCTCTGTGCTCCAATAAACACACGTTATCGGCAATACACTAATAACCCAATTGTGCTCCACTCACTTAGAATCTGGAACCAATGTAGAAAGCATTTTAAGACAGAGAAGCTTCTATCTGTGGCACCTCTGCAAGAGAACCACCTCTTTCAACCTTCACAAACATATGCAGTTTTTAATATTTGGAAAAAATTTGGAATTAACTTGCTTAGAGATCTTTATATAGACAACGTCTTTGCATCCTATGAACAATTACATTCCAAATTTAACATTCCAGCTACACATTTCTTTCACTATCTTCAAATCAGAAACTTTGTTAAACAAAACCTTCCAGATTTTCCTCATCTTGCACCCTCATCCATGCTGGAAAAAATATTGCTCAATCTCAAGGACTTAGACTCCATCTCTACAATATATAAAATCATTTTACAATCCCTCCCTTTCAAAGATCCAAGAAGACACTGGGAAAAAGATCTTTCAATTAATATATCAGAAAAGGAGTGGAAAGTAGCAACGCAGAGAATTCACTCGAGCTCCATATGCGCAAAGCATACAATCATACAACTCAAAATTATATATCGAGCACATCTGTCTCGACTAAAACTTTCCAAAATGTTCCCAGGGCATGATCCAACCTGCGAACGTTGTAACCAAGTCCCAGCCTCACTAGGTCACATGTTCTGGTCCTGCACCAAATTAACATTATTCTGGACAAACATTTTTAATTACCTTTCAGATAGCCTTGGACTCACAATCCCTCCAAACCCATTAACAGCTGTGTTTGGTGTTCTTCCAGATAGGTTTAAAGCGGAGAAAGACAAACAAATTGTGATTGCATTCACTACACTTTTGGAACGTAGACTTATTCTCATAAACTGGAAAAACCCAAACTCTCCTCTTTTAAGTCAGTGGGAAACCGATGTGTTATATTATTTGAAGTTGGAAAAAATCAAATACTCAGTTAGAGGATCCGTACAGACTTTTTTCAAAACATGGCAGGATCTAATCAGTAATATTTTAAAATAAGTTCATAAGGCACATAGAATTTATTAATTTAGGTTTGTTTACAAGCCTTAAATTTAACGCCGTTTGGCTTGCTCTCTCTCTCAGGGGTGGGGATCGATCTGTTCTTAATTTTTTCTCTTTGTAAAAACTTGATTGCTTTGTATGGATTGTAATAAAATTAATAAAAAATAAAAAAGGAGAACTACTTAACGGATTTAGATCGGGCTTTTTTCCTTAATTTGCTTGAACATTCTGGTTGATTTTGTGGCTTCTCTCATTGTGCTATTTATCATAGTTTGGTTACGGTATCGATTTATTTGCACAAATCCGATAGACATGCAAAGGACTGAGGGGGGGGGGGCAGGGCCTTGGGCATACCTTACCTCCGCTTAGCTAGCGAACAAGAGAACTTTTTAACGGATTTAGATCAGGTTTTTTTACTTAAATTGATTGAACATTCTGGTTGATTTTGATTTTCATTGCGCTACGAATCATAGTTTGCTTGCATGAGAGATATATTTGTGCTAATCCGAGACAGAGGCTGTAGGCCGAAGGGAGGGGGAAGCATGATGTCAGGGGTGGGGAACGTGCAGGGCCCTCCTCACTGTCCTGTTTCATTACTACACAGGCAGAGCTGAGGGGGACGGCTAGTGTTAATATACAATGCTATTTTATTTCAATTTCATTTGCATATTTTTCTTTACTTTTGAAACTAATGTTATATTTTTTATTTATTTTCTTAAATAGATCAAACTTTAAAAATATGATTAATTAGGGCAATCTTAACCTCCTGGATAATTGTAAACTTTGTAATTGTTTGGCAGAAGCAGCTTTAATATAATAATATGAGATCAAAATTAAGAAATAAAAGTGAAAAAATATTAAATAGCACAGAATATCTGTTCTGCAACTGGACAAAATGAGAAATTTTTGAAAAATTAAATAAACTTGACTTTTACTATCAATTATACTTGCCATAATATTTAACAAAATCTTACAGAAATAAGCACTGAATAGGAAAAATGTCAGTTGTTGGAAACATAAGAAATTACTGGGTATGTGTTTATGCAACTAACATTGCCTGCTCTGCTTAATACTTTAGAGTGGCTTAGCATAAGAGATTTTAAATGAAGTTGCACCCTACATATACTCAGGTGTAACAGACAGCAGTTGGGCAATGTTCAGCTCCCTGAACATAATGCTTCAGTATATTGTACAATATTCTCATAGTGGAGTTCTCATATCTAATCAGGCAGAAGCTGGCAATATGTTCCTATGGAACAAAAATAGCCTCACAAGTACCCCATGGGTAGTGAGGCCATACAGGTTTGACAACTACATTTCATGTACAGCTTTGAATTATTTTCAACCTTTAAGCACTGACTGTATATAAAAAAGGAAGCAAAACTAATAAGTTCTTAAAATAATGCAGAACTATACCATTTATCCAAATGAGCCTAACTAGACCACAATATTGCACTTTGCTGTGAGGTGAGGAATAAGGAAGATGACCTGCTTACACATTAAAATGCTCTAATCTGCCAAATGCGGGCAACGCAAAATGGTAATGTCTGGTAATGTTCAGCTCCCTGAATATAATGTTTCAGTATATTGTACAATATTCAATATATTGGACAATTTTGTACAACCAGTAATGGCGTACTGTATGATAACATGCAGTGAATACACTTGACTTGACCATACTCTGCTCCCGTACGCATCTGCGGTACAGCTGTCCTGCTGCCCAGAGTTGATTCTACAATAAAACAAAATACAAATAAAAAGAGTAATAATTCCAAAACTCTTTGCTTTTAATATAAAGCTGTAGTGCAGAGTTTGAGCGTAGTATATGTTTACCAAATTTCAGGCTACAGGTTATTTGATTTTTGACCTTGACCATCCTGGGTTGATCTCTGACCTTGGCAGTCAATCATCACCCTGAAAGCGGAAAGTCAATAACTCAAACGGTTTGCTAGCTACAGGTGATTTAAAATCCTGGACAGACAAACGGATAGCCACAGTAGCATATTATATAAGAAGAATATTGTCCAACATGCCTTCCCTGTAAACAGTCTTTCTTCACCTGATTGTTTTTTCCTGTGATATTTGGAAAACATTCTTGGCAGAAGACAGCAGTTATTCTCAGATACAAGCTTCTCTGTAGAGCATGCAAACCAATGGGTATATTATTTTAAGATGCTTGTGAAGATACCTGGAGGACAGAGAGGACATTGTCAAATAGGACATATTGGAGGCCTAGCTATTTCTCCCAAGTCACTATTTAGCAGAAGATATTCCTAGGACAAAGCAACAGTGGGCCTGCTATGCACTTGCAAGCAGAAAAGTCAATGAGAAGTTCCAGGAGTCTGGCTTTCCAAAGGAGCGTCACAAATCAGGGGTACACAAATATACCCCATACCACTGGATGCTGTAGAGGTTTGGAGATATTAATGTTCTGAAAGATAATCTTCAAGACTGGAAGCGAATCAAGTGAATATTTGTAATTAAAAGCCCAAGGGAAGCAGCGAAAGGCCTTCCTGCATGTGTGATTTCCTTGTCAGCATTGTGAGCATATAGGTGTAAGAAAGGAATGGCTCCACATATAAACACAATATCCAGCATCTTCTGAGTAAGATCCACAGAGGGCCTCAGGTGTTTACCACTGTCCCTGTTGTGTGCATGCGTGGTTATTTCCTTTCAAAGTAAAACAGGGAAACTGATTTCACTGTTGTGTTTCAAATTTGTCGCCTTTATTTGGGCTTAAACAGATCACAGGGTTTTGGGTTTGGGCTTTCACTTCATGTCTGTACAAACTTCTGATCGTGAATATGATAATGTCACTAAAGTTACATCCAAGCTATCTGTTAAAAAACAGCTATCAGTGTCTGGGACACTCTAATCTAATGTAATCAGCTCTGCTCTAGAAGGTTACCCTTTTCTACTTTCAAGCCACTGCCCACCAAAAGATCTTTGTATGTCACTGCGTGCGAGTTCTGGCCTAGCTAGTGAATTAAAATATTATACCTTTGTGTGCACGTTTCCCAACATGAAGTAGTTTTATTTAATCCTTTTCTTATTACAGTTGCGCCCAGGTGCCATCTGCTGTTGAAAGTAGTGAAGTTACATTAAAATTACAGAAAAAGGCCTGCAGAAAATCAATAGAAATGCCCATAATTTATCAAGTTACCTGCACTGTACTCATATAACGTTGCTTTTGTTGCACTTCTTCAGTTGACTCCCCTTGCCGTAATTTGATTTAGATATAAGAATCTTCATTGTAAAAAATATTCCTGACTAAGGACCTATGACGCTAGAGTGGTTAGTACTACTGACTGAAGGATCTGTCCTGGGTTCAAATGCCGCATCTGTGTGGATTAGTCACATTTTCCCTGGGCATTTTGGCCAAGCTTCCCATGTCTACCATACTTCTAGAAAAAGCCTAGTTATTTATAAACCATCTGCAATAAATGTTTACCATATAACAGAAATTTAGTTAGAAGCAACTTCCTGGATGGTTCAAAATTTAGTGACTCAAGTAAAAGTTTTAATTGTAAAAATGAAGTTCAGGCTAAGACCGCATTGTCTTTTAATTCAAACAATACACAAATGAATACATAATTATAATAAAACTTTATAAAATTTATTAGATTCTGTACATGCTACTGGAAATCCAAACTACCCACCTCTTGAGGTATGTTCCAGGCCATATAGACATGGCTTTTGAACTCGTCCATCCAAACCTCCGCCACTCTGAGTGCATTTCTTCTGACATGGGCTGTCAAATCTTCAGTATATGGCTTATGGGCTCTTTCAATATGTGCTATTCTGGAACATGGCAGTACTTCAACACTGCCCCCACACTGCCAGACCTAAGAATACACAGATTTTTGGCATTATAGAATTGCAAGTATTTCTACATGAATCCAATAATCTAAAGGGCAAACTTCCAAGAATGGTTGAATGAGGCTATGCAGTCTGAGTTAAGACAAATCACCAGCTAGCCCACAAAATTGATTAATTATATAATACTTGATGTGGAATTTTTCCCTTTTGCATTTTACCTGTTACTACTTAACTTAAACATGAAAATGCAGTTATTATAATTCACATATTCCTGGAAATCTAATCAGTTTGATGAAGGCTACAAACAATGTATGCAGTAATATTTATAATGAAACCTAATTCACCCATCTGTTTTCAGAATGCAATCCAGCTTTTATGAGATGCTGAACAGCATAATGTGCAAGCCAGCAACCAGCCTAGGGCAGGAAATCAGTCTGACAAAGAGCACACTGATGCACACAACCACACTCAGTTAAAGTGGGACAATTTAGAGTTCACTATTAAACAAAAGTGTAGAAAAGGTATATATTGTAGCACAGTTAAAGAGGTGAAGGTTTGCGCTCCAGAGGACACCCTGTTTAATGCTGAGAAGAAATGAAAAAGAAGGGAAGACATCAGAAGGAGTAATGCTAATAATGCTAGCAGTCTTCACTGCTTTCCATGAGAAGCTGGTTGCAAAATGGTGGCAGTATACAGTATATACAGAGCAGGCAGGAAGAGGAGGGAATTCAAACTAGAAGGTTTCTTCTGGGGATTTTCCTTGTGAGGGTCTGGGTCAGCTCCACACTACCTTGTCGCTATTGGAGGCCTAGTCATGAATCGAGATGAGCCAGGCAATGCACCGTGTAGCAGAGTAGTAGGTACAAAAGTGACAGGTACTTTTATTGAAATCAATCAAAAATATCAGTGTTCAAAAAGTGCAGTGCATCCAATTAATTGCCATGTGGAGGTTAAAATATTCAGATAATAAATATTCCATTGCATCAAAACAAGGTTAAAATCACAGGGAGAAATCTGTTCTTTAAAAAACAAGCAGTGCTTGGGCATTATTCTAAAACCAACGTCTCCTCTTCTTACCCTGCATGGGATCCTGCAGCCAGAGGAGATGTCCTTCCGACAGGCACAGTCAACCTTCTCATCCAACTCTCGCTTCCACTCCTTGGCCTTACACAAGAGTGAACATCAGGCCACTTCAGCTACCCCAAAAATGCTCAGTTGGAGTGGCCCCTCTTCAACTCCCCTTGAGTGTCAGCTCTATGCTCCTCCCGAGGCCTCCTCTCCTCCTCAACCTGACGTCTCCTGATCCTGCCTTCGTCTCTCTTTCTCCCCTCTTTAACCTCTTGTTTCTCTTATTCTTTTCTGATCTTTCCCTTTTCTCTCACTGCCGTGCAGGCTCTTCTTTATGTGGCCTGATTTGGCACGAGTGTGATACGGCGCTACCTCCGAGGCATGAGTGAGGCACCTGACCGATCCACTTGTCTTACACCTGAGTACGCAATCAGCTAAGCACCGCAATCAACCCCTGAGCAAAGTGTGCTGGTGCACACCTGCACCCAACTTTAGCCTACGCGGTCTTGGGATGTGATTATTTAAAACCAGCACAACGTCATGGACCACTTATCACACTCCTTCAATCTTGAGACTGAGATGGAAACCAGGTTAGTAGTTTTGCTTCAATTGTTGTTTAACAATATATATTAAAAAGAAATCTTAAACATCTTTAATTGTTATTTAAAAAACTTCCACTAATGAAGAGTCAAGTAACATGTCACTGGGTACAGGGTATATTCAAGACATAATAAATAGCTTGGAATAAAAGGACTAAAAATAAATAAATCAACTCCTCACAAAATTTAACCTATGGTCTTACAAAAGCTGGTATCCTTATATATAATTTGATACCATCCGTATGTATGGTGTTCGCAGCAATACCTCGAGCAGCCACAAGAGCAGCGGCCGCGGGAAGGATGCGTAGGAAACAAAGTCACATGACTGACGTGGAACGTAGACTTGCTAATGTGACCACACGTACACAACAAGCACAACAAATGGATGAGCAGCGTACGGCTACAAATGCTACTAACGCTGGAAGAAATCGTGCAAATCAGACACAAAGGACAGAAGCGCTACAGAATGCTACTGACAGACATCGTGCCAGCCGTGTACAAGCGACTGAAGAAACTCGAACAGCCGCAAATGCAGCATGGGTTGAAAGAAATCGAGCAGCCTGTGCCTTTGCGGCGGCCGAAAACGTCTATTTTAACCACAAATCAGTGCCATGATAACAAAATCATTCAAAGGACTTAACAAAACAAATAATTCTTTACGGAGAAAGTATGGATTTCACAAACGTTGAATTTGTAGCCCGATTCGATCGGGCTCCCAGTCGCTAGTTTATAGATAAAACTATAATTTATATTTTTGATTGATAAAAAAAACAAAACAATGACACTTTGGGAGATGAAGCCATATCTCTATCATTATACAAAAAAGGAATATGGGCCAAGCCAGGTAATTGTAGATCCCTTAGCTTAATTTACTTTCAATGTGTATTAATGACAGCTATTACAAATCACAACACAGAAAATCAACTTTCCATTACACTCATATTAATGTGCAGTGCTAGATTCTTTAAAAAGAAGAATAACATACATCTGTAAGCAGATCAGTGTATAATATTCCAGGAACAAGACAATGGGAACTGGTGTGTTTTCTGAATTAGCTGATATCAAAAATGAGATGCTTCCTGGATCAGTTCTAGGACTGCTGCTTTTTTAAATAAATGATTTCTAAAGGTATAAAAGGGTTTTTAAAAAACGAGTATGGAACTAAATTAGGCGGATTAGCAAATCTATTGAGTTTTACATAAACAATATTTTTTTACATAAACAAACAGTAGGAGACAAAAAATATTTTTGAATAACATTTACTGAAGCATTTAAAAGCAGGCTTAACAGATTAGGTTGGTGCAGTGGTTAGCATTGCTGCCTCACAATATCTCATCCCCGGTTTGTCTCCTAAGGGATTGCCCGTTTTGCTGACTTTCAGTGTTCTTATTATGAGTTCAGTCTTGGGATCCTTCACTTGCAACACAATCATATGACATGCTATCATTTGGTCAGATGACTGCATACTGGCCTGATGTGAGTGTTGCTCTGTACTGTATATATATATATATATATATGATTTCTGTGACACTACTATAACATCTTGATGGTCCTAAGGGTCTTTTCTTAATTGCACAACTTCACATGTTGCTACATCAGTCCTCCCAAAGCAGGGTGCATTTTTCCAACTGTTGCAAATAAGTTTCAGTCAGGAAGAAGAGAAAGGAGATACAAAATAAAAAAGTAATTGACAGAATCACATGGAACATTTGTCTAAGAAAGCAGTCTTGCTTGTACCTTGTGGCCTGGGATTAAAAATTAGGTCATTGTCCCTCTTGCATGTTCTGAAAGGTGACTAAAGGATTTTCAGTCATAGCCTTTGTTTACATAATCTTAACAAGTCCAAGGCAGCCCCTCCTGCAAAGACCAGTTGTCTAGTCTGACATACCTGGCGACTCACTCCAACTAGTACACACTTTCATTGATGAAATCATACAGGTTTAATTTTGTCTTTCGTGTTTCAGAGATGGGCACTGGGTCGTTAGAACTAAGAATACATGAATGCTTGTCTGGAAACATAATGCACATAAATGCATCAAAAAGGACGCTCATCTGTCTGATGTCTCAGGTTTTACATACCACGACAGAATGGAAAAAAGGGAAAAAAAAAGGTTGTGGCTGAACTCACCATTGTACCTGTTGACCCTTCATATAGCGTTGGCTCAGTCAGACATGTTATTGCCTCTCAGAAAAAGAGTGACAAGCCCTGTGATTTTCAATTGCATAAACTGAAGTGGTCAGGCAACAAGATCAGCAACTGCAGCAGTCAAATGTAACATACTTGATGTCTGGAAGTCATGTAATTTGACATTGGCTTAAAGCTGGTTGTGAGAAAAATGTCTTCTCTAGTAATCACTTCTATGAAAATGACAAGGAAACAGACTGAGGGGAGGTCAGAGACGTGGAAGCAGGGCAGAGGATGATTGAATGAAGAGGTGCACTGTGACAAATATGGAGTGGAGGAGGCACAGAGGGAAGTTGAGAAAGAGGTGGTTGGAGATGGATCGAAGGTTCTAAACAGAATGGGCCTCACCCCATTGATGTCCAGGACCACGGACAGTACAGGAAAGCCTGTCCAACTTAGTTAAACCACAAAATGACTGTTAGATTGGTTAATTAAAATCAGCCTTGCCTGGGTAGCACAAAAGCAGCATGTGATTGGTTTTGCCTATAATAACATTTGGAACACACAGTTGCCTTTATTCGTGCTAAAACTATTTTTAATAGTTCCAAATATATATTATCTGGCTTTCTGATATTTGTAAATGAAAGGCCTGGATTATCTTTTTCATTCTGCATCTTTCATTAAATTTTGTATTATTGCCTCTTTCATTAGTTAACTTTTCTTTGGTTTTTTATCAAAAATGTAGTATATTAGGGTACAGACAGTGTAATGATACTGCACATTTAATGATGTCTTCACTTCCATGAATGCCTTTAATGATTACAGAGCAAATGTGAGCTCTTGTATTAATGATATTTTTCAAAGTATTCCTTCAGTTTATAAAAATGTCTAAAAATGTGCTCAGTTTAGATAGGGTCAGTGCCTGTACCAAGAGGGGCTGTCTGATAAGCAAAAATTTAGAAAATGTAGAAAATGCAGCTTATGTAACATTAGATAGAGGAAAGGCCATTTTTAGCAAAAGACGGACATAAAAACATGCACTGAAAGTGAGGACAAAAATCAGCATTACAATGTAGGAAGATGGACACAGCCAGGGAGTGGTCAGCCCTATAAATATAATGGGTACTTTTCTTAAGAGGAAACAGAGAGACAGAAAGAGGCTAAGAGACAAGGGTCACAGTATTAGAATGAGGACAGCACACCTTCTGATCAGGTGTATGGTTTCGAATAAAGAAACTTGAGACTATGTTGTCTGTTCAAGGGTGAAATCCAGGTGGACTAGCAGTAAAGAACTAATTTTTCTTGCAGCAGATGTGAAAAAGTGGAGGACTGATGCCTTTTTAAGAAAGGTATCACTGAAGCTCTGTGAGAGACGTAACTCTATAAGGGCTACATAGAGGTGAAGGGACTCTAAGGCCATTTAAAGGAATTTGTCCATATAGGCAATGAATGGCCATGTAGATAGCATTTGTTCATGTACAGCAGTCAGCAAAGTGTCTCCTTGGAAAAACCAGATAACTCACACCAAAGGTCTAATTTACTCTAGAAGACTGATAGGGTGAGGTTCTTGAGGGATCCAGTAAGGTTACTAGACATTCCATATTTCCCAGGATAATCACATATTTCCTGGCCAATTATACTGTCTTGGTTTCTTTTTTAATCCTCATTTTTCTTGTATTTTAAACAAGACTCATTTCTTAGTCTTGTCAGTCCTTGCAGAAACAGCATTTTGGGGGCGACATGCTTCAATGCACTAAAAATCACCAATCATGTCAATTCTGTTTAAAACAGGCATTATCAGACCAATCAGATATTCTTTATTTATAAAGCAAAGCTTAACGAACTGGAAACTGTGCAAGTGAAAAGCCCTTAGTTCTGAGATGGCTTGCTTTAGCTACATGCTTAATCCATCAAAATGACTACGAGTTTGTACTTTTTTAACAAAGGACTTTAAAGACGATTTAAATCTCTGAAAAAAAAGTGTTTGATTCCAAGGACAACAAACTGACATGCCAATCACGTGGAGGTAGATGTTCTATCTCCCATGGAGGACACAGAAAGATTACCCAGCATATCAATACTAAGAAAATACATGAAGATGCCAAAAAGTGTAATTGTGCCAGGTAGGCCAAGACTCGAAGCAGACAAGATTTATGCAAACGCAGGGCTGTTTGTATATACCATCATTCAGCAGTATAAATAAACCACGACCTGAGTGGCTGTATAGGATTTTCTAATTCAAGTGAGTTACTGTATGTGCAGGCAGTGTCAGAGTGGTTGTGGATAGCATTATAATATAGCAATGAGCCACCAGCAGGTATATAAAGTGTTGTTTAAAATAATACCTTATTACAAGTGGCTTTGAAGGGGGTATTTATTTGTTTTATTCTTTAGAGTTGTCATGTGTATGAGCAGTGCAAATGTGTTTGTATAAAACATTGTATAACCATGATACCCCTGGTCCACACTCCCCAATACCACCCTGTCCCACCCAGAGGGGCTGTCCCATACTCTTTCAGGGAGAATCTGCTTTCCCTAGTGATACAGAGATGGGTAAATGGATATGAAATGAAAAGGGAGTGTTCTGTGGTACTTGAAATGTAGTCCACCTTACAAGCCAGACAGGAATTCAAGCCTGCATTGGTACACCCAAAGGACAGGTATCTTCGGTTTGTGCAACTTTTTTTTATTTACTATATGTAAACACATGTGATTTTTGGAGGACCCGCTGTGACAACCCGTGTAGTGGGAATTAGAATCACCAGCCTACACTCTATGTGTCTAGTATGTGGGACCGAGCATGACCAGGATGATGGTGTAAGACAGGGAGACACGGACACAAAAAGGGTTGGGTTTTTTGAAAAATAAAGTGAGGTTTTATTTACAGGTGCACTTAAAGAAAAATCAGAAATAATGTCCTGCGGAATTTATATATATTAATACACTGTCCAATACTGCAAAGGACACACAAAAACAGTAATTAAATGGAGCCCAAAATGACTATATACAGTATTTACAGTGCTTCCTGAAAGTCCCAAAAGAAAAAGAATACTGCACACAAACTAGTGGAATCCATATATATACTGTATACACAAAAGCAAAATGTGAAGCTGTCTTCCTCCACAGTGATCCAAGTCAGGAAGCTGCTCCTCCAAACAGTGTATGATACAGGATTCATCCAAAAATATACAAAATACAGAAAAAAAAAGTGTATATACAAAAATAAACAGTGCACCACTAACCACAACCCAATAAATACCTCCACCAAAGTTAATCGAGAGATATTTATATGAAAAAAATATTTACAAAAACAAAGCACAAGCCGTAATGCTTGGTAACTTCTAAAACGCAGATCTACCAAGTACAGTACCTTCCTCCAAGACGAACTAGTCAGAAAAGACCCCCTCTAGAGGCCATGATTCCCTTTTGTATTCGGCGCCACTGCGCTGACCAATTAAACAGCCGTACGTCATCCCTCCTGGGGTACGCAATGACGTGAACGCATCTGCGAAAAGCGGCGTCTACTATCCCACATAATTACTATAAAAATCGAGCAGCTGGCGCGCATGTGCGTATAGCTGTGCCGGCTTTTCAGACGCGGACTGCACTTCATGCCTTAAGTTAAAGTAAGCACTTTCTAATTTTTTTTTTCCTCCTTCCCCTGAGCTACAGCTCAGACAACTACGAACATGGGATCCCTGTGCTAACCTGAGTTAACTAATATTGTGGCGCTTCGCACTTTCTTTTGCTCCTTTAGAGTTATGATGTCGCGGGAGGCACACGCAAGAGTGGAGGACCGACAATGCCATCCCGGCTGGTCAATGGCAAGGCTGTCTCTCCCGTCTACATGACACCCACCGCGACGCTCCCCAAAAAGGCACTCATATCGTTAGCAAAGACGTCTGTCTGCACTTATATAAAAGAAAAAGGCACGTTTCCTTTCTTTATACCTTTTTGTCCTAAACAAATGCCTCACTCTTAACACTACAGAGAACACTTAACTAATTTTATTTAATTACTGGTAATGCCAGTAAGGCACATTACCACACCCGCACATGGCTAAGATCAGTTTTTATCCCACTACTAAAGAAAGGTGATGCCAGGGACTGTGCCAACTACAGAACAATCGCCCTGATTCCCCAAGCCAGCAAAGTACTTCTAAAGAATATTAAGAAGCACTTGGGCAACATCCTTGATCAAGAATTTCTTGACGTCCAAGATGGATTCCGTGAGGGCAGAGGGACCCGTGATCAAATCACAAACTTGAGGTGGATCATAGAAAAAATGAGGGAGTACCAGAAGAAGCTCTACCTGTGCTTCATTGATTATACCAAGGCTTTTGACTGTCTTGAGCATGATAAGCTTCAGGAAGCACTGAATGAGGTAGGAGTGTCAGTGCACCTGATCAGGGTAATCAAATCACTCTACTACGATCAAGAAGCCACAGTGCGACCCAGGTATGGAGACAAAGAATGGTTCAACATCAAAAAGGGTACAAGGTAAGGATGCATCCTCTCTCCTTTTCTTTTCAACCTCTATGTCGAAGTAAACATGAGGAAGCTGGACTTGGATGTTCTGAGTGTTGGAGTCAAAATAGGAGGAAGAACCATCAGCAATTAGAGATACACAGATGATACTACCCTGCTGGCAGAGAGTGAGAAGGACCTCAAGAAGCTATCCAGAAGATGAAAGAAGAAAGCGAGAAGATGGGACTTTACCTGAACATCAAAAAGACCAAGATCATGACTACTGCCAACAAGAAAGTCCACATAAAGATCAACAATAAAGAAATAGAAGTGGTTGATAGCTTTGTTTTCCACGTGTTCCTCATTGATCACAATGGTGGTTCAAAAGCAGAGAACAAGCGTTGATCAGCACTGGGGTGCACAGCCATGGTGAGCGTGGACCAAATATGAAAGTGCAAGGATGTCTCAGTCACCATCAAACAAAGACTGATTACTGCCATTGTGTTCCCAATCGCAACATATATGGCTGAGAGACATGGACACTGGTAAATATAAGAAAAATCGATGCCTTTGAGCTGTGGTGCTGGAGAAGACTTCTGTGAATCACACCGACAGATAGGATCACCAACAAAGATGTTCTTGGTCATATAAA
Source organism: Polypterus bichir lapradei (assembly GCA_026402145.1). NCBI lineage: Eukaryota > Metazoa > Chordata > Cladistia > Polypteriformes > Polypteridae > Polypterus > Polypterus bichir. Next base: position 23,286,762 of record JANRMT010062854.1, on the reverse strand, counting down.
CCCAGAGTCCCTGGAAGGCAAGATCACCAGACAGAAACTGACCAATTTTGGACATGTGATGAGGGCGAATTCCCTAGAAAAGGAGGGGCTATTCAGAATGGTCAGTGGTAAAAGGAAGCAAGAGAGACCAAAGGTCCGTTGGCCGAATACCATCAAGAATGACACGGCAATGAACATCAAGCAACTGAAAGAAGCTGTAGAAAACAGGGAAGCATGGCAAGGACTGGCCTACAGAGTATACAAGGGTTGGACACGAATGAATGGATAGTAGTAGTAGTAGTAATGGTAGTATGATTTTTGATACTATATATTTTCTTGGTATTGTGGTTGTGGAGGAACTCAATAAGTGTGTTATCTTTATAGTAATTTTAATTTTAATTGCAATATTCAGTTTCCCTTACATAAACATAGTGTTATCTGATAGCCCCAGACAATTAAACAGTTAGAAATGCAAATGTGGCACTAGAGTAGCATAACTGGTCACCCCTGCCTACAGTCTCTTGATCAGAACCTCCATTGAGAGACTGAATGAGGAGTCTGAAGTGTCTGGACTTGCAAGTGTTCTGGATAAAAACCAAGATCCGAGCCTTTAATGACCTCTTGGGCACAGCCATCAGCAGTGTGTCTGTCTGCAGAGAGAAAAAGTCGACCTCGTCGAGAGGTTTACTTACCTCGGCATTGACATTTATGTCTCTGGTGACTCTTCCCATGAAGTCAGTAGATGGACTGGAAGTGCATAGGGGGTCATTATGTCACTGGAAAGGGGTGTGTGGCACTCCTGATATCTTTGCAAAAGGATGAAGGTCCAAGAATTTAGAGTCCTGGTGCTTAATGTTTTGAGGACCCAAGTGGCTGGACCAGGCCAAGGGGATACCCATGTAGCATCTGGCTGAGGCAGATAGATGGTCATTTCAGGAGGGTGGGATCGGACTGTGTGTCTGGTTGCCAAATAGGATCCTTAGTTGTTTCACTGTGTGGTGGGTGTGGCAACGTGCTGTACCAGTGCATGCTCCCCAACCTGACGTGACCTAACCTACCTACAAAAATGGTGAGGTTGGTTGGGTTTTTATAGAACATTACAAAATACATATAGTACATGTATGATTTATTCAGATTATTTTATTCCTAAAGAAAAAATGTTGTTTAGAGAAAAGAATATTTAGTATACACAGGTTTAATGAAAGAGACAGGCAAAGGGTCACCATGCAAAAGAGATATGCAGACTCAATACAGTCTATGTCTTCATGCCCTAAGTTTACTCTAAGCTTTCCCAAAGTTGTCAGCTATTTTAGAATTTTGTTTTCAGTTTACACTTTCTGGCCATGGACAACACATTAAATTACACATGCTATGGCAAATATTCATATCATCTAATTTTACCTACACTTTATTTTTGAAAATTAATAAAATGCACAAATGAAAGAAAATGAATTTTTGATTGCAGAAGTGCTTTCTGCATGTAATATTTTTTCTGAGCAGCTAAAAATACGGCAGGCATCCTAAAATAAAGCCCAGGCAGATTCAATGTACAGTATGTCTTTTTCCTGCCAAATGGAAAGACTTCAGATGGGTGTCCTGGAGAGGTCATTCAAATGCAACTTCCTGAATGATAACAGTTGTGTTGTGGTTGTGTTGTCAGCTGTTTAAAAGCATGGAGACTCTTAGAATCTGTGACAAGGCCTGCACCACTCCTACAGAGCGAAATCACAGATTTGATACCAGCAGATAATTACAGATTGTTCCACATTTGATGCCACTGGTAATGTGCAATTACCTCCGGCTTTTCCTTTCCAGTTAACCAAGTTCTTCCTATGCAGTATTTTATTACAGAACCCCCTAGACAGCTTGTAATTAATCAACTCAATTTAGTTGCTTCACTGATCAGGTTGTGTAGAATTTCTACAGACCTGGGAAACAGGAAAACATGCATTTCTGTTTATGAGCCTTTGACTTTTACAATTCAGTGCTAATGATACCAAATCAAAAAACTATCATTAACATAAGCAATAATTCACCAGTAAAAAGACAATTTCAATGGTAAAGCTTCGTTCTTGTCAAACTTTGGCTATTATTTTACGCAGCATAATTCAGATGAAAAGAAAATGGTTATGGGTATAATATGTAGTGCAACAGCATTAGCATGGACAATAGTGAAAGAGTGCCAAAAATGGAAGAAAATTAATAATTAAGAGAACTCAATTAATGACAGTTCACATTTTGTTGAAAAGATGATCAGTCCTCTTAGGTTTTCTTGCCAGCAAAGTTGATATAAACCTTTCAAGGTGTGTGTTATATTCTATTTATGGGAACGTTTTCATCCATTTTTATTTAAATGTTCATCCCTTTTGCTGGAGGAGGAATATTAACCTTTTTGTAGTACATCTACATCTTAATTCCTATCATTTTTGCAGAATTGGTGTTTTCTGAATTACTATTTGCATCTACCTGAGTAATGGATGACTGTGCTCCTCTTGATGTAAAATGTATTTAGTTGCACAACAAATGTATCCATGCTTTAATTTTTTTTGCTATTATTTTTTTGTCATATTCATTGCAAACTCTGTTTAACTAAACATCGTAATCTAAGCTAATATCACGGGCACTACTAAGGGTAGTACAGGAGACCGAAACAGACAGATTAACAGCACATAACATTAGCAGACATTTGTCGTCTTTCCCATGAGCTACATTGGAAGTCTTTTTCTGGACAGCAACAAAGCATTTTTAAAGTCATAAAACAAAAGATCATATTGAATATTAGGGGATTTTAATGGTATTTTTATATTTTTATGTCAGAAATAATGGGGTGAACAAGCTGCTGGGCCCTCACAAAGCTGGTGTAAAAAAATCAGAACATAGCAATGTTGAAATTACTTTTCTAAGTGATTCCAGGTCATGTAATATTTTTTAAAACTGCGTAAAATTGAAAGATGCTCTGTTTTTTCTACCAAAGTTTTCACCTATTTTTCTGAAAGTAGGATAAAATCCTATTTATTATTGAAAATTAAACTGTTACTAAAGGAACCTAAATTTGAATCTGAATGGGATAGGAGCAAATTAGATGCCTTGTATGAATAAAATGCGAAGGACAGATGGGTGAATAGAATGTCAATGTCTGCACATCAATGTGAATTTATGGAAATAAGAAATTAAAACCATATTAAGCAGGATGTTGATATTTTTGTCAGTGAAGTCAGAGCTCAGTTAATTGCCTCATTTGAATGACAGCAACATCAGAAATTAATCCTTTATGCAACACAAATGGAATGCCAATAATTTGCCACTAATTAGCCCGTTAGACTGAAGTTTAAGCCAATGCAGCTGACTTCTACATGCGTTTAAGGAGCTCAGAACAAAGAACAGCTTGGGTGCTGGCTTTGCTTCTTAAGCTTTTCTCCTTCAAGAAAGTACCACTCGCCAATAATCCTCTGTGTAGTTTTTATATGTACCGAGATGCTATTCAGATTAAACTTTTCTTTTCACTCATGCCCAGCTTCTCCCAGGGTACAGATTCCCATTTGTCATTAATAAAAATGCTAAGAGAAGACTGAACAAGTAATACTTACTAGAAAGAGGAAACATACAAGTTCACTCATTATTTCTTTAAGAAGGTATTTTCATATAAGGAAGGCAGGGGTTTGGAGGTATGGTAGTTCTACTCACTAATTATGGTGCTGGAGAATGGAGATGTGTTGCATATTGATTAGCTCATGGAAGTAAGAATGTCGCTGTACCCTGTACAAGTGATGACACTGACCATATGAGCCTATACAACTATAAACTGTCAGTGCAACTCAGGCTGATAGTTAACAAAGGACCCTGTTATCTATTCCCATTTTCTAAAAGTTAATGCATCTGTAACATTAGTTATAGAGTAGTTAGTTATAGTTTTCTAGCAACCTGAAGATGCCATGCCAAGATGTAGAAGTACAGAGGCCTAATTAAAATTAGCTCAAATAGTTGATTTGGAAGATGAATGACATAAAAGGGGAAAAAACAAAAGAAAAGTCAGAAGTCAAGCGTGGGGTTAATAACCAAAGGGCACTAAGAAAATCAAATGCCAAAAACACAAAATGGAAGTCAAAACCTGTGCTCCAAAGATTAAAGCCAAAATGGTTCTACTGATTTCTGGTATCCTTTCCCATTCTATAAGCACCTAAATTCATTAGTTGTAATAAAGTGAATACAAATCCTGAACACTAAAAATAGCATCCTACCATCTAAAATAGCATCACATCACATGTGGATCACATGACTAGCAATGGGTGTCATTAATAACAATATGGCTACAGCCGTGGAAAATGAGCGACAAAATGGCAGTGCCCACAAGATCAACAAACACCAAAATGGCATGACATATGACATCACTAAAGTAATGATAAAAATTAATAATCAAAACAATAAAAAGAATGTCAAATATACAAAGCAATAGAGATGGAATCTGCAGCTTCCTAAACAAAATTATGAAAGAAGTATAGGTCCCAAATTGAAAAAAAGGGTTTTAAGTACATAACATTTTCTGACATGTACAAGAGGTGTGACTGGCCAGAAGTGTGATCATAACCAATATACAGAATGAAAGGTTTAATCAGATTTGCCTGAAAAGTGTATTTGCTATGGATGTATGTGCCTTTACAACAAAAAAAAAATTGTTTTTAAGATGACAAAATAAGAAGATGCACCCTGGAAAACCTGATGGCTGTCTGGAAACAGCTAGAAGATTACCATTCTCCTCCTGCTCCTCTGAAGAGACCAGTGCTGATTCATATACAGTGAACCCTCGTTTATCACGGTTAATCCATTCCAGACTCTACCGTGATAAATGAATTTTCGCGAAGTAGGATTCTTTATTTATAAATCGAATATTTTTGCAGTTAGAGTATAGAAAACCTGTTTACAACCTTCTAAATACGTTTTTTAACATTATTAGAGCCCTCTAGACATGAAATAACACACTTT
>JANRMT010062854.1:23217606-23271803 GCA_026402145.1 Polypterus bichir lapradei | reverse complement strand
TGAGAGTCTGGATTGTGGTTGAAGGTATTTTGGACCATTCCTCTTTACAAAACATCTCTAGTTCATTCAGGTTTGATGGCTTCCGAGCATGGACAGCTCTCTTTAACTCACACCACAGATTTTCTAGCTAAGTGGATTGGCAGATAACCTGGAATCTGTGGAATCATTACAGAGGGACTTGGACAGCATTCAGGCTTGGGCAGATTTGCGGCAGACAAAATTTAATGTCAATAAATGTAAATAAAGTATTACACATAGGAAGTAAACATGTTAGGTTTAAATACACAATGGGAGGTCGGAAAATCAAAAGCACACATTATGAGAAGGATTTAGGAGTCATAGCTGACTCTAAACTATCAACTGCCAGACACTGTTCAGAAGCCATTAGGAAGGCTAACGGAATGTTAGGTTATATAGCACGATGCGAAGAGAACAAGTCCAAGGAGGTTAGGCTCAAGTTTTATAACTCACTGGTTAGACCTTATCTGGAGGACTGTGTGCAGTTTTGGCCTCCAGGCTATAGAAAGGACACAGCAGCGCTAGAAAAAGACCAGAGAAGAAAGATTAAAAGAGCTAAGCCTTTTCAGTTAAAGTAAAAGAAGATTAAGAAGAGGCATGACTGGAGTGTTATAAAGTATGAAGAAAATTAGTACAGTGGATCGAGACTATTACTTTAAAATGAGTTCATCAAGAACACGGGGACAGAGTTGGACAAAGATAAGGGTAAATTTTGCACAAACATTGCAAAGTTTTTCTTTACACAGCGAACCACAGACACTTGGAATAAGCGAGCAAGTAGTGTGGCAGACAGGAGGACTTTAGGGACTTTTAAAACTAGACTAAAAACTAGATGTTTTTGTAGAAGAATTAATTGGATAGGACTGGCGAGCTTTGTTTGTCTGAGTGGCCTGTTCTCATCTAGATTGTTCTAATGTTCTAATACTCATATTAAGATACACCACAACAGGTTGAATGAATTCTGATTAGAAAATTATCTCAGCAAAATCCTTCACACAATGCAGCTGTCTAGGATCAAGAATGATGAATTATTCAGGACTAGGAAAGAGGAATATTTAAAGATTTTATTTAGATAGCTTTTCCTCTCTTTTATAAAAGCATGCAACAGTCTGTGTGTTCTCTAATAAGACCACCTTTTAGGGCTATTAGTTTGACTTTGCTTTTTCTACTGTCTTAAGTTTCATGTTAATATTACAAAATAATAACACAGTAGAATTATTTTCTGTGCTTGTTCACAACCCTTAATAGCCAACTATCCACTGAGACACAATGTTTTTCTTCCAAAGTCCAAGATAAGTTCCACCATTAAAATAAATTGAGGACCAGGAACACTGCTCCCATCTTGAATCACAATATAACCTCTCCTTCAATAATTCATGATGGTGCACTCAGCCATTGTGGTCAGCAACTATGATATATGATAACCTTTAAAAAAAGGATGCTCATAAGTAGGCCATCTCTTTCTCTCCCAGAAAACAAAATCCCATAAGTAAGCTGCAACAACAACCACATTCATGGCTAATTTATTATCACTGACTATATCAGAGAGAAGTTGGGCTACACAAATCTTTGGGGTGAGACATAAAATGAACCAACACAAAGAAAAACAAATGACAAGAGGTAGTAGCATGTGGCACTTTGCAAGGTTGGCATTATTTTTAGTAAGTAGTTGAAAGAAGTATTTGAATATGCAATGGCTACTGAGTCACAAGAAATCCTACAGTAAAAATGTAAAAGAATTGAAATTGTTGTCATATGTGTGGGTGTAGAGTCTTTCGCAGGAGAATGACCTGAAATGCATACTGGGGAATGATTTGATTGGGTCAAAGCCACTCATTTTTCTCCTTCTTCCACCCCAGATTTGACAAAATCTAAGACAAAAATCCAAGTGCAGAGACGTACTCAACCCTAACTTCACCTCTGAATCCTCTCTTTCTGAACCTCAAGTACTGTATAAAAGAATTAACAAGCAACTAAACAGCACAGCTCAAAGGCACTACATAGTGACTGGAGATGCTAGTTTCAACCTCTTCATCATGTTGAACTGCACAGGTTTCAAGTGTTTATTCCTTTAGGTTCATCCCCTTATGTGAAGACATCATTGCTGAAGATTTCCTTCAATGTGAACTCGACACATTGTTAAAAATGTGGAACAATAAACACGTATTGCTTTTTTTCAATGTTTTGTCACACACGTGCTATTAGGAGGCAGTCAGAAAGCCTAAAGGTGAGTGAAACATCACGAGACGAAGGGTTGTCACGTGGTACTTACCGAAATCTTTTCTCTCCACAGAAAAGCCAAGGAAAATTAATCATCAACATTTCCAGCTTCCAAAATGGCCTCCACAATATCACTTCCGGTCACATGAACTGACATCACTTCCGACGCTTCAAAAAGACAACACTTCCGGTTTTCATTAAACGACGTTGTTTCCGCTTCCTGTTGCCACATCATGTCCTGCCAACCATTTCCTATTCCCATGATATATTTCTGTATAAAAATGCCATTTTGACTGATAAAATTTGTCAACTGTTGCCTCTTTGGTTCATTTGATCATTTATTTTGCTACTTTGTCTGCAGGACAATATACGGGACGGTCCTCAACACTCTGTTTGTGTGAAACGTTTTCTTATTTTGGGAAAAACTCCACAGTCTTGCTATGGTAAGATTACTTACCCTGATACCAAGTTCAACATTTTCTCCACCGTAGACCTCCATTCCTTCGTCGAGCAAACCAATCTCTTCAAAATACATTCTGTCCACCACAAAGCACCCAATTAGTGCTGGGCTCCTGCACGTAGAATATGAACAAAAAGTTGAATAACAATCATTTTACTCAGGTGAGGCAGTGTGACCAATAATGTGGGGTTTGAGAAGCCATGAAGCAAATTTCAGAGAAGTGTTGTGTATATATTTTAAGCCACCAAATCATGGACAAAAAGACCTGTAAATGTATGTCCAGTTCAATCAGGGGGTGCTTATTTTGCTATGTTTTGCTTTGTTTATCACCTTATAATACTTTGCCAGTGAGTGTGGAGAGAGTTACACATGGAATGAAACTGAGCTTTTATTTGCCGTTTAGATGGATGTACTTTAGAAGTGTCCTGACTGTCATCTATAGGCAGTATCACTATCTTGGACGCTGTATTCATAAAGAACATCTGGCTTGCAATGTACAGAATTTTCCATTCAGCAATAAATAAAAATATTGCAGATAGCCCCCTTATAAATAATTTTCAATTTACTAACATGGGGTCAGTATTTTAAAATTTGTACTCATTTAGTATTAGATTTCATACAAATTAATGCAAAAATTACAACACCTATTTAAAAAGCAATTAGACTTACCTTATAGGAGCAGTTGTATTTCCAATGCTCCACCAAGATTTTGGAGGGTTCAGATATCGACACCATAATTCCCAGTCAAATCCTTGGGCAGACAGTGGATATTCCTCAATTTCAAAATTGTCATATTTAATATTGTCAAATGAAGGTGAAATGATTCGAGTTCTGTCCTCCTTGATTCTCAAGAGAATGGGTTCAGCCCTTTTAAGAAAAATAAGAAAGATGGTAGATAAAATTACATAATTTATACCACATTTGCTCAGCTAAAACACAGGAAAGTTAAACCTTCAACTTTTTGTGCATTTCAATTTCTCCCCTCTTCCACCCTGTCTTTGCAGTCTTTTCTGTAAGTGTGGGAGAGTGATAAGACGATTAGCATTGCTGGCCTTATCCCAATTCCTTTGTCAACTCCTGGACGGCCTCATCACAGCTGAGGCACATGATACAATTGTGAAGATTATGTCCAGGTTAATTTAAACTTAACTGTAGTAGATTACTTTCTTAGTGTCTACTTATAATTATGAGCTAAATGTAATGAAGAATGCCTAATATAAAACACAATTTCAATTGTTTTCTATGAATGAAAATGTAAATTTGGTGTAAATATCAAAAAAAATAATACACGTAAACAATTTAAATGAAAAATATGATTATGTTTAGGTTTTAAAAAATTACATACAGCATTGGCTTCATATTCATACAAGATATCCATAATTTTCGAAAGAAACAGTAAAAAAGGGCAGTTTACATGCAATTTGAGAAAACTATGTGTCATAAGAATTCAACGGGCAATGGGTCTCACTTACCTTTTCTTTCAGAGGAGATGCTAGTGTGTAAAAGTGCATAGAAGATCAATTTTATCCAAATACATAAGCTTTGAAATTTAAACTATCAATTTCACCCATCAAGATCCAAGAGCTTAGTGACTAATCGAGTAAAGAGTTGCCACATAATTCCAGAAAGTAGAGATTTTTAATAAAAGAAATCATTGGTGAATATAGGTATTCAGTAAAAGTATTTACCATTAATGATAATGGCTCATGCTTATTAAACATTCTTCATAAATGCCAAATATGTTCTGAGAGTGTTCAGGTAAGGAGGACTGAAGGTTTCAACTAAGCGTGTCATACGCACTACTCATGGCAATTTTTTGTGTATTGATTAGCACACGTAAGTAAGAATTTCATTGTACTCTGTAAACGTGGCAAGAAAACCTTTAAAACCCTTTATGAAAAAATGTATTAAATACTTGTTATTGTGTGTACTTTATTCTGTTACCAGTAGGGGAAATTCTAGAGAACACCACTGGAACCAAAAATGAGCCAACAAGGTGAAAGTGTGAAAATAACAAGCTACATACAACATAACTTTCATTTGCATTTGTGGACTTTATGAACCGTTTTACATTTTTAAAGTTTAAATTTTTGTTTACTAACTATACTACAGTCAGAGATGCCAAATGTGACTCTGCTGTCCTTTCGGTAAGGTTTCTTGAGACTTTGCTTTGCTGTCAGAAGTGGCTATCTGACTTGTTAAAGAAGAAAATATATATGCTGAAATAGCCTCTAATAAATTAATCAAGAGTTTAGGTTAGACAAAATGTCTTTCTTTTTCAAAATAGATGATTTGGAAATTAACCAGTGCTTTGAAATTTCAATTTTGTCTATTTCAGATATCACAATAAAAACTGAACTTTCCCAACAAATTTCCTTGATGAACAAGAGTGTCAAAGTGAAGAATATCAATTAACTGGGAGCTAAGATGTATAACATGGATATACAAACAGATATGCCATTGAACCTAAAAAAGGAATCTATTATAGGTGTCGGAGACAGAAAACACAAACAATACTAAAACTAACAATGGACTAAGCTCTTTAAGGCTTATCAGACTAGGACTTGAACCCTAACTGTGTTGTGGAGTGCCCAGATCACTTATTCAATACTCTAGTGTCTTTAAACAAGCTCCTTTTGCTTCTCCCCATCTGGCTTCTTTTCCTTCTGTCAGCTGAATCCTTCTCCATCTTACTCCTGACCCCAAGTTCACCCAACTGTTGGTTAAAATTGACTTTTAAGCCACTGGATACACCTGTAAACCTTTTCTAAGGTAAAGAATGGCTTTGGGAACCCCTTAATGCCACCTTCTCTTAATGACAGAAGTCATTTACCAGATGCATGCTTACAATGGGGTTATTGGTTTATAACCTACCGGCTTGAGAAACAATTGGACTATATCCTATGGTTGCCCATTGTCCATACCTACTTATGTCCCAGGAGCTGCTAATCTCTTGACATTCTACATTACATTACAGCATCTCTTGTTGGTGATCTTGAGTCATTGATACTCTTACTAGTGCTAACATAACTACCACCAGAAGCTCTTACAGTTTGACTCCTGTCCTGGATTATAGCAGCGACATCACAGAGAGAGCTCCTGCTGGACCCTTCTTTATAACATGCAAATAAAGCTCGAGTTCAGAATTGTTCTAACATAGAAAATTTCCCACCCGCATGGCAGGGCTTCAGTTTATGCTTCCCTCTTCTTCATCAAGTTTCCATTCTTACTGATTTCTGTCCTCATTTACCATTTATGCAGCAGTGTTTCATGGAAATTGAAAAGTGTATGCATACACTTTAGTAGGTTTTAGGCTTTATCAATATACATTTGTGGTTATATTCAAAATTTGTATACATTCAACATGGGCAAATCCAATGTTTACTTTTTTATATGCAGGTCTTGGGTCAGGAACACAATTAAAATAGGCAGAACTGTTTGATTAATGAAGTCCAATGTGTGCAGTGAACCTTTTGTAAAATTATTTAAGGTCGTATTCCATACCTGTATAACGCTTCAACAATAAACTTAGTTTTCTAAATATCTGAATAACTTCAAGAGGTCTTTTTACTTAACCAGTTTCCATAGATAATGAAGAGAAGGGTGTATTTAAAAGAACAAAAAATGGTACAGTAATTGCCTTTAGAGGTGTCTGGTGGACATGCCATAATGCCAGTGTGGGCTGAAACAGCTTACTACCACCAAGCATCCAGCACCGGAACAAAGCAGCAGCCTGGCTTCAGGTGGTTTTCCATTACATGTAGATTAATCATATCAAATATAAAACATTAAGGTAGTAAGTGTTCTCTTTGCTACTTGATGAGCTTGAAATATAACTGTTTTCTAAGCACAGTCCGATGCTACACAAGATGCCTGTTTATTTCATCCTCTTTGATATTCACTGATATAAAACATTTTTTTCATGGACAGGATTTTCCAAGTCCTATTTGCTTTTTGTCTTAAGTCCAGTACATTCATTTGTTACCTCATTTTGCATTGCTTAATTGTATAAAACAATAAAGGGTTAAAAAAAATTTCAAGCAGCATAAGGAAACAGGCAGGACAGTAATCAATGACCCCAGTGTTACTGTGGCTTTACTAAGGCCCATGCTGGCACTAGTTCCACGTATAAACAAGAACCAACTGTAATGAGAAACTTCACAGCTTGTTCAAGGGAACCTTTGGAAAATATGTAAAGGAACCAAAATGAGAGCTGTCAGCCAAGTTCTGCCTACCTCCTGATTGTTAGTGTTAAAGCAGCAGTGACTGCAGTTTTAAACTGCCAAGAGATATAAAAATGGCAGGCCAAATTAAGTAGCAAAACACCAGTCAGAAGATGGAACATGAAATAATCATGCCAAGGTCAAAACCAGTAAAGCAATCCTAACATCCGTCAGAAACAGAATGTTAACCAAAAAATTGTAGTCAGAAAACACAGCTTCCAGATTGTTTTCCTTCAACCAAGAACCTGAAACATTTAGAAAGTTAAATAAGAATTCGGAAACCTGGGCAATGGTCACTACATACTGCCAGCTTACAGATCACTGCATCAGTCTCCTGAGGTGACCTTTGTAAACCATTCCCTGCAACTGTGCAAAAGGATCATAAAACACAAGCACCTGCAATAAAATCTAAATAACATGGCAGCAATGTCCTAAACAAATATTTTAATTAATAATCATTATAACAATATCTAATAATGACGAAAATCCAAAAAATAGAATCCTTAAGTTCAAAAACATACATTTTGGTCCTGCCCTTACACAAGGTCAATTTCTGAAAGCAGAATGAAGTAAACTTTCATAGTCACAAGTTTCATAACAGTGGCTGAACAGCATAGTGGCTTAACTGGTTGGTCTGGCAGGCAATGTGGTGTAGTGGTTAAAGCTTTGGGCTCCCAATCCTGTGGTTGTGGGTTCAAGTCCTGCTACTGACACTGTGTGACCATGAACCAGTCTCTTCAACTGCCTGTGCTTGAACTGGAAATACAAAATAAATATACCAAATTCTATCTCTCACATGTTGCAGACTGCCTTGGATAAAGACATCTGCCAAATAAGAACAACAATTTTGCCATGAAAAATTTTTGACAGGAAATTGTCTTGATGTCACAGCCATAGTGCAATAATACCATAGCAAAATCAGAACATGGCACAATGTGCATTATCACCATAATTGTATGGCACAATAATAAGTGAACAATAACAAATATAAAAAATATTTATTGATGATTACTCGAATAATTCAATTTTACAAGAAGGGTTGAGATACAATACAAATCTGGAGGTTTATTGACCTTGTGGTTGGACGACTTGACTGGCTTTGAGATGACAATGCTGAAATGAAAGTTACACCGAAGAATGAGACTTTTGATTATATTGCAGGCTCATTTCATAACATGAAATAAGTAGAAGATTTAAATATATTTTCATTTTAGTATTACATTATTTTCCTGCTACCTACTGAAACTGTTAAACTTTGTGTTTTGGAAAAACTGAGGTATTAAAAGTTCCACTTTTATGGAGGGTATCAGAATGTACTGTATATAGTAGTAGACTGCAAAATACATCTGGTGAAGAACTTTCCCACAATAATTCAGTACTGATTGATAGATAGATAGATAGATAGATAGATAGATAGATAGATAGATAGATAGATAGATCCCCAGGAGGAAATTTGACTTTAAATAAATAATAGTATTATACTATGACAAACAACAAACTCCTTTCTAATATATGCCAGAATTACCATAAAGAATGAAAACTAAAAAGTGAGAAAAAGGTGTCAGTGAGGCATTATGCAGGCGTATTGCTGTTGGTATAAAGGAGCCCCAGTGGCATTTCTTGACACATGTCTGCTGAATAATTCATTGCCTGAAAGTGCTAGTGTGTCAGAGATAGAATGTGCAGCTTTGTTTATAATGGCACTCAGTTCTGTTTTCATTCTCTCCTTTATTATGACCTCCAGAGGTTCCAGAGTGCGTCCCACAGTTCAGCCTACCCTTTCAATTACTTTGTTGATTCTGTGAGACTCTTTTGAAGTGATATTACATTCAGAGTTGACGCTGCTATGGGCAGTAAATGTCTGTGGGAGGTAGAAGGAAATTTGAGCCCATGGAGTGAACAGTTCACAGACATTGACTGATCTAGGATGGGATCCCAGTTCCTCAGAGATGTGAGGCAGCATAACTAACCACTGTGCCTCATTTGAAATAGTAAAAATCTGATCACTGATGTTCCTCAAACGTAACAATAATTATCCACATTTGGTATTTATTGAAACTCTTGATATCCATGTTTTGTTGTGGAAAAAAAAATTCCTCTATTTTCAAAGGAGTCATTCACTTCATGAGAAAACAGAATGATTCTTTTTTGCTGGCAGATATGCACAAATGTCTTGGTCCATGGAGTGAGCAATCAATTAAACAATTCATTCCCTTTCATACTTTTCTATTCCCATTACCTTATTGAATATATCACATCATCTGACTCTTAGCATGCAGAATTCTGTCATCTTAACCAATCAACAACAGTTATCAGTAACTTCATATACATGTCGATTCCATTATTCTAAACATTGCCTCATTAATAAAGATGTCCAATGGGTTTTCCCATTGATCATATCACCATTTCACAACAGGTGTGTTTGAGCTTTTCACTAGTTTGTCCTCACCTTTTAAGTGGGTGTTCATTACTCATTTATTTCACTTTAACCTGAGTAGTTACAATGGTGGCTCATCTAAGATGGGGCAAACCTCAAGTGTTCAAGCTCTTTAGTTACCGCCATTCCTTTTTCTTATGTTTTAATTAGTTCATTATCACAACTTTATATAAGTATATATTTGTAATAATTTGTAAAGATCATATACTAAATAAAAATTCCATAGTTTTAGGATTTTGGTAATATTAGTTAGACAAATGGTCCAATGCACTAAATAAATACATTTTAACTAAATCTAAAATTAGAAGTGGGGGGCATACTTTTTCATTGTACTATCAGCTATTGGTCTGGAGCTGCCCTTGGAATAGGGGATTTCCCAAGGGGTCTCCCGTGTGTGGAGAACAACTGTAGGATGGATAAAAGCCAATTCACAAAACAATGCAGTGCACAACTATCATCTGAATAAGCATTATGCACAGATAATATGACATACACACATTGAATGAGTAACCATTTTCCTCAAACTAATGCTAAAATGATTAAAATACTGCGAAATACTGATTCTTGTGTATTGCTGTTGTGGGAACCAGCCCGCACTCAGACAGGCGGACACCGATGGTTCAAGCCAACACACGTTTATTATACATTTCATTTACAATTGTCCCACACACAACCCAGTGATCCTGCACCAATCACCCTCAAGTCCAGGCCTCTTTCTCTAATGCCTTTCCTTCCTGGCCGCCTCCACTCCTCTCCTCTGAGCTACGTCCACTTCTACCTGACTCCAGCTATCGAATGGAGGGAGGCGGCCCCTTTTATATCCACCCGGATGTGCTCCAGGTGCCTCCTGATGAACTTCTGCCAGCAATCCCTGGTGCACCCGGAAGCACTCCGGGTGTCCCTGGTCTCTTGTTTCCCCCCAGCACTTCCAGGTATGGCAGAAGTGCTGAGGACCAGGGCTCTCCAGGCATCTGGGTACCCCCTAGCGGTGACCACGGGCCCCTATAAGGTTGAGCTTCCATGGTCTGGAGGAGGCGTAATCTCTCCTTTGGTCCTTCCAGGCGTCCCGGCTGGGTACCGCCCCCAGCCGCTTGCCACACTGTTTATACAAACAGCTGTAATCAATAGCTTGGAAATGGACATGGACTTTGTAGCAGTGTGTGATAGCCTTCCTGTAATCTAGACTAGCTAGCCAAGTTCAAAGAAGAAAATTCAAAAGCACTGACACGGCTAGTGGTCTGTCAGAGCGATATAAGCAGGGAGTACGAGTCTTTGAAACTTGCTGGCACACAATTTCAGATTGGTGATTTAGAAGCTTCAACACAGAACTGTTTCCTCATGTGGTTACATTTTTATTTTTAGCATATGGGAAACAGGATTTTTCTAGCATTTTTTGAGTCTTTTTGTCTCTTGTCTGGCCCGAGGCTCAGCTGAAAGGATTAAAGAACTGCTGTGAATATTGTGAAATCCTTTTCCATTCCTTGTTGAAGTAAAGTATAAGAATCTGGTTTGGTATTTTTAGACTGCTGCATTGTTTCTGATGTTCTACATAAAATAAAGTAATTCATAAATAATTTAGACAAAGAAATGGAGTGTGTATGCGTGTGTGTTTACTTTGAAGAAATTACACCAGAATAACCCTGAAATAATAAAAGCTTAACCGTGGCATAAAGTTATTTGGCAGATGAAACCCTGTATAATTTATAAAACAAATAACACAGGCTACTCTGGCTACGCTTTTAGGTCAATATCAGATGTGTCTTTCTCTAAAGAAACAAAAGAGGCACCTGTGAAATCCATCAATTTTACATGGAGTAGTTCAGAATCGATTCCGAAAGCTATGCCATCTTTGTAACCCTATAGTTGCCAATGTTATCTTATATTTTCATCATATGTATTTAGTGTATAATGTAAAGCTTTCAAATGATCTATATCTGGAAGGAGTAACGTCAGTTTGGAAAGTCAGTTTCTTGAATCAGATTTGAATAAGGTGTGTGTATACCCTTCTTAAACAAGGTCAATTTTCACTCAGCTTGCTCTCTGTCACATTGAAGGGTCTTATGTCAGAAAGTGTCAGTCTCCATAGTTCATTGATGTCTGTACCACCAAAACAAGCATCATCATTCTTGGACTCCCTTTTTCATTTATAACTGGTGTGTAATAATAATTCTACCTTAATGCTATCTCCACTTCAATTTTCCCATGTCATTTGATTTTCACCAACCCTCTTCATCAGTTTTTCCATATCTAAAGTATTAAATGTCTCTTTATTTAGCATTTACTTACTAAACACCACATTACTGACCTGACCATTACCTTTTACAGAATTTCATTGAGACTAATTATGTCTTTCCTTCTCTAAAACTTTTTTTATTGCTACTTATTTTCTTTCTCTGTAAAATCTGTTTTTCCTCTAATTAGGCATTGTAAGTCGGTGGCACCATGGTGCACAGGTTACTGTTCTTGCTTTACAGCCCCAAAGTCCTAGCCATGAATTCCATGCTCATTCTAAATTTTTAAGGAGTTTACCACCACCTCCATGTCTTTTTCTTTGGCAATTTATGTTTTCTTTTCACACTGTGAAGACAAATGGATGTTAACTCTAAGTTGTGCCCTGTGATTTCCTTGCACAACAGCAAAGACTAGAAGCACCCAAAAAGTTGCAATCCTCACATAAACATTCTCAAATAATTATGAATAGATTTAGAATCATTAATATTACTAACAGAAACATAAGTTTAAATAATCATAAACCAAATATAATAATCAAGCTAAATACCATAAAAAATAACTACCGTATATACTCACGCATAAGTTGGGGCTTGATTTTACCGTATAATTTCCAATATTTTATAATGTCGGTGGCATAAGTCCAATGCAGAAAACTCACGTTATTGGTCCAAGAGATTATGATATGCTAGCGCCCACCTGAGAGAGTAACCACAGAGCACACGGCCTTTTTTTTCTGTGTATTGTGCCTACTTGACCACACGGTAATACCCAAACTATTCCGAAGTGACATTTGCACTGTTTAGTGTTTTTTGTATTTCACACCCTCATACACCTTTATCGCAAGAGCATTCCTTATCTACAATACAGCGTTCGATCAGAAGAAAATATGCAGCTGGCTTTAAATTAAAAGTCATTGAAGTGGCAAAAGAAATTGGTAACTGCACTACTGCAACAAAATTCAATGTATCAGAGAAACTGTTGCGAGATTTGAGGAACGGGGCTTATAAGTCGGAGTCTGATTTTATGATCAACTTTTCAGGTTTCAAGACTTGACTTATACGCGAGAATATACAGTAAATGGAAGGGCTAAAAGAAAAGACACAATTAAAAGAATGAAAAAACAAACACTAAATACTTAATTCAAACTAAGGGATCTGACAACATCTGCAAATCTAAATCTCTATAAATCATTAATTAATTCAAGGCAGGAAATAATTGCAACATCCAAATGCAATGCACAAGCTGTTAGTGAGAAATCAAAAGATTATGCAAAAAGCCAAAAAGCCAGAGCAGTAAATCTAGTAAGGAGGGATTACTGAACACTGGTTAAAAAGGAAGGGAAGCTGCCATGGCAGAAAAAATGAGAAAGTGAAGTTTGAGCTGGACCATATTTGGCAGGGCACCTAAGAAGGCAATAATAATTGTAAGTCATGCATCTTTGAGCTCAAATCTTAACTGAAAGAAAGGAAAACAATTAACAAAAAGAAATAAAGGCTGTATTTACATTAAAACTTTGATATGACCAGATTCCAATTTTTCCACATATCTGGCAAAGATTGGATTTTGCTGTAAAAACCAAAACCTACATGCTTTCCGATTTGTTGAGATTGGACATGGGTTCTTTTTGCATGTGGAACTAAGTTGTGCTTCAGCAAATGGCCAGTGGTACGGTGAAGAAACACAATTTCTAATACATTTCTGTGCTGCACTGACCATGTTTATAAAGAAATTTCTACTTCTAAAATGTAGAAAACAAGCACATCAGTAGAAAAAAAAAAACATTTCCATGTTTATGTATTACCTGAGCCATTACATCACAACATATGTGACTTTCTAAGCTTCAGAGTACAGCAATATAAAAGAAAATGCAAAAATGTGGCCAAAACCTCCTAAGTGGAGTCTCGGCCTTTCCCACCTGCAGACTCCAAACTCAAAATGTCAAAATAAGGCCTTGTCTTCTAAAATTTAGGCTCAGGCTTCTCTGAGGCCTAGTATCCCAGATAGGTTGTTCCCCAAACCATAATACAGTTAAACCAGAAAATCAACACTCAAAATAGTCCTTCATAACCTTCCAACAATATTAAAAAGGGAAGAGAAGAAAAGATAAAAAGAAAAAAAAAAACTCTGATTGAAAAATAATTCAACAAAGAACTTTGAAAATTTTGAAAATTTAATAACAAAACATATTTTCAAAATTCTGCAGTGGGTTGGCACCCTGCCCAGGATTGGTTCCTGCCTTGCGCCCTGTGTTGGCTGGGAATGGCTCCAGCAGACCCCCGTGACTCTGTGTTTGGATTCAGTGGGTTGGAAAATGGATGGATGGATGGATTTTCAAAATTCTAAATGAAAGGCAAAAGGGTATTCCTAAAAGACAATCTTTAGTAAATAAAACCCATGTAAGAACCAATAACCAAAATCAACAAAATAGAGCCAGAAAGACTGAAAAAGCAATAAATCAAAATACTAACACACACAATGTTCACAACACAAATCTCAAAACCATTATGGAGTACCTGACCATCTGCCTAGCATACACAGACACATATTTCAGCTGGTACACCAAGTTGATCCTACACCTGTTGCTGTACATAAAGGAGGACATTGCACATAACAGAAAACACTAATATATAAATAATCATTGAACCAAACCAAGATCAAAAATATAATATACAAAATAATGTTTAACAGAGAACAAATATCCAATTAAAATAATATATACTTGAACTAGAGATAAAACCTTGGCTAAACCATAAACCATCCTTGGTGTGTACATTCTACATACTCTAAGCTGAATAACACATCACGGAATGTAAACCCCATAGACATCAGATCAGATTTCGTCATCAACACCAATTCGAGCATCAAAACCTGACATTAGAGAGGATAAACAAAAAGCCTGGAGCAGAAATCCAGCTCAACTACAACAACCCCATCCAGAGTTACTTAACGCTTTTACTGATGCAGTCAGTGATGCTTAAATTCACTTAAGTAGGTTTGGCAACAGATAAATGTAAGTGTCCAGTCTCCTTGGTTTATGTTATTTGTGTCATATTCTGTTGTTCCCAACCACTTTGTTAATCACTGTTATCTTAGGTTCCTGGATACTGATAGTCATACCATAATCTTTAAATACATGCACTATCTTATCTATGATCTTCTGCTTGAAGTTTTGGAGGCTACCCAGGATTAGAGGCAATCAATAAACAATTGACTGAGTTGTAGATCGAAGAGTTTATTAACACTCAACTGGCTTTTCTAGGGTTAGTCCATGTCCATTTTCCCACCCTTATTATGACTGAATCCCATTCATAGGAAAGGATGATACTGTAATAGACTCCTCCATTTTCCTAGCACCCTCTTCCCAACAAGCCAAAGTAACAACACATGCAGGAAACCCTTAAATATAGTGTCCTTACACACATAAGGAAGCTCCAAGTATGCATGTTCCACTTCAGTGTTGTCATATTTTAACCAGGGTCTAAAGTCACAGATCCTTCAGATCAGCATTGTAGTAGAAATACCTTGTTTTTTGGAGTACCTTACTGAATTTTCTGGTTTGTGATTTTCTTATCTGCTTTTGTGGATTTTGATATTTGATTTGTGGATTAGATTTTGTTCCTTTGGGTTGCCTTTGAGGCAAGGCCTATTTTGTCATTTCTTCTTATCTTCAAAAGAACCGGTGTTTTTACACCTTTTTCTCGCCCTGTTTTGTTAATATTTAGTTCTTAACATTTCTAAGGATTCTTTGTTTTTTTTCTGTTGTTCCAGTGTAGGCTGACACCTATTTAACTTTTTTAGGGAGAAGCCATTTTAAACACTAGGTACTATTTTCTTCTTTGTCATCTGGATAGAGTGAAGGAAAGGATGTCGAGAGCTGAGGGTTTTACTGATAGGTTTGTTCAGGTGTTTCTAACTTATATGTCTCCCTCAGATTTGTGACAGTTGTATAATGCAAACAGCAGACATAAGTACAGAAGAAACAATAAATATGCTGTGCTGAACAGGTGAGCAAATTGGATTTTAAAAATGACCAGAAGAAAAGACATGATCAAAAAACAGAAATTCAAATACTAAGAGACCAAAGCAGACCAACCAAGACAAAATCGTGCGACAAAAATCAAAGTTGAAAAATGTGAGCAAAAGTTCTGAAGATCCTTAGAAAAAACTGATTTTGCCCTGACTGCGGGAGCTCAAATTGATGCTGCCAATAAATGACCAAAATGATGCCTAAAGTGGACAAATTAATATTACAAAAACAAAACTAAGCCATAATATTAGAAACTGATGTCACCACCAGAATCCCTGAGGTGGAAAATTTTAATGCTAAACTATGTAGAAAAGTGCCAGGAAATAGTATACAAATAAAATTTCCAACAAAATACTTGTACTTGGAGAAAAATCTATGCAGACAAAGTGACAAGAGGGAAACTGCGCACAACCTGTGCCTGGTCCAGGATTTGAAATCAAGCTTACTGGAGCTATGAGGGCGCAGTACAAAGGTTAAAATGAATTTTGTTAGCCTGAAACCCAGGAATGTCAAATGTTACTTTTACTAAATCCTTTAGAGACCTAGATACACAGATTTTTCATTTAATACATGAATTATTAATGTTCAATCAACCAAACACTTTATGCTAGGAAGTTCAGATTGTTCTCTCCACATCTGAATGAACCTCAAATGCAAAGCAACTATTATAAGAAGTGAGAGGTTTATTAACATTACATCCATTACGTTGTTTCATTAACTTAGAGTTAAATTTAAAACCAATTTCTCAGTCCTCCTCTTTACCTTGCTGGAATTACACTAGAGCATAGCTTGTGCTTACTTTTACTAATACAGTGTGCGTCTTGCTAGAATTTAAGGATAAACACAATTTTCATTAAACTAGCATCCCTAGAAAAATACTTTGACCATTTTTTAAACCCAGGTCATTGAATGGAATGCCTCCAAAAAACTAGTAAAACTTGCAAGGCTTTTGCTATATTTTTAATCACAAAATTAATATTAGAAATAATATAGTACATCCCCCCAATACTGATCCTATTAAACCCCGGTATTCCATTTTAAGCTAATTAAATTCTTTCACCAGGTTAGATTTACCTGATTTATCTAAAATAAGTTCTCAACTGAGACCCTCCACCTGAGTCCTTGATCCAGTACCAGCAAGTTTTTACCAAGAAGAATCCAATGTGCTAATTGATAGTATTCTTGACATAGTAAACTTATCATTAGATATGGGGGTCTTTCTAGACTGTCTTAAGACTGCAATTGTTAAACTCCTGCTCAAGTAAATTATCTGCACTTTTCTGTTTCTGAAAATTTTAGACCTGTTTCTAACCTGCCTTTCTTAAGAAAAATCCTAGAGAAGGCAGCCATTATGCAGCTAAATGACCACCTCAATAAACATGCTATTCTTAAAAAGTTTCAGTCTGGTTTTAGAACAAACCACAGTACAGAAACTGTACTTGTTAAAGTAGTAAATGACTTGCGGGTTAAAGTGGACAGAGGCCATTTATCTGTTCTCATCCTCCTAGATCTGAGTGCCGCTTTTGATACCATTGACCACAATATTCTTATAAATCTCCTTAGTCAGTGGGTTGGCCTCTCTGGCAGTGTCTTAAATTGGTTGGAGTCCTACCTGGCACGTAGAAAATTCTTAGTTAGTTAGTTAGTTGTGGTAACTATACTTCAAAGAAACACAATATTCTATATGGTGTTCCACAAGGATCTATACTGGGTCCACTGCTGTTTTCGATCAACATGCTTCCATTAGGTCAGATTATCTCAAGGCATAACATGAGCTACCACAGCTATGCTGATGACACACAACTGTATTGTATCAATAGCACCTGATGACCCCGACTCAATGTCTTACATCTGTTTCTGAATGGATGAATAATAAAGTAATCCCTCCTCGATCGCGGGGGTTGCATTCCAGAATGTTGAAAATCCGCGAAGTAGAAACCATATGTTTGTATGGTTAGTTTTATATATTTTAAGCCCTTATAAACTCTCCCACACTGTTAACATTATTAGAGCCCTCTAGACATGAAATAACACACTTTAGACAAAAGTTTAAACTGAGCTCCATGAAAAGACAGAGATGACAGTTCTTTCTCACAATTAAAAGAATGCAAATATATATTCTCTTCAAAGGAATGCGTGTCAGGAGCAGAGAATGTCAGAGAGAGAGCCAAAGAAAAGCAAATAATCAAAAAATCAATACGTGCTTTTAAGTATGCCAAAGCACCGCGATAAAGCGGCATTTTTTAGAGGAGCGTCCATATCCTCTAGGCAAACAGCCTCTGTGCAAACAGCCCCTCTGCTCACACCCCCTCCGTCAGGCAGAGAGAGTGAGAGAGACAGATAAAAGCAAACAATCAAGCACTGCGCGGGAAGCACATCGTATATCATTGAGGAGTTTTATTTAATATGTAATACGTGCTCTGATTGGGTAGCTTCTCAGCCATCTGCCAATAGCGTCCCTTGTATGAAATCAACTGGGCAAACAAACTGAGGAAGCATGTAGCATAAATTAAAAGACCCATTGTCTGCAGAAATCTGCGAACCAGCGAAAAATCCGTCATATATATTTAGATGTGCTTACATTTAAAATCCGCGATGGAGTGAAGCCGCGAAAGTCGAAGTGCGATATAGTGAGGGATCACTGTAATTTTCTCAAACTAAATAAGGAGAAAACAGATATCTTAGTGACTGGTAAAAATTGATATAGTGAGGGTATTAGAAATATACTTGATCCATCAAGCTTAAAAGTCAAGACAGAAGTAAAGAATTTAAGGGTAATTATTGACTCTGACTCAAATTTGAAATCACATATTAATCATATCACTAGCACAGCATTTTTTCGCTTAAGAAATATAGCAAAAATTAGATTACTTATAATTTTACAAGATGCTGAAAAATTAATTCACCCTTTTGTTTTTAGTCGACTAGATTACTGTAACGAACTCCTCGCAGGACTACCAAAAAAGACATCAATCGATTGCAACTAGCGCAGAATACAGCTGCTAGAATCTTAACTAGGAAAACAAAATCTGAGCATATCTCTCCAGGTTTGACATTGTTACATTGGTTACCTGTGCCATTTAGAATTGACTTTAAAATACTGCTTATGGTTTACAAAGCCTTAAATAATCTCACTCCATCTTATAGTTCAGAATGCCTCGCACCTTTCACTTCAAATCGTACCCTTAGATCTTCAAATGACTATCTGCTTATAATTCCAAGAGCTAAACTTCAAAGAAGTGACGAGGTGGACTTCTGCTGCTATGCACCTAAAATCTGGAATAACTTACTGATAGAAATTTGCCAGGTTAATACCGTGGAGCACTTATTTTAATATGGTTTCCTATAGCTTTATTTTAGTGTAACCCTGATATTCTGAATATGCATTTAATTATCATTTATATCATGGTTCCACAATCCATACTAACCCCTACTTTCTCTGTTGTTCTTTTTCAAGTTTCCTGTGGTGGCAATCTGCACCACCGCCACCTGATCAAAGCATTGTGCAGTTAAAGGCCAGATGTCCACATGACCATCATCATCTAATTCTTGCACATGAAGCCTGAAAACCATGAGGACTGATTGAGATCATTTATGTTAGGTAGACTGCCTAGAGGGGGCTGGGTGGTCTTGGAACCCCTGCAGATTTTGTTTTTCTCTCCAGCCCTCTGGAGTTTTTTTTTCTTTTCTCCTGGCCATAGGACCTTATTTTATTCTTTGTTAATTAGTATTGCCTAATTTTATTTTTATACTTTTCTTTTTTCTTTCTTCATCTTGTAAAGCACTTTGAACTACAATGTACATAAATTGAATGAAAATGTGCTGTATAAATAAACACTGCTGTTGCTGCTGTTGTTTTATTCTAGAAAAAAGCACACTTGTTTTGTCATACCTTTTGTGAAAGAGTTTATGTTATATTCTAATAATTTGTCTCTTTCGCGCATGTACACACACATACAGACACACCAGTCATCATTTTTGTACAATCTGAAACTAGAACTTTACACAGTGTGTAGAAATAATTTTGGGTTGGGCGTTGTAATGCAACATCACCCTCAGATGATGCCCATACTGCACTCTACCAGGATATGAAGAGGGAAGAATAGTACAGAGAGGTCAGTATCACAATATATACAATTGTCAAATTTAAATGTTAACAGTTTCCATGCACCCAAGGACCCTACTTCCTACATTTACAACTGGTGTACCTGTTGCACTGTACACACCATTCTGTACTCCTATTAGAGCGAAAAAGCATGTGGCATTTTTTCTTTCACTTGGAAGTCTTGGAACATGAGCTTGTTGTCGAAGCTGCATACTCTTTTTCTTTTTCCATTGCCTCTTTTTTATGAAGTGATGACAAAGTTCCTCTGCAAGGCAAGAACACTTTTTTTTTCTCAGTTGGCCCCGCTCATGCCTTGTACACTACGTGTGCGTTCATCGCTGCCAGGTCAAACGTGCATGTTCCTGCTCGTGCCATATAAGCATGTGCTCAATTCCCAGTTCCAAAACACCACTCACACCATATCCACTCATAATGGTGGAATCTATTTCACATACAGCGGATGAAGTGTTTAAATGCAAAGTGCTCTGTGGCCTAAAAAAAAAAAAGCCTTTCTTCTCATACATTCAACAGGATTATTTTATTGTTATTTTCCATGTTTGTATTATATAATATTAACTCTTTACATTTCTCACTACTCAAACTACTCCACGCAGGGAGGATCGTGGATGCAAACTCATGATTTCTTACTGCAAGGCAACAGCGCTACCACTGCACTATCTGTGTAGATAACATGAAAATCTGTGCAAACATCTTTATTTTGTACCAACTAATATTTGGACTTCAGTTTTTTACATGTTCACAGCAATGTGTCATTTGAACAATTTCTTTTCACTCAGTTTTATTCTTGAATAAAAGCGCACTTGTTTTGTTCTACCCTTTGTGAATGTGTTTATTTGACTTGTGGACTTCAGTCTTTATACATTCTACAATTCACGTCAACATTATTTTGTTATTACTATAACATACAAAAAAATGTTCTTGCCATTTCTTGGCTCACATTTCTTACGTCATCCCACATTCACAAAGATCATTGTAGACATAGAATACATATGAAATGTCTGTTTTTCAAGTAATGATATATCATTACCTATACAATTCCTTATAATTCTTTACAGTTCATTGCTAGATAACATCTTCAATGTAGACCTGAGCTGAAAGTGAAAATTCAGGGTTTGGGATCGCATACAGCTGGCTGAATTGGGGATGTCTGAGTGCAGGTTGAGTGTCACTAATTGACACATTTGCAAAACAAAAGAGGTTATCGGAAGGCAATTGGTTCAGTGATAAGGACATACGAGGTTCCTCGTGTATGCTTAGGAGCAGGAGGGTGTTCATGGAGAATCGCATTTTTTGCAAGCTTTAGGGAGACTATAGTAAATGTGAGAGATAGCCAGCGTTAAAAAGAACCTATGAAGCTTTATTCTAATGCAGAGTTGGCCAAATTGTACTATTGTGTGTTATTGTTGATAGTTCTATGACACCTAATGCTGGATTTAGCAGATTCAAGGAATTCCATTCCATTTAACAGCTTTTGTTTTCTTTTTTTTCTCCTTGGTGTCAATTCAGCTTTTAGCATATAATCATTTCCTAACTATAGTTATAGTTATCAGAGGGATATTGCATGGATTAATTCTTTGGTGCTCAATAAAAATGTACATTAATAGTACCATCTACTTATCAACTTTGTCAAACTATAATCAGCTGAGCATTGCCAGTCTTACTAATCAAAACTGTGATTCTGTGGAGTCTACTGTCAGTGTTAATGACTTCATTCATTACTTTAATAATAAAATTGACAAGATACAATTGCATATACATCCAGGTGTTCAGAGCCAAAATGTCTTGATTATTCTATTGATGTGCTACCTGATTACTGCCTTGTATGATTTTGTTTTGCTGCTGAAAATGAACCCAGTCTGCTTAATGTTTAAAACAAAACGTACAGCCTTGTTATATGACACCTTATTGATCCAAATATAGCATTTTCTCCAAGCTGATAATGAGCACATTTCCTAATTCTTCATTTTGAAATTTTTATTATATCATTTTATTAATAATACAATTTAAATAAAAGGGTTATGTATTATAATATACTTGCTATAGCACAATGATTATTGGAAACAGCATAAATATAAATTGAATATAAATTACTTTTCACTCTTCTCATAATCATACTACACAATGAGCAGCCCTGCATACTCAGAAAGTTTAAAAACTCAGAAGTAGTTTTAAGTTATTCCATCACTGGTAATGAGATGCACTCTGGCCTGACACAGAAAGATGTTTTCCAGTCAGAAACTTTACAGAGTCTCTGATTTCAGTATTAGTAAAATCATCGAGTCACACATTCAACAAGGAGCCAGAAACATTTCTTATGGCTTTTAGTTCATGTTCACTCGATAGCATCCACATATTTACGCTCTGAAAATACTATTCCAAATATTCCCAAAGGTGTTATATTGGAGTGAGATCTATCGAATGAACTGGACAGTGTGACCTGAAGTTACTATCATTATTTGTGAAACCTGCTTGAAATGAGTGCTTTATGATATGGTGTATTATCCTGTTGTTAATTAATCACTTGAACATGGGTAAGTGGCTGCCAAAAAGGGATATATAAGGTTAACAACAATGCTTATGCACAGCATAACCTTCAAATGACAGTCACTTGGCAGTAGCCTCCTTAGCATTACATTTTTTCCTCAAAATAACATGTAAAAAGCATGGCATTTTTTGATTTGAAAAATTACATTTTTATTAAATCTCAAAAGTATAATAATGACACAAATAATGCCAATAATGATTAATAATAATAATACTATGAAATGAATATTAATAAAAATAATAATAATGTGTACACTGTCAAAATCTTTCTTTTGTGTGATATACCTTGAAGCACAGTGAAATACACAATCCAACATCACAGTTAGGATAATAATAACGTGATTCGTTGCGGATTTTCTTTCCAGACTGATCAACTTTTGAACAGCACACTGCACTGGATTCTGCTTCTTCTGTGTTGATGGTATAAATTCAATGAAATGTTGACCAATAAGACCTCGAAGACCAATTGATTCTTGATGTGCTGGGTTGACCTGTGGATATGCAGCAATGATTTGATCGACTAACTGGGATGTGAAGTTTACATGAGAGACAGTCCTGTCAGCTTGTTGTTTGAACAGCACGAATGAATTGCAAATACACTGTTCAACCAGATGACTAAATATCTTCAACACTTCTTTTGTTGCTTTCATATAACAGGTGTCACACAAGTGTGAGTAGGAGGCAGCTGAAGGGCTTAAGTAATGATAGGGCGGGGTGCACTGACTGTCTTTCTCAGTTCCCTGCAGACCTTTCCCGAGAAATCCTGCCA
The DNA here is from genome assembly GCA_026402145.1 of Polypterus bichir lapradei. Taxonomy (NCBI): domain Eukaryota; kingdom Metazoa; phylum Chordata; class Cladistia; order Polypteriformes; family Polypteridae; genus Polypterus; species Polypterus bichir. The sequence continues at coordinate 23,248,747 of JANRMT010062854.1, read as the reverse complement.
GGTTCCGGTACCTCAGAAGACGTCACTTCCGGGTCCTGTGTCCTCGATGATGTCACTTCTGGTCCAGAAGATGCCAGTTCCGGGTCCTGCCCCTCGATGACGTCATTTCCAGGTCCCGAGCCTGCGATGACGTCACTTTCAGTTCAGACGACGTCACTTCCGGGTCTCGCCCCCTTCAATGACATCACTTCCTGTATGGGCCTTTAAAGCTGCCATTTTACAGGTGGCTGCCCCAAACCTTTTTATGATGTCTGGTCTGTGTTTATATCACACAGGATAGAAAGTTAATTCTTGATCAGCACGATATACGTCGGCCATCATGCTATTGTAGTCGACCACAACACACGTCTCAGTAACCTCTTTGTTGCCTTTAGATTGAACAAGGAATGTAGCTGCATTATGTACAGTACTAACAAGACAAACATCATTCTTGTCTTTCCATCTCATTGCAAGCACTTTACTATTTTGCCAAACCACTAGTGCACCTCACTGTAGTTTAGCTCACCCAAAGTCTTCAGACATGCCACAACGGTTGGGACATACTTTTCTATATGCATCAGTCTTTTTTGCAACAAGATGTCAAATAGCTCTGGCGAGGTAACAAAAAATTTTCCATGGTTAAATGGTAACCTTGATCAAACAAAGCATCTAGCAACGTTAGCACTGACAATGTAGAAACGCTGTACTGGTCATATTTCTTTTCAAACGTAGTCCCTTTTCTTATGTACATGACCGAATTCCAGATGTATCCAGTGTTAGATTCACAAAGCACTGATGAAATGTATTGTGTCCAAAACAGCCTGCCCTTATAAGCCATGAGACTTATGTCAATGTGTACATCACAGTCTGGAATGTAAACATTCTGAAATTTTGCTACAATAGCCTGCTTAAGCTCCCAATTTTTTTCAGTTTTGGTGCTGGATGAGTATTCTCATCAAAGTCTTCATTGCTGGTAAAGTGCAGATATTTCAAAACTAGTGAAAACCTGCCCTCAGGAATGAACTCGGACCAGTAACATCTGTTTTCCTACAAGTCCTTGCAGTGTCAACAAGCCTACAAAATGCCCAGATGTCATTATCAGCCACTGGTTTCCATCTCTTTGAAAAGGAAAATTTCTAAATAATTCTGTTGATCACGTCATCATCTAGGAATAACTTAAGGTAGGTAATTGGATCTTGGCTGTCTACATCCACTTTTTTTCCTGGCTGCCCCATAAAATCAAAATGAGGTGATGCTGCTTTATTTGAAGCAGGGTCAACAGAAACCCAAACATAAGCATCACTTTCAGATTCATTAGAATCACTTTCGGGTTCACTTCATCATCTGCTGATGAGAGGCTCCAAAATATCCTCAACATCACTGCTCGTATTACTAGTGTACTAGTGCGTACAACACCTGGCAGCTGACGTTCCTTAGGTGATGTTATTATTACTGAGGCGGTTACTGATCACACTTACAGGTAAGGGGAAAAGATGCACCTACACCATTGCCCAAGTGATGCTTGGACATAATGCATATTCAAGACATGCCTATAACGTTGCCCAAACAATGCTTGGGACTTCAGCTGTTAGCTCATGTGATTCTTGGCTCTAACACTTATGCAAGACACATTTGTAGAGCTGCCCCAGTAACACTCTGGACTAACGCTTTTAGCACTGTGTTTACAGCCCAAGTAACGCTCAGGTCTAACACTAAGGAGGTTCAGAGGACTAATGTGTACCAAGAAAACATTTCCCACAATGTTACATAACCACTGCTGGTCTATACCATAGACAAAAGGATGTCTGTTTATACCTAAGTCTGACACTACCATCTGCATGTACAATAGTAGAAGATACTGAGATCCTTCAGACCAGATGACAATTTTAATGATCTTTAGTCTTCAAGATTTGATGATAACATAAACACTAGCAAGTTAGGCAAAATCATGAAAATGTCTGGAAACTTAAAAAAACTCAATGTTTTGAGTGGATTACCATGGTGAAATGGACTTTTAAGAGCCTGCAAGGGATAGTGAAACATCTGGCAACCATGCTGGACTGATTGTGGCCAAACAGAGACCTGATCCATGAGGCAGTTGTGCTAACCACTATGCCACCAGGCCTCCTTAAAATAAAATAATTGAAGTAAATATCAGAGCAGTAAAACATCTCGCAGAAAGTCTCAGACAGAAAGCATGAATTTACTAGGGCTTGCCATCCACAGATTCAATAGAAGCTACTTGCCTCTCTCGAACAAAAAGAACAGTTTGTTTTCCCTTGATGCTTTTACTCACTCACTGCTGATGCTACCAAACAATCACAACAGTAAAGCATGTGGATTCTACACTCATTCATGTTCGCATCAGCCCAGGGGATAGGCTCACGTATTACAAACTGGTCACAAACAAGTCCATACGAAAAGACATTGCCTCTGTGACACAAATACAAAGACACATTTCCAGTTTCCATCTATTTGTGTTTCAATGCAAGTTTTCCACTAGCCCTTAGCCTACTACTAGGGGCACGTTATATATTTGACTAGCAAAATACCCGCTCTTCACAGCGGGAAGTAGTGTGTTAAAGAAGTAATGAAAAAGAAAAGGAAACATTTTAAAAATAATGTAACATGATTGTCAATGTAATTGTTTTGTCACTGTTATGAGTGTTGCTGTCATATATATATATATATATATACACACACACACACACATATAAACATATATATACATACATATCTACACATATACATATACACATATATATATACACACATACATATACATACACATACACATACACATATATATATACACACACATACATATAAATTATATGTATGTATGTGTGACGGACCGTGCATTTCACACCTAGGCCTTCAGTACTGCTCCGTCTGAATCAACCCGCCCCTCAAAAGCTAATTTATGGTTATAAAGACCATCTTAATATGCAGAAATACAGTATAAAGAGCCGTTGCATCGCAGATAGATAACTCCTGTAACCACAATAAATGCCTTTATTGAATAGACAAACCAGGGGTGAACAAGTTCCTTTCTACTGCAGCTACAGCCGCGACACACATAAAAAACATCAATAATAACTCATAAACTTGCAATATTATTTAGGAAAATCGCAACATTTTACTCACCAAAAATTTGGATTATTTGTAAACAAAATCCATCCTCCTCTCTTTCCTCAAAAACAGTTCAATTACTCTGTCGTACAGATTATCCGTGCGCTTCAGTTCCATCAAAAAGTCCCTTTCTATCGTCATCGAAGCTAATGCTGAAAGTCGAACCTGCCCTGTCGTATTTCTGGCATAAGTTTTAATTCGCTTTAGGGCTGAAAATGTACGCTCGACAGAAGCAGTGGACACGGGAATGATCACCGCCAAATATACCAAACGTGTACAGCTGCCCCATGCTCTCATTCAGATTTTTCTGATGAAGGAAGTCAAGGAGATCAGTAGGAGATTTTCCTGCAAAATCATCCATGGTATACAGTAATCCCTCCTCGATCGCGGGGGTTGCGTTCCAGACCCCCCCGCGATAGGTGAAAATCCGCGAAGTAGAAACCATATGTTTGTATGGTTATTTTTATATATTTTAAGCCCTTAGAAACTCTCCCATACTGTTAACATTATTAGAGCCCTCTAGACATGAAATAACACCCTTTAGTCAAAAGTTTAAACTGTGCTCCATGACAAGACAGAGTTGGCAGTTCTTTCTCACAATTAAAAGAATGCAAACATATCTTCTCTTCAAAGGAGCGCCTTCAGGAGCAGAGAATGTCAAAGAGAGAGAGCGTGAGATAAGAAAAGCAAACAATCAAAAAATCAATACGTGCTTTTAAGTATGCCGAAGTACAGAAGCTCCGCGATAAAGCGGCATTTTGTAGAGGAGCGTCCGTATCCTCTGTGCAAACAGCCCCTCCGTCAGGCGCAGAGAATGTAAGAGAGGGTGAGAGACCAAGAAAAGCAAACAATCAAGCACCGTGCGGGAAGCATATCATTGAGGAGTTTTAGTTAATATGTAATACATGCTCTGATTTGGTAGCTTCTAAGCCATCTGCCAATAGCGTCCCTTGTATGAAATCAACTGGGCAAACAAACTGAGGAAGCATGTACCATAAATTAAAAGACCCATTGTCCGCAGAAATCCGCGAACCAGCGAAAAATCTGTGATATATATTTAGATATGCTTACATTTAAAATCCGCGATAGAGTGAAGCCGAGAAAGTCGAAGCGCAATATAGCGAGGGATTACTGTACATTACAGTCAGTTCTGTTTTTAGCTGAGACAGATCAAAAAGTGCTCCGTGGCTCTGTGTTAAACTGGAGAAGGCTGCATGTGGGAAATTTTTTTTATTCCCAAAACTTCTGGGGGTCGAGGAGCGTGACAAACATCAATTTTTCGTGGTCTTGAAATCTGGTCTGTGTCTGGCAAATAATATTGTCCAGAATCCTGCCATGGAGTTGGCGGTAGTGCGCGCGAGGATCTTGCATTTGACTTCTTCGTGCGCTCGGAGTGCCTGCGGTGCGTTAGGAGTGTCTGCGGTGCGTTCAGTGGCGTCGTAGAGTTCCTCATATCGGCTTCTATCCCATCAGTGGGTCTGAATATGGTGACGTTGCCGTACGCCTGCTAGAGGGCCGTACTGACACCAACTCAAAATCTGATTGGTTGAAGCAACAGTTTAATCGACATTTATTTTGTGTTAGAGGGCCTGCAGAACAGATTGTGAAGGCCTCTTTGACTTTGACTCTGCCTGGCAACAAATGATGGCTGAAATGTGATTGGTTAAATGCTTTAATACGAAAATACATGTCTGGAAGCAGCACAACCATTGGAAAAGCTATGAAAGGAAGCGGACAGACTATTTGGAATTATTTAATAAGTATTCATGGACAAAATATAATTAACATCAGTTTGTGATTCAGATATTTTTTTAGGCCAGCAGAGAAGGCCTTGCAGGCCCTGACGGCCCACCACTGATTCAAGCTCATGGTTAACTCATCAGGTCTTACATCACCGGTCAGCGGCTGACACAATTCTCTGCTGCTCTCTCCAATAAGATAACAGAATAATCTGACCTTAGTGTTTTCCTCTGCCTCCGGCATTGCAAGTTCTGTGTATAATGTGAACTCATCCTTCCATGATCTCCATGACTTCGCCAGGTCTGTAGCATCGAGGCTTTATACCCTGCGTCTTCTCTTTAAACTTGTATCTCGCGAATATCTCGTGCCATCTTGCAATGTCCATGGCTTTCTTTAATTTTAGCTCAGACCCGGCACTTAAAAGTTTCTCTTGCACTTTCGCTGAGTTTGTGCCAAACACTATTCTATCCCTAACCATCTCATCTTCGTTTGCATAAGCACAGCCCTTCACCAGCAATTTTAACTCCGTTAGAAAGTGATCAAAAGTCTTGTTAATGCCCTGCGTCCTCTCAGTAAACTTGTATCTCGCGAATATCATATTCGTCTTAGGCATGACAAACGCCAGCGGCAGCGTGTCTATGAACTTAATTTAAACTTAAGCTTTACACCTTGCTTTTCTATTCGTTTGCATAAGAACAGTCCTTCACCAGCAATTTTAACTCCCTTACAAAGTGATCAAAAGTCTCGTTTACACCCTGTGATTTCTCATTAAACTTGTATCTCGCGAATATCGTATTCGTCGTAGGCATGACAAATGCCAGCAGCAACGTGTCTATGAACTTAATTTAAACTTAAGGTTTACACCGTGCTTTGTTTTCCACAGTAGCTGCACTTATGAATATGCTTGTATGCGTCACTCGCTTCATATTGTTTTGCTGCCTTCTCAATTGTGTAATACGTTTTTTGAACAGGTTTCATTCATCGAAATGATCACTACCCAAATCGGTACTTGTGAATCTAAGATGTTTAATAGGCATTCCCGGTATTAAGTTGTGGATTTGCCTGAGAATATTTAGTGGCAGACTGTCTATAAACTTAATTTAAACTTAAGCCTTACACCTTGCTTTCCTATTGATATGTGTACAAAGGCTTGTTCAGCGTCAGAGGGTTTCCGCAGTAGTTGCACTTATGAATATGCTAAGCACAGTCCTCTACCCGCGAATATTTACCTTATATGGGCAGGCACTCAATTATGTGGGAGGCGTGATGATGCGGGACGCAACTCCGCCTCACACGGCAACCGAGCTGCAGGCTATGGCAATTTATATGGACGAAAGTAGGTTCTAGTTATGACCATTACGCGTAGAATTTCTTAATGAAACCTGCCTAACTTTTGTAAGTAAGCTATAAGGAATGAGCCTGCCAAATTTCAGCCTTCCACCTACACGAGAAGTTGGAGAATTAGTGATGAGTCAGTGAGTGAGTGAGTGAGTGAGTGAGTGAGTAAGTGAGTGAGTGAGGGCTTTGCCTTTTATTAGTATAGAAGAGTGGACGGGGGGCAGTCCCATCCAATATTGGCTGTTACAGCTCTGTGATATCATGCTGACCTCGTAAGGCATCATGGGCATATCCAACTATCTGACAAACAAGGTCACCAGCGGACAAATATTCGCTGCGAAAAACAATTTGGCAATTTGCCGATTAGCATTAATAACCACCGTAGTCTCATCTTTCCATTCTTACTTGATAAAAATGGAAAACAGCATGGTCCTCTGCTTCTGTAGCTGATCTTATTCAAAGTCCAACACCTTGTGCATTCAGGGATGACCTTCTATAGGCCCCTAATACAAAGACATATCATTTGTGTATTTGTGGCTTTTTGTTAGACTGAATTAATTTGGCTATTTGCCTTTTCACTTTTCTTATTAAAGTTATTTTTAACTACATAATTGCTATTCTCTGTATTTTTTGTTTATTATAATATTCTCTGCAAACTTTAGATAATGTAGTGCATGGAAATCCCAGGAGGGACCAGCAATTACACTATGGTCAGGCTCACCTCGATCATGCATGTTTTCCATTCTAATGAATGGTTGAACAACAATAAAACCCTTGCCCATGTCTTCATACTATATATATTGAGTTGAAGCTACATAATTAGCTGTTTAGAGGAGACAGCCATTTGCATTACAAACAGGTATACCTAACAAAGTTATAACTGAGAGATCTCCTTACTAATTAGAGTCTTGAGACATTAAAATTAGGTATAGAGGAATTGAAAAGATCTTTGAAATGGTTTTAAAAACTACAGATGATTAGTGAATTTTAAATGAGCATTGAATAAGATCAACTACTATTCTGGCAGAGAGTAAATGAAAGAAAAACAGAATCTCACCAAATACCTTGACAGAGGCTTTTAGCTGTGGATTTGAGCTGCATTATTAAAATCAAAGGATTCTGCATTTCAATACTTTAAAGAATCAGCACTTTGTGGTAGTTGGAATTTTATTTTGATCAGAAATGATTAACATGTCAACTGGATTCATAGAAATGTTAAATGTGAACTAAGGGCTAAAACTTTGCACTCTAAACCACAAGGTTACCCGATCATTGCTGAGAAAATTGCACAACCTTTTAGACCTCCAAATACACAGTGGTGTAATGGTTAGCACCTTTACCTCATGTGTCCTATGCTTGCATCCCAGACTTGTTGTTTTAACATAAGAAATCTGACAAAGAGGAGAAGACCACTCATTCTATCAAGACTGTTTCTTTATGTAAAAGATATGATGTGTGATTCTCTCCTACAGATAGTTCTTAAAGGATTCTGCTTTAACTACATGATTTGGTAATTTGTTTCAAATTCACATAACTCTTTGTGTAGGAAGGGGTTCATAGTTTCAGTCTTTAAGGCACTTCCCCTCAATTCCCACTGGTGTTCTCAGGTACGTCATTTTCCATTTAGTCAAAAGAAATCTGTTGGACCAACTTTTTTAATCCCTTTGAGAATTTTCAAGTCATGAACTAGGTCCCAACAGAGCCTTTCCTGCTTGAGACTAAACAGGTTTAATTCCCTAAGCATATCACAGTACGATATACCTTTTATGGCTAGAGACAAGAAAATGTCCATGGATTATTATGAGAAATAGGACAGAGACCAGGGGCTCATGTATAAATGGTGTGTACGTACAAAAATGTTGCAGTTTCTAGCACATGCTGCCTCAGTCATGCGCACAGTCTATGTGAACTTCTCCCATTCGGCAAATGCTTCAGAGCCTTTCCTGCACGAACCTCGAGGTTTAGAAACAGTTTCATATCAAGAGATATACACGCACTTAATCAGTCCATCAAGTGCTCCCTGTAGTACTGTTTTATTCATAACTACAATTAACTCACTATAAACTTGCATTACAGTTGTAATATTGCACAACGTGAGCCACTTATGCATTCATATATATTTTTCATTGTTTTTTATCGTATTATTATTGTTGTTGTTTTGTCATTTTATAGGAAAATATGTTTATGGAGGATTTGCATATTGAATCTCATTGTACCATACAATAACAATAAAGGAATTCAATTCAATTCAATAGAAGAGAGCGTGTATTTACAGATGATGACGACTGGCTTCTAAGTTGATTTAGATTTCCAGGCGCTATCTTCTTGGAGCGCTTGATATCATTTTTCAGATGAAATGCAGTAAAGTATATATATTACATTATAAAGATAATTTTTTAACTTCATTTAAATAATGTATACTGTTATTAAACGTGTGGACACAGTGGACAGCGGTAGCGATGAACTGGCGCCCTGTTCAGGGATCGTTCCTGACTCATGCTGTATGCTTCCTGGGACTGGCGACCCTGGATGAACAGATGGATGGAATAATTAAAACATGTACTATGCAGATATTTCAATGCTCCATAAAAGTTTTGAAGAATCTGTGTTCTAAGCTTACAGATAGCTTGACATTTATTAAACAGCTGATTGTGTGGCAATTGGTTACTTGGAGAAAGAAAAGGAAGGACAGGCATTGGATTGAAAGAGGCAGTACTGCTGCAATAAATTACTTCATCAAAGGTCGTGCACAGCACAGCAAGCATCTTGCAGGAGGGAGAAACTATCTCTGGATGGGGTGGCAGCTCATCACTACCATTGTGCCACTGTGGCCCCATGTTTAATACATGCTTTAATTAATTTCATCACTAAAATTATATCAAGTATACATCTTAGTATTTAAATTGGTCAGAGAGCTGTAATATTATGAATGTAATGGATTTTTTGTCTTGTTGGAGTAAGAGAAAGCCTGTTTAAGAAGCACGTAGTGATCCACACACATAGAGCACATTGAAGAACACATACAAAATGAACAATTTAACATGCTACTTTACTAACGATGGGATTTGAGAAACTAGTAAATTAAAAGATTTTAAGATTAAGTTTATGATGTTCTACTTTAATGACAAAATAAAAAGTGGAAATTTCGAGATTAAAGTTGACATTTCAAGCTTTTTTTTCCACTGTGTCCCTATTTTTTTTTCTTTTCTCTCTTTTCTCTCTACCGTAATAAGCTTCCATATGACAGTGGGGTACCTTTTCATGACGACTTTGATATCTGACAACTTCATTTTTATTTTGGGAACTGTGCGACTTTCTGAACTTGAACTTTCGATCAAATTCTTTCTGTTGTTTATACAACTGCTTAAACCAACAAACAGTACGTTTTTCGTTGCCTCCACTTGGCATTCACTTTTTTCCCCGTGCTTTTGCCCTTGTCTTTTCACAGAACACTGAACTTAAGAGAATATTTATATTGATTTGCATATTTTGGGAGGAGTCTGGGAGGGGCGGCAGGCATGTGCACAAGCGTTACATTTCACCCAGACTGGGATTTATGTAGCGGAAGTGCGAGGAAGTTGGCTTATGCATGGTTTTCTACATCTGAATTTTTTTGTGCGTAAGCCATGTGTTACTCTGAGTTCTACGCATGGCATTATGCAACAGGCCCCAGGAGATTATACTCAGCCTTAATCATAGTCAGGACTGATTAAAAGTTCAGGATTTAGAAAATGAGAATAACCAGACAACTAGGAATTAAGACGACAAAATGAGAATCAAATGTCAGGCACAAAATGCAAGTCAAAACTGGAATGAAAACTTGATGCTATTGCCTACTTTGCTTTGAAACTAACTAGAATAAATATTTTCCTAGACTTTGTTTATTCAATGAGAGATAATTTACACTGTTAACTGTTATATTTATTCCGTGATGTAAGAAATGCTATGAATGCAGTCATGTAATGCATTTAGGATGTGTCATGGAAAACAATGAAAACCAGGACAGGAATAAAATAAAACTTGTTCAAGAGGTATTGAATTGAAAATTAAACCTCAAATAAATATTCCAGATAACAAAAAAACCTCAAAAGTGACCAATTGACACATATAAAATACAGTTGATTATACAATATATAACACTTTAATCCTTGGATGATCTTTGTTGCTCTCCTCTGCCCAGCTTCAAGTGCTGCTATGTCTTTCTTGTAGCATGGTAACCAGACTGGAACACAATACTTCGGATGTGGTCTCACTAGTGCATTATATGTTCTGAGAAAAACATCCCTTGATTAATATTCAGCTGCTTCTATGAAATTGCTTCAAATTGTGTTTGTTTTAAATTATTTACTCATCTCCTTGAGCTCTGCTAATTACATTCTCTATCTGGATATAGTTTTTTGGGGTTGAAGAACCAAATTTTGGCATCATTTTTTTTATTAAAAGTAATTTTCTAATGGTTATACATTTTCTGTGTCATTTTATAATTATAATTGATGTTCCTATTGACCTTATGCAGTACTTTCCTTATGCAGCATAACACAAAATACAGATCCAATAAAACACACAATGTATACTTGCTAAAGTATTTACCATCCAACATTGAATTCCACGTGAGCATCGAAAAGGGCAACAACTGGGGCAGTTGCAGCTCTCCAGCCACTCACACGGGAACGGATGAGCCCCTCTTGCTTGGTGTGTCGAACCATCTTTATAAAATCTGGCTGGTGGCTGTTCATCTCCTGTACATACTCTCTCAGCTTCTCTTTCAGATCCTCTGTGAAGGGAATCAAGAGAATAGGCAGAAGATTAGAAAGTCATCCATACAATTCACAAGTAAAAGTGCTCTATCTTTCTACTTAGGTAAGCGTATGTGATGGGCTTGGAATCAATGTTTTAAAGAAATGGACATTTCTGTGTATAGCTTTTAGGAAAAATTAATAAATGTAAAAGCCAATAGATTAAGGATGAAATAGGCACCCTTTGTTTGTGACTGGGATGATAAGTCATGTCAGTCATTATCCAACCCGCTATATCTTAACACAGGGGTCTGCTGGAGCCAATCCCAGCCAGCACAGGGCAGGAACAAACCCCGGGCAGGGCACCAGCCCACCGCAGGGCACATACACCAAGCACAATTTAGGATCGCCAATGCACCTAACCTGCATGTCTTTGGAAGGAAACCGGAGTACCCAGAGGAAACCCACACAGACGCAGGGAGAACATGTAAGGGACCCGGGAAATGAACTCAGGTCTCCTTACTGCGAGGCAGCAGTGCTACCCACTGCGCCACCATGCCGTTCTGGGATGATAAGTGAAAAGGCAAATTACCTGAATAATTCTGTTACAGGTTATTGTTGGTAGCTGTCTACAGGGCATAAATATTTACCTGCCCTACAAAAAAGTCACCTGCTTTGAAGATCAAACTGCTTTGATTGGTATCTCTTCAACATAAAACATTGTGATAACGGAACTGACAGCTTCTTTAGAACATGTTTGTATTTATTTTAAAAATGAACATGTTTTGAAGACATTGGTCTCTAATCAGCATACAGTGGCATATGTACTTTTTTGATATTTGACAACAATACTATTGTTTAACCAAAGAAAATGTGCTTACATTATTGTTAAGCAAAGAAAATTGGTTTTGTACCATTGTTTAACTGATCGTCATGTTGCTCAAGGCAGAGACTGAAGCAGTTATACACCTATAGGCAAACCAGAATATAGTGAAGTATGGTCAGAGACTCCTAAATGCTGCCTACTTCTTTTATGCTTTTGGCACCATACAGCTGTGGCTACACAATGGCTTCTTGCACCTGGCCCAGGTTACCCTAGGTTTAAGGTTGGTAACACTTAACCTATAATTTTACTCATTTGGCCTTACATCAGTGAAAAATTATAAGAGTTATATTGAGTTTGAACTGACTTCCAGGTGCTTTCAGTTGATAACTCTGCCTTCCATTTTACTATTTTGTCTATTCTTAATTTTCCCTCGGGGAAAAAAAAAGTATGTGTCTGTCTGTCTATCTATCTGCTTTACCACATATATCAAAAAAAAAAAAGTTACCAAAACTAATGAACATTTTCATATTACTAAGTAAGTCCTATGAAAGCTGAAATGCAAAGGTAGTATGAAATTATGTCCATTGATTATCTCACATCTAAGTAAAAATGTACGTCACCTGTCTGAGTCATTTGTTCATAGTTAAGTATCACAAAATGACTGATAAGTTCATGTCATTTCATGTGCTGACTGAATTTCTTATGTAGGAGGAAATCTCTGGGTCTGACATTCAAGCCAGAGTTCAATGTGCATATGTAATTGTCTGCGTGGATATTGGCAGCATGAGACAATGAGAAAAGCTGAAAGATGGGAACAAAGACATAGCAGATTAGCCCCATCACAGCCACCCATAAAGTACTGCAACCTAGAGCAAAGAAGAAGAAAAAAAATCAATGAGCTCATCAGGGAGAATCGACATGTAGCAATCACAGAAATAGCAGTGAAGACTGAAATAAAACACCACACAGTACAGTCCAGTGCGAGATCAGAAATCATTTTCAAAGGCCACAAAGGATGGCAAGACATATCAAATAGTATGATTGTTTAATAGGACTGTAAACAAAAGTATGTAGATTTGATTGATACAAAACTATTTCCATTTGCATTTTTACTTGAATCTGTGGCATATAAGGGGACTTTTGAGGTGACTCTAAACCCGGAAAAATACTACTGAAGCCAAAAGTGAATTTAAAAAAATGGTTGAGTGATTGCAAACAGAAACAAAAAGTAGGGAGAATAAACAAAGAGGAAGAATCAAAACAATAGACAATAATCCTCTTTAATAAAACCCCCGTGTGCATCCAGGTGTCCGTGTGTGTGTGTCTTCTGGTGAAGTGCGCATGCGCGGGGCCACACGGCACGTAGTCTCTTCCTGTGCATTCCCTGTGCAGAGAGAGAGACAGACACAAGCCCGCGATACAGACACACACACACAGGCGCGCGCGAGACACACACACACACACACAGGCGCATGCGAGACACACACACACACACACAGGCGCGCGCGAGACACACACACACACACACACACACACACACAGGCGCGCGCGAGACACACACACAGGTGCGCACGAGACACACACACACACACACAGAGGTGCACACACGACAGACAAACACACAGGTGCGCGCGAGACAGACAGACAGACACACAGGTGTGCGCGAGACAGACAGACAGACACACACAGGCGCGCGTGAGACAGACAGACACACACACACAGGCGCACGTGAGACAGACAGACACACACACACACAGGCATGAGAGAGACACACACACACAGGCGCGTGCGTGCATTGTTGCAATGTTACTTTTCTTGATGGTTTATTAAATTACGGATTTTTCAAATGTTCATTTTTTTCCCTGTGCTTAAAACTCATTAAAAAAAGTGTTTTTAGCCACCAGTTCGTAGCACTATAGTGCAAGCTCTTGTAGTGTTAGTTTTCTCTGTTGTTCAAGGTTTTCTCAGTGTTATTCAATGTTTTTACATTTAGTTTACTATTACGCTGTGCATTCAATGGTATAATTAACTATATTTGTGCTTAAAAACTTAAAAAAATATATATTTACATACAGTTTGTACAGTCTGGAACAGATTAATTGTATTTACATACAATCCTATGGGGGAAATTACTTCGGTTCACGACCAAATCGGGTTACAACCAGAGTTTTGGAACGAATTATGGTTGTGAACCGAGGTTCCACTGTATTACTGTCAGACAAAATTACAGGCATTTTACGGAAATACAAACCAGTATTACTGCGAGAGAAAATTAAAGGCACACAATACAGTGATGCATATTACAGCCACATACAAGGTCCCTTGCCATTTAATATAGACTGTTCCTACTAATGTTTATGCACTACTGTTCTACCGCCCGTTATTGTAATGGGCTTAATGTCTAGTATTTAATACTCTGCTGCCTCTAGGCACAATTTAACAGTAAATATTTAGATTTTTGACTATACAGAAATGTGCTTGTTGTAATTACCCATCGATGTGCTCGAAAAAGTATAACCACTTTCTCAAATTCCACACCTCTTACATTTTGGCCTTATTACCTCCTGCCAGTTGAATATTTGCCAAATCTTTCTTCTTGAAACCACAGTCAGTGACGTAATGGCCACAAGGGACTTTCATCACTTTTAGGAACACCTCCAGAGGAATTTCCAGGGTTGAGAAAACTCCCGTGGCCAAGCTCCTATAGATCCTCCTAGCGCCTCCGGGTGACTCTGAAATTGTGGACTTCACTTTTTTTTTGTTTATATATATAACAAGTCATCTATTATAGGTCATGTGCATTCAGGTGGCAGAAAAATTAAACTGGGCTTACCTGTTATGACCTACTGTGTTTGGGGAAATTCTACTGTCCACAGTTCTTTTATTGCTCAGGTGGTACCAGTCTACCTGCACTGAGCTGTCAAGTCAAGTTTTTGTTATTACAGTAACCTTATACAGTCTGGCGCTTCCTATATTTGGCTGATCTCTCTATCCAAGGCAACATACAAAACTGAGACACATTACAGTCTTTTAAAGATTAGAACACAGGCAGATAAAGTGGGTTGCTTAAGGTCAGACACAATGAAACTGAACCAGCAACCTTGGCATTCAAAGTCTAGTCTCTATAACGTAATTTGCTACAACTGTTGTATTTATTTAATTTCCATGTCTGCAGTTTGATTTTTGCTCAAACAATTCAGATTAATTAAAGTTTCAATACTATTATATGACAATGTTAGAATGTTTGCTTGTGGATTGTGCTGCCTTGCTCACTGATGACAGTCACTTGAACCAGAGCCAGCATTTAAAAAGTTTAAATTACAAGATGTTTCAAAAAATCTCAAGTTCATCATATAAAACAAGTTAAAATTGGAAACCACAAAAAACTAATTAGTCAGTGCAAAGCTTCTACAAATAAGCCAAACTAAATTTTAATGAACAAAGGGAAAAAATTAGTAATTTAGCAAAACACTTGAAGATACTTTAGCTTATATAAAAATTAATTATATACAAAAATATTTAGGACTAATGTAGAGAACAGGCAAAGATAAAACAGCAATTTCTTTTTTGTTGTGAAGTGTGTTCCTTGAAGTGAAACAGACAAATCTTTAACAAAGTTCCAGTTGACTCTTGGTGACCACGTTAAGTACATGCTGCAAATTAAGTATAGCAATGCAAGGCCTTATAAACATCTTTAAAAACTTTATGAAATGCTTGAATAGGGAGTTTTACATGTTCTGCTGGAGATGCTTTGCTTTTGATATGTAAAGATCAAAAGAGGTCTTTCTTTCAAAAGAGGCTAAACATAAGCTAAGGTTGTAACACAAAAGTCTTTTAATAATTTACCAAACGTTTTAGTTTAAAAGTGGGAGATATAATGAAACAAAGATCTTAACTGCATATTTTCCTACATTGTGTGTTAAGTTACCTTTAGCTCTAGTATCTCACAGGGTCATTCCTTTAATTGCTTATAGTTAAGATATATCTTAATGTGAGCGGCCAACACATTGCACAAATTCAGCTATTTGCCCCAAAATTTGAAGAAAATACTATAATGGAATAGGAGATGGAGCTAAGTCATTTTGTAGGTACGAGTTCAAAACCAGAAGGAGCAAAAAATGTGGAATCAGTTCAGATATCAAGGGTCAAAAAATGTTGTTCTTGAGTTTATTGCTTTCTCTCCACAACGACTTTAGCATTATGATTTGGAAGTGAAATCTCAATTATTCGATGTGCTGACTTTTTGACTTTAGACCTATTATTTGTTTACACTCTATGTCAGGCATAACAAAAATAACCAGAATTTATAGTAATAACAAAATCATGAGAATAACATGGTGCAAGGATGTCTGGCTTCAAGCTTTCCAGGGTACTCAGTTACAAAGCAACCATTTTAAACAGGACTAATGGTGAGAGATTATCTTCCAAAGAAGACTAGAATACTAAAAATACTAATTTAAAATCTTATTTATACATAGTTTTACAGGCTTACAACTTTATATATACTACTGTAATTTTCAATTGGGGGAAGTAGAAATACAGTAAGTGTCTTTGAGGATGCAGAAACAGCAGACACTTATAGACGGAGCTGTGACTTAGTGTCCCACGCTCAAATACAGTCAGCCCCTGGCCCAAAGAGGATTCTGAGAAGACAGAAAGTGACCATGGACATGCTTACAAGGTGGAGTTCAAAAAGGATTTCCAGTCATAAGACTGTTAAACTTGGTGTTAGGGGAAAAGGTGGCCAAGGTTTAAGTGGTGAAAGGAAGAAAAGCCAAAGATGAAGGTGAAAAGAAATCAAAGATGAGATGACTATGTTTGTTTTATATTGAGGTGGGAAAGTGTTTTAGGCCCACCACTTGGAAGACATATTGGTTTTCATATTTATTTGTTACTTTATGTTCTAAATGTAACTATCCTTCCTTTATACTCTTTTTTTTCATAAATAACATTTAGGTACACTATCTGGCTTTCTTGTACTTTTCTGTAAGAGAGAACGTTGCTGTATTGACAACCTTTTAAAATGTTTATGAATAATCTTCATATTATTAAACAGAAAATACAGAAATAAAAGTGAGGGCGATGCCACACCCACCACATGACAAAGCAACTCAGGATCCCAAATTAGGACCCAAGTGCAGCCATGCAATGGTTGATACCTCAGCACCACACTAGTTCAGATGGAATGGAACCAGTGTGAGGATTTTTATGGTGCCAATTCTTCCACCAACCCCCAGGTTTTTTTAGAGGGCCTACACGCAGGGCTGGATGCAGATTAACGTCACACCCAAGATGGAGCAATTGCAGGTAAAGGACCTTGCTCAAGGGCCCAATGAAGTAGAGTCACTTTTGGCATTTACGGGATTCAAACTGCTAAACTTCTGATTGCCAGTGCAGATCCCGAGCCTCAGAGCCACCACACCGCCCAAATAAAAGTGAACAAGAACAAAATTAATTTTGCAATATTTCTTAAGTACATATGCTATATTTCTCAACAGAAAAATCAAAATGCAAGCCTTAATAGTATTAATCTGTATACTTTATAAAGAAACAAAGCGTGTAAACAGCAATTGTAAAGCTTTCATACAAAGTAGCATCACCTTCACACTGAGTAATTCTAAAATGCCAATGATGTATGTAACCCTGCAGAGTGGCCATGGCGCTGCCTGAATAGATTACGAACACTCCAGTTACAGTTTGTTTTGTTTCTTTAATCTCACTTAAGATTTCAGATGCAGCAGCTGTACTCCAGCTGTCCTTTTTGGACAAGACTGAATGTGGCACTGAAATCTGCCTGAAAACAGTGGCAACAAAACACCCTGGCACTGCTCTAACTTATAGCACATGTGGCAAGCTTTGTTGGACAAGTGGCACAAATCAGCATCTTCCATCAGAAGTATTGCACAAGCTGAATGAAACACCAGCTGCCACATTGTGAAAAGAGTTTTACACTCAAAAATAGAAAAGCTGCAGGAAATGAGGAACCCAGGGTACATCCCATTCTCTCTGCATATTTCAAAGCAAAAATGAAAAACGGCACTGTAAACACCAGCCGCTGAAGATGATTGTAAGCCCAGGCATACTTTTTTAAGATTGCTTCTTAAATATCAGCTCAGAAAGGCACTTTAAACATAGCAAATCATCATTGTTACAGTGGGAGAGACTGAGCATTTTTGCTAGACTATCTCTATAGTATATTATTATTAGTTAGTTTTAGCTGTTGAGGATTTCTGAGGCTTACGAGGAAGTCAATTCATGATTTCAAGTGTTTCTAATTTATTTCATGACAATTGTGACTTAACTTAAATGAAAAAATTCATGACATTCATAGGTCCAAGGTCAATTTTTTTTAAGAGGAATTTACTTTCTTCACAATCGATAAACACTTCCAGCATGAAATTGTTTTTATGGTGTGGTATCTTTGGCTAAACAGGATTAAGCCCTCAGTGACCAAGGCCATGGTACAGCAATCTGCAATATGACTAAAAATAACACGAGATCAAGCGCTGCTACTGAAGGCTAAAGAAACTGTGGCAAGGTGATGGGCCAGCTGTTGAAGTTTAACACTGAGTAGTGGTAGCACTCTGTATAGGGTGGTCCAGATCTAATTATGCAATTTTCATTAAGCTATTATTGATTAAGTTTATTACATAGAAAATCACCCGAAAACTCCCGGACCATTGAGATTTGTGTGAACTGACAACATGAAGAATTGTCTTCGCGCTGAACTGGAATCGTCCCCACGTAAATGAAAGTCATCCAGACGATCTGGATCTGCATAATTAGATCTGGTCCACCCTGTGTATGAAATGATGCAGAATTAAGAATGAGCAGTGAAATGGGGGCAGCAGCAAAGGGAGACTGAAAATTTAGTGAAAATGATCACCAGCATAGAATTGTCGCAGGTTTGTAGGTAAATTTACCAAACTCTAATGTTTTTATTAGACTTTTCACATTCAAGTATGTCAATCATATCACAGAGTACTGGGCAGCATATACATCATTATTATTATAAAAAACAGATGTTAAATGCAAATGCAAGTAGTAGGAAAACACAAAAACAGTAATTAGAAGTGTATCAAAAACAACAAAAATTGCTACAAAAAACAACTTGGACTCAAAAAGAAAATGCATTTACAGTATAATAAAGGTGCATACTTCGATATGAAATGAATAATTCATTGGTATCTAAATTTTGAGAATAAAACAGATTAAGCAACTGCCCCAGGCAGAAACTTGCATGCACACCACATGCTAGTATCTTTGTATATCTGCCTTGTGAGTCTGACTGAAGCATTTTCTGGCAAGTGTGCTCTACTGTCAAGTTTTAGTTTCATCTTTAGTGTTTGCTTCTGAAACAAAGTTCGGTTTACAAACAGGAAACTGTAAAGCTATTTTTTGCAGCTTTTTCCCATTAGAAGATTTTTTTCTTCAGTTTCTTCATCTACACAGGAGTAAAGACTGAGTGCGAATGGTGAATTTCTGGCTGACAAGTTGTCGAAGGCTATCTTTTGAGTTTCGATAAATTAAAGAGGCACAATGTACAGGAAGCCTGAAACCTAGAAGTATGTGAATTAGAAAAGAATTCACAATAACTCCCAATTTCAAAGAGTTATTCAAGCAAAATGCATCAGCCAGGACTTTTCCAACCTGGAAAAATGTTACTGGTGGGAAGAATTCATACAATTATTTCTTTCTAAAGTTTTTATGCATTTCTCTTCTTGTAGTTTATTTTTAAAACTATAGTGGTAGCTATGTCTTCATTTATTTGGAATAGGAAATCCCTAGTTCAGAGATTTAAGACAGGGGTAGGCAGTTAACAACTGTCTAACAGGATTCCAAATACAAATTACATCTTTCTCTAATCTTCTTTTCTTTGGGTTTCTATGGAAAGGGACTTTCGCATTTCTGCCTATTTTCATGTTCTATCGTGTGTGTTTTTTTGTGTAAAAAAAGTGAAAGTATAGGAAAATACATTTGGCCAAAACTCATCCAGAATGTGGTACCAATAGAGGCATCATTTTGGCTGGGTTCATTACTGTTGTGGAAGCAATGAGCTTTACTCTTAATTCAGGTGAGAGAATTCTAAGCCTTTTTATTAAAAATAATAAAAAGAGCTGCAGGGGGATTCACACACTATAAACGTATGAATTCCACTTTGTGAATGTCACGGGATGCTTATTATAATACAGCCCAAGTTGGTCACACAAAACAGCAATATTACACTTTGATAAATTAAAAGTACCATATCAGTAAAAGATGAGTTTGCATACAAGCTTACAGGTATGTCTTTGAGAAACACAGTTAAATAACTCAATCAACAAAACCTGACAACATCAAGGCTTGACCAAGTGGGTAAATCAAGGAATTGAGAATGTCACACAATACAAACAACTTGCCTCAGACTCTTGGACAGACCATTTTCCACTCTGGTCTCAACACAAGGCATTTCAGCAATTCTAAAGTTAAAGAGGTAAATAAAAGAAATTGGGACAGCCTTGTGGAATTGTGGCTGTGCTATGTCAATGGATCAACAGGTTACATACATACGTAGCTTATATCCTGAGTATGTTGGGCATTGGTCTGCCTTTTAGAATGGAGGAGTCCTTATACAAGTTTGCCTTTGGCATGCCTGTGCACTGCTGTGGTTGAAGAGCACGTGCACAGGTTACTCAAGGACTGTTTAAATTCTGGAATGGAAGAAAGGGAGCTTAGCAGAGGCCAGGTTTAATAATTCAAATAGTGTGCAAGGCATTAAAGTTTAAAGTTAATGAATAATAAATCATCATGCCAGGAGGCTACTGATCATTTTCCATCCTCTGTTAATTCTTGGAATCCTATGAGGCAATGCCCCATGACCAAGCTACAGTACACCTCCTGGCCTATGAAAAAAGTTGTCACTGTGAAGAAATGACACATGAATAATATCATAGGTTATAGCTGTACAGCAACTAGGGACATAAACTAATGCCACAACATAGTGGACAATGTCCTTTGCTTCGGAAAGCCAGTTGGTGCTGATGCCAAGTCAGGTTCATGTAAAAAGATACAATAAATCCTCACCATCTAAGTATTTTACTCCAGCGGATTCAGTTATCCACTATTATAAAAATGTGACCCATTTCACCATCCCGGCAGTGTAATCTCTCTTGTTCTCAGCAATGCAAAGTAGAAAGCAAATTCTAAGAGGCCTGTCATGCAGAGGTGACACATAAGATTGAGCAGTAACAGTTCTGTGATGCCCTTAGATGTCTGGTGCTGCATGCACACTACACTGAACTACCCAGTACATATACAGAAGGAGAAGGAGAAGATGTTGAACCACATTCATGATGGGGGCTGGGGCTTTCAAATGTTCCTTATGAACAAGGAATTCCCAGTAAGTGCAAGTCATAAACTTGTACTGATTATGTCCATGTTCGGTGTACACATCACCTGTTTTAACTACTAAACAGATGGTCAAGTGAAATCCTTGGATCCTTAATACCGCCATAGCACATAGCCTCATGTAAACTGCCAAGAAAATGATTAACTTGACAATCTAGAGGAAGTGAAAGCTGTAACAAGGTTTTTGTGGGTGAACCTACAGAAGGATCATTACGAAGCCTCAAGGGTGCAAGAACAGAGGGCTGATGTCCAATGAAACCCTTGCTCTGTATCTGATCCCGTAAGTCTTGCAGACCCATAACAGTCACAATGTGTTCACTCTCTCCCATCCTTAGGGGCCCAGGTACCTATCTGTCTGTTTAATGATCTCATGCTCAGGGCTTCTGCTGTGTTAACAAGCATCCAGGTTCTGATAATATTCGGTATGTTCTCAGTGTTTTATGACCACAAATGCGCTGTTTATGTTACCGGGTAGCAAAAATATATTGTTAATAAGGTTTGTCTGAATGTAAGCTCATTTTTCTCATAGGATCAATGCTTCAATATCTGCATGGTTTTTAGGAACACAACACAAGCAGTTAATGAGAACTGACTATATAATATTTACCATACTTTTGTGATTTAATCTTTTAAGTTGGCAGGGTGGTGTGAGGCCTTCAAAAATACCCAAGGAAGAAGGATAGAATTACACCTTGCCCAGAGGATTAACACCAAAAGGTTTTCTTTTGAGTAGCTGACTTTGGCCTACATCAGGTAAAAACACACTTCACTACCTAATTTCAAAAATATATTCTATCTCAAAACTAACATAAAATGCCCCACAAAGGAAAGGCTCACCATCAACCCCTGGCTTGAACAGGATAACGCCACAAGAAATCTTTGTAAAGGAGGATTTATTAAATGCAAAGGAAAAATATAACAAAGAGTTCAAGAGCAAAATATAATTAAAACATGAACATGACTAAAAGGCAATCCAAGGCTAAAGAGTTCCAAATTGAAATCCCCAAGAATTAAACAAGAAACAACAGCAAAAAGTCGAGAACTAGAGCAATTATACAACAAATATATATTAAACAAATAATAAATAAACAGAAGAATATTTAAAAAAAGAATGTAAACAAATGAATGATAATCAAAAAAAGCACAAAGAAAACTGAAAAAAGAAATTTAAATATGAGACTGGGGAGGAGTGGTGGCTCTGATGTGAAGAATATGTGCTAGTATTAGTATTTGTAATACTGTTACTGCCAGAAGCAGTCCTACTCCGTTGGGCTTTTGAGCCAGGCCCTTAACCTGAAAATTGCTCCAGGGGTGCCGTACAATGGCTGACCCGGCACTGTGACCCACAAAGGTCATGAGAAAAGACAATTTATCCATGGGGATTAACAAAGTGTATCATCAAATCCAAACAAGAACCCCCCCAAAAAAAGTCCCTTGCATAACAGTGACACATACAAGACTTAAACCCACTTAACCACATTCTGGATTGCAGAAGCCACAGCCTACAATGCAAAATTGGGTGAAAGATAGGAAGCAATTCTGGACACTGCCTCAGTCAGTTATAAGGCCTACATGTACATACTCACGCATGACCAATTTTGAGTCACGAATGAATTTAACTTGCATGTCTTTAGGGAAGTGGGAGGATTACTGGAATACCCACAAAAAACCCAAGGAGAACATATAAACTTTACATAAACAAAAAGTCAGAAGTAGAATTTAAACACGGGACACTTAACCTGTGAAGAAACAGTGATAAACATAGAACCACATTTCCATGATGTATTGCACCTTATTAAAAGTGACTTTTGTGTGTTAGTAGACTCATCAAAACCCAGAAATAAACAGTTCCAGAGTAGTCAGTCTTAAAAGTTACTTTGTTTTATGATAAACCATTTGTCAAGTACAATTTCAGAGTGGTTACAGTTAATTTTTATTATTACTATTTACTTATTTGGCTGACACCTTTATCCAGGGAAACTTACAACATTTGAGACAAAATTTGTTAAATTTCATTTGTTTATCCAGTTGGAGTACAGGCAGGTGAAGTGACTTACTCATAGTCACATGGCAGTAGCAGGATTTGAACACACAGTCTCAGAGCTTGAAGTCCAAAGACTTAACCACTATGGTAAGTAACCCTAAAAGTATATGCAATGTTGGTCTCCATATTAGATGATGGATGTAACACAGAAAGAAAAATTCCAGAGAAAACTCCAGGAAGAAGAGAATCAAATATAAGAGAAAATTGAACAAGCTGACATTTTTCAGCACTAGCCAAAAAGGACCAATAAGAAACATTACAGAAGTATTCACAGTTATAGAATTAAGCTTTATATCCACATAAATTAGTCATTCAATAAGGGGTAGAGAAGGAAGCTGGTTAAAAGTTAAGGCAGAAGAAATACAGTATGTCATCACAAAGACATATTTGATATGTAGATTAAATTAACATGAGATTAAATGTATTTTTCTCAGGCAAGATTTTCTTATTATTTTATGTGATTGAACTTTTATTTTAAATTAAAATGCAAACACAAAAATGAATGTTGGTAACAGAATTAAAGCTAATGTAGTAGGCGGAACATTTTGCTATGGTGCTCCCAAACTATACATGATCTACTCGCCAATATTGGACAAGCGTCATCAATCTCAAGCATGTAAACGAAGACTGAAGATTCATTATTGTAACATTGAAAATGCTCATTAGAGGTCGGGTTGATACTGGTCACATTTGTTTTCAGGGACTGGGGCTAAGTGTTTGACAGGTTGTGACTTAGTTATTCTAATTCTGTTCTTCTTCTCAATGTCATTGGCAGTGCTTGCTATTACTTGGGTTTTGAGCAGCTTACCTGAACTGGCAAAGAATGGGGGTCTGGGCGTGTAAGTGACTTTCTAATGATAGTCGACTTTAGTGTATTCCAATCATCAGTGTTGAGCTGGGCAGTAGTGTATTGTTGTAGTGCTTTTAAAGAAACTGAACCACACAGATAAGACGTTCTGGAGAAGAATTAAAAAGAAATTAGAAAGAAACTTTTATGGGAAGATTCCTTGTTTTGTTATTTTTTTTTAAGGAAGATCCCAAAGAGAAGACATATCAAGGCTAGATTTAGTAGAGAAAGGATGATCAAATATAAAGAGCAACACAAATCACAATTGTGATACAGGCACTAGATTAAAAAAATAAATAAATAAACCATTTAGTTGAAAATGCAAAAGCTAAGTTGTGATGAGAATTTTAAGTTTGAAAAGAGCAGATGTTGATATCTCTTCCACCGCAGGTAAAATCTTCATAGGAAGGAATACATTATCAATTAGTTTGACAGGGAGTAGCACATTTGTAATCTTCAATAATTCACTTCATGATATTTTATAGAAGTGATGTGAATAGGAATTGATGAGCTCTGTTGGGCTGAGTGATGTGTTTTAGAAAAAGATATAACAGTAATATACGAGATAGCTTTTTTTGGTGATAAACAATAGAAAAGAATATATAGAGAAAAGTATATTTTCCTAAGGCCAAGTATTATTTTAAAAGCTGGAGATCAATGGGTGGCTGATGCCCTATGCCCATTGTTAAAGAGCCAGTCTCTGGCCCCCATTACCCTGAACTAAATTAACTTGAATGAGTAATGGACAGGGTGAATGTCAGGGTGCAACTGTCTTTAAAACCACCCAGCACACACTGGAGGTCAATGCACCAACAGAACCTAACTACATGTAGCATATATTAAAGTAAATGAACTGCTTTTAAAAGAGATTGTTCAGAAAAAGATGAGCAGATACCAGAGTCCATATGAATATCCTGATGAAGACAAGGAGGTGAAATGTTAAAGCACAAAAGAGAAAAAACATTCAGCTAGGGGTATTCACAAGGCAAGGAAAAAATCATGTAGCATAAACATCCATCCATCCATTATCCAACCCGCTATATCCAAACTACAGGGTCACGGGTGTTTGCTGGTGCCAATCCCAGCCAATACAGGGCGCAAGGCAGGAAATAAACCCCGGGCAGGGAGCCAGCCCACCGCAGTAGCATAGACATGAAAAAGAATATATTTTTACGTTGATTTTAAAGCTCACAGCTTGATGCTAAGGGGTTTCCTTAGATTCATCATCACCTCATTTGGTGTAATTCATGCTCTTTGAGGTGTTTTTCCTATTTTAATAAAGTCCAAGTATGTTTTGCTTGAAAGATCATCTATCCAAGAACAAATCACTCAATAGTCTGGCTGTTGTAATAAGCTGAATGTTTGAAAAGTTATTATTAATAAAATGTTGCCATTGGTTTTTATACTTCAAGAGAAGCAACCACAAATACACAGAAACTGAGTGGATTGGATGAGAGAAACAAAATAAATCAAAGAATATACAAAGTTAATAACCAGGGATGTCAAAATAAATTTCACTAGCGGAATATGATTCCCATGTATTCAAAAATCTGACAAGTCAAATATTCTCAAAACTTCATATGCTGCTAAACAACATGTTTTTTACAGATTTCGATCTCACAATGCTGCATTACTTCTGGGCCTACTTTCATTTTTAGATGGATAGCTTCTGCTCTCACGAAGAAAATTGAAAGCCTTGAGGGAAGAGTAAAGTTTTCTTATACAAATGTTGACGATGATAGGAGCTGGTTAGGAAGCAACTCCCTGCTCTCAGGGGAAATTGTTGTTTAAAAGGCTGATTCACACTTCAGAGAAGATGAGTTCCAGGTTTCACCACCTGTAAACGTATACTGTAATTTGAGAAGTATCAGTGCTACTTTATAAGTAGTGCACCATTTGATACATGTTAGTTACTAATATTTCTATCAATTCATCATTAACACTAGAGTTACCAAAAATTCGTAATCCCAGCCCACTTTAAATCCGTTCGCACCTCTCCATCAGCGTCTTTTGTATTTTAAATGTGTTGATCAGCACAAACAGCAAGCAGCCTGCTATCCCTTTCCCCCACCCATGCAGAAAGTTCTCTCAGCTCAAGTCTGTTCACCTGTGTGTGAGTTGCCAGGAGTTGTACAGGGTAAATAATATAATTTTAATTGGAATACATGCATTTCATGTATGTTCCATGTCTACAACAATCTATGTAACCACATTACTAAAACAGAAATGTTTTTAATGTTTTAGTAATAATTGACAAAATGTAGACATGAAGTGTATAATGTGTGAAACCTGAAGTCCAATAAATACTTTCACAAAAGATACAAGTATAACAAAATAAGTGCGCTTTTATTCAAGAATATAACTGCAGAAAAATAACTCATTTTAGGGTGCAACATTGACATGCCCTTAATACGACTGCTTTGGTGGTGCAGTGGTAAGAACTGCTGACTTGTAATGAAGACGTTCGTGGTTCGATCCCTAATCCCTCCATTTTGAGTAGTGAGCTGCTCTTATTTGTACTATTATAGAATAAAATCATACATTTGACTTGAGTATGTAACAGCTGGTGTAAATTTATGATACTTGTAAAGGTTATATTTTTTTTTAATTCAGTTTTGACAACAATACAAATTTCCATGCCGGATCGGTCGAGCCCTGGGTTAACAACAACCGCCACCAGTACTGTTAGCCAACAGGGTGCTGGCGGAAATTGGGCTACTGTTGGCCCAAGAAGAAGGAGAAGAAGAGAGAGGAGATGTGTCCAGAGGCAGGAGGAGAGGAGGAAAGTAAAGAGAGCAGAACTGAGGGTAGGACCTTTGAATGTTGGCAGTATGACTGGTAAGGGGAGAGAGTTAGCAGATATGATGGAGAGAAGGAAGGTTGATATATTGTGCGTGCAAGAGACTAAAAGGAAGGGGAGTAAGGCCAGGTGGATTGGAGGTGGATTCAAATTGTCCTATCACGGAGTGGATGAGAGGAGAAATGGGGTAGGAGTTATTCTGAAGGTATGTCAAGAGTGTTTTGGAGGTGAAAAGAGTGTTAGGCAGAGTAATGATTATGAAGCTGGAAACTGGAGGTGTGATGATGAATGTTGTTAGTGCATATGCACCGTAAGTTGGGTGGGCAATGGGTGAGAAGGAAGATTTTTGGAGTGAGTTGGATGAAGTGATAAACAGTGTACCCAAGGGACAGAAAGTGGTGATTGAAGCGGATTTCAATGGGCATGTTGGTGAAGGGAACAGTGGAGATGACAAGGTGATGGGTAGGTATGGTGTCAAGGAGAGGACTGAAGAAGGTCAGAGGATAGAGGATTTTGCCAAACGGATGGACATGGCTGTGGTGAATACATATTTTAAGAAGAAGCAGGAACATAGGGTTACGTACAAGAGTGGAGGAAGATGCACACAGGTAGATTACATCCTATGCAGAAGAATTGATCTGAAGGAGATTGAAGACTGCAAAGTGGTGGCAGAGGAAAGTGTAGTTAAGCAGCATAGAATGGTGGTCTGTATGATGACGTTGGAGATCAAGAAAAGGAAGAGAGTGAGAGCAGAGCCAAGGATTAAATGGTGGAAGTTGAAAAAGGAAGACTGCAAGGTTGAGTTTAGGGAGGAGGTGAGACAGGAACTGGGTGGTAGTGAAGAGTTACCAGACAGCTGGGAAACTACAGCAGATGTAGTAAGGGTAACAGCAAGAAGGGTGTTTGGCATGACATCTGGAAAGGAGGAAAAGGAAACCTGGTGGTGGAATGAGGAAATACAAGAGAGTATACAGAGGAAGAGGATGGCAAAGAAGAAGTGGGATAGTCAGAGAGATGCAGAAAGTAGAAAAGAGTACAAGGAGATAAGGTGCAAGGTGAAGAGAGAGGTGGCGAAGGCTAAAGAAAAGGCGTATGATGAGTTGTATGTGAGGTTGGACGCTAAGGAGGGAGAAAAAAACCTGTACCGATTGGCTAGACAGAGCAACCAAGCTGGAAAAGATGTGCAGCTGGTTAGGGTGATAATGGATAACGATGGAAACATACTCACAAGTGAGGAGAGTGTGTTGAGCAGATGGAAAGAGTACTTTGAGAGGCTCATGAATGAAGAGAACGAGAGAGAGAACAGGTTGGATCATGTGGAGATAGTGAATCAGGAAGTGCAATTAGCAAGGAGGAAGTAAGGACAGCTATTAAGAGGATGAAAAATGGAATGGCCGTTGGTCCAGTTAACATACCTATGGAAGCATGGAGGTGTTTAGGAGAGATTGCAGTGGAGTTTTTAACCAGATTGTTTAATAGAATCTTGGAAAGTGAGAGGATGCCTTAGGAGCGGGGAAGTGTACTAGTGCCGATATTTAAGAATAAGGGGGATGTGCAGGACTGCAGTAACTACAGGGGAATAAAACTGATGAGCCACAGCATGAAGTTATGGGAAAGAGTAGTGGAAGCTGGGTTATGAAGTGAGGTGATGATTAGTGAGCAGCAGTTTGGTTTCATGCCAAGAAACAGCACCACAGATGCAATGTTTGCTCTGATGATGTTGATGGAGAAGTTTAGAGAAGGCCAGAAGGAGTTGCATTGCGTCTTTCTGGACCTGGAGAAAGCATATGACAGGGTGCCTCGAGTGGAGCTGTGGTATGGTATGAGGAAGTTGGGAGTGGCAGAGAAGTACGTAAGAGTTGTACAGGATATGTATGAGGGAAGTGTGACCGTGGTTATGTCTGTGGTAGGAGTGACGGATGCATTCAACGTGGAGGTGGAATTACATCAGGGATCAGCTCTGAGCCCTTTCTTATTTGCAATGGCGATGGACAGGTTGACAGACAAGATTAGACAGGAGTCCCGTGGACTATGATGTTTGCTGATGACATTGTGATCTGTAGCGATAGTAGGGAGCAGGTTGAGGAGACCCTGGAGAGGTGGAGATATGCTCTAGAGAGGAGAGGAATGAAGGTTAGTAGGAACAAGACAGAATACATGTGTGTAAATGAGAGGGAGGTCACAGTGTTGGTGAGGATGCAGGGAGTAGAGTTGGTGAAGGTGGATGAGTTTAAATAGTTGGGATCAACAGTACAGAGTAATGGAGATTGTGGAAGAGAGGTGAAAAAGAGAGTGCAGGCAGGGTGGAATGGGTGGAGAAGAGTGTCAGGAGTGATTTGTGACAGACGGGTATCAGCAAGAGTGAAAGGGAAGGTCTACAGAATGGTAGGGAGACCAGCTATGTTATATGGGTTGGAGACGGTGGCACTGACCAGAAAGCAGGAGACAGAGCTGGAGGTGGCAGAGTTAAAGATGCTAAAATTTGCACTGGGTATGATGAGGATTGATAGGATTAGAAATGAGTACATTAGAGGGTCAGCTCAGGTTGGACGGTTGGGAGACAAAGTCAGAGAGGCAAGATTGCGTTGGTTTGGACATGTGCAGAGGAGAATTGCTGGGTATATTGGGAGAAGAATGCTAAGGATAGAGCTGCCAGGGAAGAGGAAAAGAGGAAGGCCTAAGCAAAGGTTTATAGATGTGGTGAGAGAAGACATGCAGGTGATGGGTGTAACAGAACAAGATGCAGAGGACAGAAAGATATGGAAGAAGATGATCCGCTGTGGCAACCCCTAACGGGAGCAGCCGAAAGAAAAAGAAGATTGTCTCAGTCATGTTCATGCTCGCCCCGATCTGACAATGCTGTTTTCAAATAAAGACGTGCTATAGCAGAAGTGAACTCAGATGAAGACGAGGGTTCTACATCGGAGAAAGAGAACAGAAGCCCTTCCTGCAAGAAATATCCTGTCACACATAAGAACAATGCAGCTGCACCAGGCATAAAGGCGAAAAATGGCACCATTTGGATGCAGCAACAGGTTGGATGTCATCCTACCAGTCAGTCTGTCCCACACCTGTCCTTCAAAGAAAAAGCAGGGCTTACAGAGCTCACCATGTTATCGTGCAAAGTCCTATTTGTGATTATGTTTTGTGATGGTCTTTATATAAAAAAACATTCATATGTTACTTATATAAAAGCCAGATCGAATGGTTGATTCATTTACTTATCTTCCTACAGTGTAAAGGCACAAGTAGACTGCAGCGCTTCCCCTGTTTGATCTACACGGGCATGCTCACAAAGTACATGTGCACTGAAGTGACTTTAGCTGTAAACTGTGCAACTGTATGAGATCAGAAGATGAATGGAAGGATTTAATAATAATAACAGTGATAATAACAATAGTAATGTCAGTACAGTAATGCTGCCTAATTGCTCTGGTAGCCTAGGCTTGATTCATAGCCTAGGCATTGTCTGCATGGTGTTTCTATGCTTCTCACACGGGTTTTCTCAGAGTATACCAGTTTTGCGTTTTATCCCAAAAATATGCATATCAGACAAATAGGCTACTCTAAGTTTTTCACTACATGAGTTTAAATATATCTGACAAAAACATACAACACATATGAGAAAGAAAAAGTAACAGGTAGATATTACAGTTAAATCTGGTTTGAAATGTGAGGACTTGCATAATAGAGTCTTGGTCACAGGTCAAGATGATGATTATATTAGTATTAACAATTTAATGGCCTGGGGACTGGATTTTATGTATGCTTTTGTGAATGACAAAGGAAGGGTCTTTTTGTTTCTTAACTGGGGATTTCGCATGCATGACAGTTAGCTTTTGCCCTGTAATGTCAAAGGCTACCTTTAAACCTGATCAGCTGAGAGTGAATGACTAACCTAGAAAGAAAACTATATATAACTATATATAACAATGAAATGCACCCACCAGAACTCTATTTACAACATATCAAGTATTGCACAAAAATCTAGCTGACAAATCATGACGTACATGCTGACATGACCTTTGTGATACTAGCTGTGTTAACTTATAAGGACTTTATCAATAAAGTCCATGTATGAGTCTAACTATTGTCATTATACCCTACAGCACAAAATATTTCTCTACTTGCCCCACTGGAGCAGAAACATTCAGCAACAATCAAATATGTGGAACAATGAGAAGGTAGTTATAAATCAATAAAAACAGCAATGATAATGTGAATTTTGTGAATTTCCCCTTGGGATTAATAAAGTATCTATCTATCTATCTATCTATCTATCTATCTATCTATCTATCTATCTATCTATCTA
>JANRMT010062854.1:23178283-23217596 GCA_026402145.1 Polypterus bichir lapradei | reverse complement strand
CTATCTATCTATCTATCTATCTATCTATCTATCTATCTATCTATCTAATGAATTAAATATATTTGTAACTGATCCAAATTAAAAACAAACATATAAACACATGTATACAAAAACACACAATACATATGAGAAGTAAGTAACAATAAAAGTAACAATAAGGCACTAAAACTGAAACACTACTGCATGTGCTTACATAATAAAGCCTTGGTCACATGTCAAGCAGATGATTGTATGGGATTTAACAGTAAAATGGCTTGGAGGCAGTGTGGAGGACTGCCGGCTTCCCGTGCCGGTCCTCACCCCCAGGCCGCCAGGAGGAGCTCTCCCGACAGCAAGATCGTGCCCCGAGGTCCAGCAGGGCCTTATGGACTTTGTAGTGTTTATACACAGCCCTGCTGGATACCTTGGACCACCAGGAGTCGCTGTGGGGGGGCTTATAGGCTCTGTGATGCCTTATGACCCGGGAGTACGTCACGGTCACGTGACGGGAAGGAACAACGTGCTCCCGGGTTGAAGAAAAAGACTGATTGCCCTGACCCGGAAGGAATAAGGAACTGTGGACTGTTGGGACAGAAACACCTCCGGGTCAGGGGCTATAAAAGGGCGGTGCCTCAGTCCAGACACTGAGCTGAGCTGGGAGGTAGAGGAGCAAGTGTCTGGGCGAGGAGGAGGAAAGAGTTTGTGTTTAGTATTGTGTGATTGGAAGAATAGTGTGGAGGGTGTTTTGTGCACATTATTAGAAAATAAAGAGTCTTTGGACTTTTACCTGGTGTCTGGAGTTGTACCTGAGGGTTCAAGGGTGCACTACTGCCCCCTACTGCCACAGCAGAAACTGTTTGAGTGTCAGGTGATATTATCAATATATCATGTTACAGAATAGGGAACGTCATAAGCATTGAGGTCAAATGACCTTTTTTATCTCATGGCTAACAGCTCAATGAACACCAAAGAAACGTGGATATCCTTAAGCAACAACACGTGTCCACTAAAACAGAATCCAAATAACAAAACACTTATTTTGGGTGATGTGTTAGAGATCAGAACATAAACTAGCTTTTTACAACTATTGGAGAGACAGCTAAAATGCAACTTTATTTTACACCACTAGTAGAGTATATTTCTTAGACTTAATGAAAGTGAACTAACTACAAGACAAAAATTCGGAATCCATTTGAGAATCTGGAATTTCTTTTTCACTTAAACATTTTTCTCATGATCTTTTATTGTTGGATGGCGAATTTCAGGAGAATACATTTTCCAATGATGCATATGATCTGCTAGAGACACAAAACCTCAAAATTTATATGGGAAAGGTGCTATATAAATAAAATGTATTATTATTATCATTATTATTATTATTATTATTATTATTAAATTAACTTAAGAATAAGAGAGCACTCATAAATTGTTAAACAGTGGAGAACTCCTCCATTGATATCTGAGGATGCCTGTAATAAAGTGGAGGCAACGCTGATAGAAACTTCTTCTTAGATGCATGGCAGAACACACCATAGGGAACATATAAGTGTTGAACTTAAAAATACCCACGTAAGAAGACTTTTTTAAATGCAGAACAAATAAAATAGTAAATGTTTTAATATAGTAATTATAGAACATAAAATAATTGAAATGGTAATGAATCAGCCACCACAAGCATAATCAACTGGTTCTCCAAACTAATAATTTGATGCACTGTATGAACTTACAGTGTATATACAGTATATATAAGCTGTCATTTACTGCTACAAATTGAAAGTGTAAACCACCTTTGAAGAAGTTAGCAAATTCAACCTTTATATGTAACATTAATATTTAATTTTCTTGTTCTAACAACCTTAACCACTTCTTGGTCTGTCCTTGCCCTTTTTCATAACATTCTGTTTGCATTACCAGACAGCTTACATTTGTAAAATGAATGTTCCATGCATACTGACGCTATTGTCTTGTTCTCACTGGTAATTTACATAATATGAAGAATTTTGATGTCTCAGTAGACACCAAGTGGATGTGATTGTAAATATAGGCTTTAATTCAACTCTTAGCAACATACAGTATGTAAACAAAAGCTTAAAAATTAAAAATCACCTACTTAAGTGCAGTTAACTGTTTCTCCTCCTCTGCCTTGGATCTGTCATATTTATTTACTCTGACATTTGCTGTTGTTTGAGAGGCATGTCTAATTAACTAATTAATAGCCTTAATACTATTTCAGAAATATGCCTTCAGACTTTCATTTATTTATTGATTTGTATTATTCTGGTACAAGAACACAGAGAGCTATAGTCTATGCCAGCAGCATAAGACACAACATAGGGATAAAACCTGGATTGGCACATCTCCTCTACCTACCATACAGTCTGACTCACCAGGATTTGAACGTTAATCTAGTTTACACATTTATTAAATGTTCAAGGAAACCTTAGTATTCAAAGAAAACCCCAGCAGAGATGAGAAGAATGAGCAAACAATACATAGACTGTGATTTGGCTCCAGTCTCCTGGGATGTTGAGGCAGCAATGGTACCTAATGCTTGATTAAAAGGGATGAATTGCTCATCTATTGCAGAAAATATTTCCATTGCCACATCCATGCTCCTGTACCTGCACCTAACCCTAAAACAAGCTCATTTGTAGTGCAGGGAATTTGATTCATGACTCTCTGTCATTTTAAGACAGCAGCAGATAACTGTGCAATAAGCAATATTGAGTGGAAATTGGAAAGGTAAAAGATCCTATGAATCTATATATCCATGATTTTTTTGAATTTGCTTGCTCAGTAGAGGGTTGTGTGAAGCCTCTACTATTTTGGTAATGTCTGTTTGATATTTTCTGCTTTCTGTTATTACTCTAGGAAAGTCTTTAAAGTTAGCCTCTGACATAGTAGGGCCTTGTGATAAGATAAATCTGCGGGTGTTTTAATGGATTAATTTATTTAATGGCTTTAATGGATTCTTGGCTCTGTGCAATGGTTTAACCCTGTTTCATTATGGAGCGCAGGTGAACATGTCTGACAGCTGGATTCTGTTGATTAGCGGATAAGCGCCATGGTAATTAACAAGCGGCAGTTAGAAGTAAACAGGGATAAAAGAGGGTTAGTGCTAGAGAGATAGTACTAGAGAGTGTTAGGGGAGCCAAAGAAAACTGAACACTCAGTTGCTCATTAGAGGTTAGACTTGGCGAGTATGCTGTATGTGGGAAGGAAAGGGCAGGGAGCATTGGCTCTGTTGAGAGCTTCATACAGAGAGAAGGACCAATGGCTAATTCGGAGATTCTGGGGAGTGGCTAAGTTAGTTTTTATCTGTCGACTGATTCAAGAAAGCAGACAAGAATGAGGTGAGGCCACTGGAACTACACACAGACCAGATGATCTGGAGCATAGCAGCATCTGTTTAAGGGCAAGGTATAATGGTGCGCTGCAGAGATTGATTAAGGTGGTGATTCCGATCTTAAGGGTAATGGCTGAGGTGGCAGTCTGGAATGCGCTGGGCTACACAATGTGAGATCCCTGTTTTAGTCCTAATTTCAAAGAGATGGAATAAGAGATCTGTCCAAAAATGTTTAAATGTTAATTTATATAAAAAAAAAATTGATTAGCATGCTTACAACTTAAACAGATGTGTCTCATTCAAAGTATTCCGCTCCTCTGTTTATATACCGCTCCCAGTGTTTGAAATCTGCAACCATTCAAAGGGTATTTCAACTTGAGGAACAAAAAGAGTCCGCAGGGGCCATACACTCACATTGCATCACATGTTAGGAAGTGTTTCAGAAAGTTTTCATCAGCATTTTGCTTATCTGGCAAGAGACACAGCACAAATTTTGCAGCAGCACTAAGCATCTGCAATTTTTCAGTTAAAATTGTGTGACACAAACTTTTACTAATGCCTACTTCTTCAGCAACTTCACACTTGGATGTAAATTTTCATGAATCGTGCACTATCTCAACGTGATCACCATCCATGGGCTCCTTACTGTGCATGGGGGTACGTTTTTTGGCATGCATTACAAAAAGTGTACTCACTATTGGAGAAAAGCGACTTGTAATTTAGCTGTAAAGAAACAGCTAAATCTGAAAAATGCTGGTATGCTGAACTGTGCTGAGAAGCAGAGTCAGTTCTTCTCTTCTCCGGTGACCGCAACATATAATCAATCCCATGTTCAGCAAACTGAGTCACAATGACATGCCTTCAGCTGCAGAGTGAAACAAAGCTGAGTTCAAAAAAATATAGAAGCTAAAGGACATTCACGAATGTTGTGCCACCTGAGCCAATCCAGTACAGCAATGTCAAGTTGGAGTATGGGCACAAAAAAGTCATCTTCCAGCAGTGCGTGGGAAATGTCAGGGAGCATTTGCTATATGTAATATCTCCATCTTTCATTAATGAAACAATACATGTTGTTTACAATAAATCTTTATGAATTGAAGAAATGAATAATAACATATGTCACAAAAATACCTTGGAGTAAATTTTTTCATTTTCTTTGCTATCCACACAAGTGAAACTGCAACAGGCCATCTAGTTATTTTTCATTTGTTTATTCTAGCCCTTTGCAACAAGGTTTCAATCACTTCAAATTAGAGAATGTGGTACTGTGAAATGAAATTGGAAAGCTCATTGTTGAAAATAAATAGAGTATTTGACAGAGAGGCATTATTTTGTTTTTTAATATTATTGTGTGTGATTATTAGTAACACATCCTTTAAACACAATGGAAAAATGTATGTCATCTGGCAAGAGGCTGGTGATGAATCCTTGATTCTAATATGTTACGTAATTAGAAGAAGCCTAGCAGAGCTTTAATGGGAAAATCTCATTAAGCTTTAATATATTATATATTCAACCACACGCCAGAGCACAGGCAACTCACCTTTTCAATGTGGCATTAAGGAGACTACAAAGTGACATTTATCCCTTAGATGTATAAATGTTTATTATGATCTAGGTGGTGTCACTGAGCCCCAAACCCCCAGAAACAACTACACATTTACAAAGGATTGTTAGAATCTGTGCCACATAAGGAAACAGTTTAAAAAAAGATTTGATTTTTTTTCTAAAAAACTGTTGAATATAAATCTAGGGATACAATGCTCAGATTGTATAATGCACTTGTGAGACCTCAGCTGGAAAGCTGTGAGCAGTTCTGAAAACCATGCAAATATAAAGACGTATCAGCACTAAACAATATGCAAAAGAAAAAAAACAAGGACTAAATGGCATGCCCTGCTCTGAAAGCCATATGCAGGTAAACCCTTTTAATCTTAACCAGATAAGATCGTGTGGGAACCTAATCCAGGCCTTCAAAATTCTCAGAAGTATTGACAAAATTGATACATTGCATTCTCTCACGCAACTTTAGTGGATTCAGAAAGTATTTAGACCCTTTCATATTTTACTTTTTTATGTGTGGGTCATTTGTGCCCATCAACCTATACTTAATAACCCATAATGACAAAGTAAAAACAGATTTTTTAGTAGTAGTAGGGTGTTGCACAGTGTTAGCCATTATGGATGCAATGAGAAGTCAAGCAAAATGAGACCTTTTATTGTCTAACTAAAAAGATTACAATATGCAAGCTTTTGAAGCAACTCAGGCCCCTTCTTCAGGGACAAAGTAATGTAATGATAACAATTACATCTTTCCTGATGATCGGGCCTGAGCTTCCTCAAAAGCTTGCATATTGTAACCTTTTTAGTTATCTAATAAAAGGTCTCATTTTGCTTGACTTCTCATTGCAACAGATTTTTGTTTTATAAAATTTTGAATATTTGTTAAGCATCTTAAACTGAAAGCTGTTATTCAAAGAAGTATTCAGACACTTTGTTGTGGCACTCCAATCCTGCTTGCTTTGATTATCAATGACATGAGTCTAAAACTTGATCGGAGTCTACCTACGACAAACTGAATTGACTGGACAGTTTAGAAAGGCTCACACCTGTGTACATAAGCTCCTATAATTCACACTGCATGTCAGGACAAAAACCAAGCCAAGAAGTCCAAGGAACTCTCTGTAGACTTCCATGGTCAAATTGTAGTGAGGCATAGATCTGATCAGGGGTGAAAAAAACATTTCCGAGGCTTTTTGCATATCCAGTTTCCTCAAATATTGTGAAATGGTAAAAGTCTGTAACATCCAGGACTCTTCCTAGAGCTGACCATCTGGCCAAACTGAGTAAGCATGCAAGAAGGGTCAGGAGTCCTCTGCTTATGATGACTGTCAGAATGATGAAGAACCTGCCAGAATTGATGGAGAACATGTCAGAGTAATGACCATCTCAGCAGCACTCCATCAATCAGGTGTTTATGGTAGAGAGACTAAACGTAAGCCATTCTTGAATAAAAAGCTTATGACTGCCTGCTTGGAGCTCATCAAAAATATTTAAAGGACACTGGACTGATGACAAAAATACAAATGTTTCAGGAAACCTCCAAGCACTATGTCTGATGAAGACCATCACCTACTTAATGCCAACACTTGGGGTGCTACTTAGAGAAAGGGACAGGGAGACTTATCAGAACTGAGGAAAGGATGAATGCAGTCAAATACAGAGTGGTCCTTGAAGAAAACCTGCTCAGACCAGGGTGACGTTTCTTCTTTTAGCACAAAAATGACCTGAAGCATGCAACAAAGGCAACACTGGAG
The DNA here is from genome assembly GCA_026402145.1 of Polypterus bichir lapradei. NCBI lineage: Eukaryota > Metazoa > Chordata > Cladistia > Polypteriformes > Polypteridae > Polypterus > Polypterus bichir. The sequence continues at coordinate 23,210,954 of JANRMT010062854.1, read as the reverse complement.
TGGCTTCAGGACATATCTCTGACTGACCTTGAGTAGTTTTGCTGAAGCCCTTAAACCACATAGATCAACTGCGGAGAGACCTGAAGATGACCATTTACAGAAGTTTCCCAATTTAATGAAGCTTGGGACCTCCTACCAGGAAGACTGGGATAAACTGCCCAAATCCAGGTCTGCACAGCTTGTAGAGAATTACCCATGAGACTCAATGCTCTAATGACTTCAAACGAGGTTTCCATAAAGTAGTACTGAAATAAAGGTCTGAATACTTATATGAATAAGAGATTTCAGTTATTGATTTTTAATAAACTTGCAAACCTTTCTTAAAACATGTTTTCACTTTGCTATTATGGGTTACTGAGTGTGGACAGATGGGCAAAAATGGCAAATTTATTCAACACGATAAAGTATGCAGAAAGTAAAGGGGTCTGAAGACTTTCTGAATCTACTGTATATGATATCCATGGAAATTAAAGAGTAGCGAACATAAGACTGAAGAAACGAAGTACTTCCTTACAAAAGGGGTTGTGAAAATCCAGAACAAACTACCAAGTCATGTAGTTGCTGCAGAAACCTTAAAGGGTGATCAAATTAGCTAACCAAACGAACTTGATGGGCTGAGTGATCTTCCCTCTTTTGTGAAACTTCTATTTCTTAATTTTTCAGGCTAAATTATGAATTTATATTTACCCAAAGGCATTCCATTGATGTGTTGCATGGCCAACTAAGAAAAAAAAACAGTGGGGTATTCTCCATTTGGACTGACTATAATGTATCTCCATCAAAACACATCAAAATCAAAATGTATTTCAATTGATATTAATACAGAAAAACATAATTCTGAAGGTATCGCTTTTGACTCATTTCTGCAATAGCTTATAGCTACACTTCAATTTTATTGTCATGACAGGCAAAATTCCAAACATCCTTGCTAATCAGTTCAATGACTATCATCTGTTTTCTCTCAGAAGTGTACTATATAATATACAAACTCATTGATTAGAGCTTCTTCTTCATCCTAGCGTTTATCCCACATGGCAGGGTCCGCTTTTCTGCAAATCCGTCTCCATTTGGCACAATCGAGGGCATCTTCTGGGGTGGCATTGACGGTCTTCATGTCTTCCTTTATTCTGTCTATCCACCTCTTCTTCGGCCTGCCACGTGGGTGCTAACCACCAGGATCAAGCCTCATAGCCGTTTTTGCTACCGAGTTGTCGTCTGCACGCACGACGTGTCCATACCACCGTAGCCGTGCCTTGCGCATTTTCTCCGTGATTGGTGCGATGCCGAGGCTTCATTCATGACTTGGTCCCAGCACGTGAGGCCTAGGCACCACCTCAGCATTCGCATTTCCATCGTGTGTAGGGCCTGCTCGTGCTTGGCGGTGGCTGGCCAACACTCCGATCCATACAGGGTGACTGGGCGGACTACAGTCTTGTAAATCTTGGCCTTGAGGTGGTCAGGCATTCGGCGGTCACACAGCACACCCGTTACTTGGCGGCACTTCGCCCACGCGGCGTTGATCCGAGCTCGCACATCGGGAAGGATGTCCCCGTCGTTACTGATCGTTGATCCCAGATACTTGAATTCATGGGTCTTCTTTAGGTCTTCTCCGTTGATGCTGATAGTGCCATCGGTTTGGAGGCCAGCTTCCATGTATTCAGTCTTCTTGATGTTGAGTCTCATGCCATGGTTGGTCAGGCGTGTCTTCCATTGCTGCGTGTGTTGTTGCAGCTCACTTCTAGATTGGTTCGCCAGGAATATGTTGTCGCCGTATAAACGTGACCATGGTTGGGGAGTTTGGAGATCGGTGGTCGCTGTGTCCATACAAAGGATGAACAGAAGGGGCGAGAGGGCCGAGCCTTGGTGTACTCCCACGTTGATGGCGAAGGGCGGTGAGATTCCCACGGGACATCTGACTACACTGGTGACGTTTATGTAGAGCAATTTGACCCAGTCGACATAAGCTTCTGGGACTCCGTGAGATCGCAGGGCATGCCAGATAAGGTCGTGTGGCACTCTATCAAATGCCTTCTCCAAGTCCAGGAATGCCATGTGGACCATTTGATTTTTCTCTCGATGTTTCTCCACCAGCAGTCTCGCGGTGTGTATGGCGTCAGTGGTTCCACATCCCTTAACAAACCCACACTGGTTAGGGGTGATCGTGACGATCCATCGCAGGCGGGCGTCTAGGATCCTTTCAAATATTTTCATAGTGTGGCATAGGAGGCGGATTGGTCGGTAGTTGGCGCAATCGGTGACATTGCCCTTGGCTTTCCAAATGGGGACGGTGACGCTGGTTGTCCAGACCACTGGTATCCTGCCCTCTCTGATGATGTTATTGAATAGAGTGCTGAGGGCGGCGGCTCCTTGCTGGCCGAGGAGTTTCCAGGCTTCGACGGGAATGTCGTCGGGGCCAGGCGCTTTTCCATTCTTCATTTTCTTCACGGCATCCTTGATCTCAGCAGTCGTGATCGGCGGGACTGGGCCATAGACAGGGGCGGCGCTGTGGATTGGCGGGTGGGGAAATTCTTCATTGCTGATCTGAGAGAAGTGCTCACTCCAGCGTTCGAGAATAGCTGGTGGATCGCGCAGGACCTGTTGATTGACGTCTTTGATATGTTTCACTTGGCCGATGTCCTGCGTTAAACGGTGTCGGCTGTTGGCCAGGCGGTATATCTTGTTCGCCTCATTGATTAGAGCACTCAGTGTATATAATGCCTGATACTCTGAATAGTGTATTGCATCTGTGATTCCACAGGTCTCAAGAAATTAACATTTGTCAGCTAAGGAGAGCTCTCTTGAAAAGGCCCACAGCACCCTTGTAAGATTAAAGGCATATTTGATCTTCAGCTTTCTTGTAGTCAATTTCCTTTAGTCACATTAGTTGAACATCCGTTCTTGATAAATGACGGACTTGAATTACTATTCATTAGCATTAGGCTGTTCTAATTTAGGACTTTAACTACATCTATTGCAATGTGCACAGATGAAAGGGACAAAAGAGATACTGTAGACTTTCAAACTTTTGTTTCAGTAAGTAGCTGATACATTTAATTAATGGTGAGCAGCAGCAAATGGACTAGCTAAACATATCCACTTGAGATACGTAAGTGACGACAACTAAAGAAAAGTCTTTTTACAGTTCTGTTGTCACCATGCCTTGTTAAAACATTACTCAATGTAATTTATTCCGAAATTAACTACTTAACATTACCGCCATTCGGCTACATAATTGGGCTATAATAATAAACCTTTCACTGCATCTTTTTAGAAGTGCACTGATGTGGAGATTATAAAGATTTTAAATCTAATATGGTATTACAATTAACTTTTACAGCTGTCACCAAAGAAAGGTAAAATGTATAAGTGAGGTGTTATGTAAAATCTGAAAATAAATGAAAATAGTAAGAACACTAAAAACTTAAGAAAGCAGAAGTGGGCAATTAATCAAAGATGTGTACAAAAATTCAAATACTCAGTGTCTTAATCTGATTTTTCACTAATAAAAAAATGATAAAAATAGAATTCATGCTGAATTCTCCCAACGACCAAACACTCCATTTTTGCAACAAAGGACCAACTGAAATCTCCAACTTGTTACACCCTCTCTGTTACACTTGAAATTCAATCTCTCAGTTGTTTATTTTTGTACATTAAAACTATAGAAATTTTAGCCTTTTATTTTTCATGCATTAAAAATTATTCATAAAGAAAAACTGGTGTAGATAAAAAACATTAAAAGACAGATACATATGCACAAAAAGTTATCCATAATACATTGTAAAAGCACCTAATACAATATTTCTGGGCCAATAAAGAAAAATCACCTTTGGTTTTACCTAATAACAGTTTAGTACTTAACAATTTATGACCAGAATAAAACAGTGGAACACTGACAAGTCTTGTGGGTGGTGCACCAAGACAAAAGGTTGAGAACCCCTGCTATAGAATATTTCGTAGGAGAGATGTCTCCTTTATGTAATGCCAAAGGCATGATACTATATATTGTTTTTATTTGATCTTTATTTAATTCTTTTTCTAAACTGTTGTGGTTCAATACAGGGTCATGGGTGACTGGAATTCCCAGCAGCATCTGACTATGGGTCAGATGCATGGGATGTTTTCCCACACAATCACAAGAAGTCTCATACAGGCCTAAGTTAGAGATGGTAGTTCTACTAATATCGTTGGGATGTAAAAAAAACCCAAAACAACACAAAACTAAACAAAAAATACCTTGAGAAAGCCTATTTGAACACAGGGAGAATATTCATATTCTGTATAGAGAAAAGCTAGGTTGGTTGGTGAGCTCATATTCTTTACACTGTGAGGTAGCAGTGTTGTGATCCTACGCCAGAAAAGCACTAAGAAAGGGGCCGGGCTGCAAAATACTACAATCCAGACAAGCAGTTCACTTTGGTCTGGAACCCCACAGAAGGGGTTACCAAAGACTGTCAGGCCCCAAACTCAAAAGGCAGGCTATTGGCCGCCCCAAATGCATCTCAGACTTTTAAATAACCAAATGATTAATGTCCAAAAAAATTAGAGATGAAAACTGTCAAAAACCTCTGGTCACAGGAGAAAATTAATCTTCTTTGATATTTTAATATTTTTTTCATAAGATTCAAAAGGACTGACAAAAGAAGAAAGAAGGAGAAAATTTAGAGCCAAAAATGCAAAATGGCAAACCTATAAAATCAAAAAATCAGAATTACAAAATCAGAAACTGCAACTTGAATGAGATTACCTTGATAAAGAGCAGAGTTCAAAACTAGGAAATCTACAAATCACAGAAACTGCACTCCACTACACAGGTAAACAAAATAAATGCCACCCCCCTCTAGGTTTAACATACAAGATATGAGAGAAAGGACAAGGTATGAAAAACATTCATAAACTCAAAATAATAAACAAAATAATATTAATTAAAGCATATACCAAAAAAAAACCAAAACCAAACCAGAATGAATAATATTTAAAAGACAACAAAAGAATTAAATAAACAGAAATAAACAGCTGAGCCATATAAAAAAAACATGACAAGCAGAAGTGACCGTGGTGCTACAGTGCTGCCCATGTTATGTTGTCATGTATCTAATCTTCATTAAAAGTATATCACGTTGAGTACTGTTCTGCATATTTATACATCTGTTTTAATTTTAATTTATGAGTACAAGTTTAAAAAAGCAGCAATATGTTCAGTAAAAATATATGACTGTACTGTATAATTTAAATGATACATCTTTTAATTGTTTACTAAAAAAAACACAGTATACAATGTGCGTTTTAATGATTCTTACCTCAAAAAACATACTGCACTAACCGGAGATAATGAAATGTGGATGATAATTCCACAATTGTCATACTTCTGAAGACAAAATACTTTTGTTAATTTTATTCTTGAGCTCCAATTAACTTCCTTAAGGGTTTATTTAATAATACATGCTGGCATCAGTTTGATTAATTCTCCTTAGAATGTCAATTTAGTGGAGAGCAGTGAGTGATACTATTGTAATACTGGACTGTTCTCATTTTTAACTGATGGCATTATTCAATTATTCAAAAGTGCACATAAAGGTAACTTCAAGCAAAATCCTCAACCCTAATGAGCAAAAACAAATACAGTATACATAAAGATCAAAGACTGAAAGAGATAAAAGTGCACAGACATAAATAAAAAGTCAACTTGTCATATTAAGCCAGGATTGCAGCGGCTTCAAAGTGCACTACATCATTTGTGAAGCACGTCAACTGCAATTTCATGGTTTGACCTTTCATAGCACTGAAATGGACTGAGTAGTTTTGATGACAGCAGCAGGACAAACATTGAAATGTGCAAAAAACCAATACCCTTAAGTAGAAGAAAAAGCTTTAGCTGAATTATTGCGTTATTATTGGTATTATATTAATCTTTCCCTGAAGAATTAAACCTATCTTTCTGTTAGATCACTAACACGCATTCAGCTGCAAAAATGACTGAAATTGTTTCAAATATTTATTATAAAACTATAAAAAATGTAAATAATTCCTTCTAAACTGGATGGTGCAGTGCTTAACACTGCTCCCCCTTCTGCCTTATGCCTAATCCTGCTGGAATAAACTGTCATAGTATTTATTTAAAAATTGTAAACCTGTTCAATGTGCATAAACTTTAAAATGCTCTGTAAACTATCTACTTGTATAAGAACTGATCTTTTCCAGAACTTGCACTCTAATAGGAAGGCATCCAATGTATCCATGTGCACTGTCAAGAATTAAAATGGGTCCATAAGATCAAAGTAATTCTATCCATTTTCAGAGACTAAGGATATGTTACAAACTAATGTTGATATCACTGAGTGAAAACATAGAATAGCACTTAACCCCAAGCATGGCTCAGGCTCAGAATTCTATGTAAATATGACTAAACCTGAGTCAGAATCGGAGTGACGTGTAATCATGCACTTTACAGTGTTAAGCCCAAGTAACTATCTGGACAGTATTCTGTTGCAGATCAGGCAGAAAAAAATATTATCAGAAAAGTGCTCAAAGAAACATGTTTCTACTGTCCCATCTGTGATATTGGACTATGCGTTTGTGATGGTTTCAAAATAGTATATCACTTTTTTATTTATATATTTCTGTTATACATAAACTTTTTTCTTTTTTAATAAAATAAAAATCAACGTTTTAGGTCTGCTTTTCTGAGGGGGTAACCATAATGCTATGGAGGTTAACCATGTGTATGTGGGTTCCTTTAACAGGAATGTGTTTAACGTGACAGATTTCAGGTAAACTACTGAAGCCTGAAAGCCTTGTCATGCAGGACAGGAGCAAAATGTATTCTGGAAAAGCTGAAAGGCAATGCAGGACCTTAGAATACTTTGTACAGTGATCCATCGCTATATCGTGCTTCGACTTTTGCGGCTTTACTCCATCATGGATTTTAAATGTAAGCATATCTAAATATATATCACGGATTTTTTGCTGGTTCACGGATTTCTGCGGACAATGGGTCTTTTAATTTATGGTACATGCTTCCTCAGTTGCTTTGTCCAGTTGACTTCATGCAAGGGACGCTATTGGCGGATGGCTGAGAAGCTACCCAATCAGAGCACATATTATATATTAAACAGAACTCCTCAATGATATACGATATGCTTCCCACGTGGTGCTTCGCATACTTGAAAGTCCAAACAGCACGTACTGATTTTTGATTGTTTGCTTTTCTCTGTCTCTCTCACTCTCTCTGACATTCTCTGCTCTTGACGGAGGGGGTGTGAGCAGAGGGGCTGTTCGCACACTGGCCTAGAGGATATGGACGCTCCTCTAAAAAATGCTGAAAGACTACCTTCACATTGCTCCCTTCCTTGCAGTTGCTTTGTCGGGCGGTGCTTCGCATACTTAAATGCCCGAACAGCCCTATTGATTTTTGATCGTTTGCTTTTCGCTCTCTGTCTCTCTCTCTCTCTCTGACATTCTCTGCTCCTGACGCGTACTTCTTTAAAGAGGAAGATATGTTTGCATTCTTTTAATTGTTGGACGGAACTGTCATCTCTGTCTTGTCATGGAGCACAGTTTAAACTTTTGAAAAAGAGACAAATGTTTGTTTGCAGTGTTTTAAAGTCCCTGTCTCTACAATCTCCTGTGTTTCTGTGCAAATCTGTGACCCAAGCGTGTCAATATAAAAATAACAATATAAACGTATGGTTTTTACTTCACGGATTTTCACCTTCATGTCTAGAGGGCTCTAATAATGTTAAAAAACGTATTTAGAAGGTTGTAAAGAGGTTTTCTATGCTCTAACTGTGAAAATATTTGATTTATAAATAAAGAATCCTACTTCGCGGAAATTCAGTTATCGCGGTAGAGTCTGGAATTTATTAACCACAATAAACGAGGGTTTACTGTATTGCTTTGCTTTGTATTCCCAGCTCAGTGCAGTTTCTGATTCTAACTGGAATCAACCTTTAGCTTGTGCAATAACATTCCTGTGTTTGGGGAACTTGTAAAACTTACTGCACTCAGTAAGCCAGTTGTGTACACTAAATTTGGACAAGCATTTGGGAGAGAGTGGCTCCCTTTTAATAGAGCATGTTCCAGCAAGAGTTCCATTTTTGGTTCAGCTTTCAGTTTAATTCTAGTTCAGTTGATACTTTGTTGCAAAAACTGAGTATTTGGTTGCTGCCTTACTGACACTTTGAGCAGAGCTAAGGACATTTAAATGGAGTTTGATATCTGCCTAGTTGCTAGGCATTTTTCAAGGTGCTCAGTGTCTGGCAAGAAATCTTTCTTTTCACATTTTGTTTAAGCATATATCATCTGTAACTAAGGAACTGCCATCTAGGACATGTCAACTGGGACAGAGCGATGACCCCATGAACCCACCCACGTTGTATAGTTCTTTGTATTGCTTGTATTTGCTGCTATGGTTATTATACAAATAAATAGAATTTTGAAGTGAAAAGGCTAAACTCAATGTCTCTGTCTGATTATTGATTATTAGTGTTGCCAGGTGCTGGATTAACCATTCCTTGCCTAGCAACAGCTGTTTGAGGACACAAAGGACACTTTGTGAAGTCCTCTGCTGAGGGTAAACTGTGTCGAAATTGAGAACTGAAATTAGTCAGGGTACAGCTTGCCATTAGAGGTCCCTAGGGTTGAATTTGTGGGGTATAAGGAGGACAGTAAGACAGGCAAGTGGTTATAGGTAAAGGTTGCATAGCTGGTTTTGACATTTCTTCCTATCCTTCATTAAGAAAAAACCTAAGAGGTTATATTGTTACCTTTTGTGTTAGGTGCACATCTCAGGTTATCTGATAACACAATACAACATCATGTGAAATCATTTAACACTTCATATTCAACCTGGGTACCAGTAAGGACCAGGCTGATACCATTATTATCCCATTATAAGCAGGAAGGTTATTGGCATTGGTAAAATATGCAAGTGACACTTGTTGGCCCATAGAATGTAAGAAATCTTTAGATTTGGGAAATACATTCACAATAAAAATACTTCTAGTAATAATAACAAAATGAAGACCTTCAGGAGACTGGTCCTGGACTATTTGAGTCCTCTTGTGGTCGACCACCTGGACCCACTGCAGTCCATCGGGCAAAGGCTGGAGTGGAGGTTGCAATTATCTATCTGCTCCTGAAGGTTTATTCTCACCTGTACAGCACTGTGAGGAATATGTTTTTTGATTTCTTCAGTGTATTCAATACAATCCAGTCATCCCTGTTAAGGGGTAAACTTTGGGATATGCAGGTGGATGAGGCTATGCTGTCCTGGATAATGGAATAACTGTGAGGCAGACAACAGTTTGTGAGACTCAAGGACTGTGTTTCTGATAGGGATGTGAGCAACACTATAGCAGCACAAGGAACAGTCCTGCTTCCTTTTCTTTTTACTCTGTAAACCGCAGACTTCAAATATAATATCTGATCATGTCTCTTGCAGAAGTTCTTAGATGATTCTGCAGTTATGGGTATGTACTGATAAAGGGGATGAGACAGAGTATAGGAATCAGGTGGAGAACTTTGTTTCTTGGTTCAGAGGGATGTCCATATCTTAATATCAGCGAAATCAAGGAACTAGTTATTGACTTTCACCGCACCAAAGGTCATCTATGTCCAGTCACTATTCAAGGAGGAGAGGTGGTGCATTTCTGACAGTACATGGGGTCCACATTAATGACAGGTTAGACTGGTCTCGAACACAGAGGAACTATATATGAAAAGACAGGCCCTTTTTTATTAGAAGACTGCATTCCTTTAGTGTTGGAAGTAACCTCAGTTTCATCATCACTCTGTGATAGCCAGTGTGATTTCCTACATAGTGGTGTGAGGGGCTAGTAATATCACTTCTAGAGAGGCCCACCAAATTAGCAAGCTAATTAAAAGGGAAAGCTTAGTTATAGGATGAAGTCTGGACACCTGGGGGTAGTGGTGACGGAGAGAATGATAACTAAACTGAGTGCCATTATGAACAATGCTGCACATCCTCTCTGACACACTAACACTGAGGACTTTCAGCTAATTAATCATTCAGCAGAATTGTGTCAAAAAACGCTACTGGTGCTCTTTTTTACCAACAGCAATACACCTGCATAATACCTCACTTTGACCAGGACTGCCAAGTCAGAACTTTTCTTTCTTTTTAATTTTCTTGCTTATTAGTCATTCTGGTGTGTGTTCAGACCATAGTGTGTGTGTATATATATTTTTATTCATTTATCTACCTATTTATGTGTTTATTTATTTAAAGAATTTCTGTAAAAAAGGCAAATTTCCCCTGGGGACAAATAAAGTTCCATTTTAACATTTGAATAGAACAGGTCCAGCTTGCTTTTTCTTTAAATGGAATAAGACCTATAAGACAAGACGTGATATATTTGACAATAAATAAATAAATAAAGTACAAATCGTACAAATTCAAAGCTAATGTTGCCCACGTAAAAATAATGTTGCTAAAATAAACCGTAACTTGTAATAATGACAAAAAATTCGGACATGAGCATCAGTAGGCTTTGTGCTCCAGGAACCAAGTTACCTGAACTATTCTATAACATTTCAGTAATTATTTACTGCTCTGATACTGATCTTTCTGATCATAACATATGTCATTACGATAGCAATTGACAAGAAGAATTCATAATTAATTGCAGAATTACGGTATTTGAGGGTTCCTCTAGAGTGCCTCTTTCTCTTGCACAATTTGGCTCAAAAACCAATCAGCACATCGTTATCTCATAACAGACTTAAGATTCGAGTTTGATATTTTTCCATCTAGCTGTTTTAGGTCTAAGCTGTCTTCAAGAAACTGTAACACACAGACACACACCCATCATCGAGATATCAATGTTTTCGGTATCAGAGGTCCCTAGAATGTCAAGATCCGTTAAAAAGCGGAGATCAAGATTGTTTATGAATCTAAAGCTTTTGCTCCTCCCTCATACATTAGATGATGGGTTATAGTGGGGGAGAGCACAAAGCAAAAAACACATTAACGACTTGATGACATTAATCACTTTGATTTACAAATAAGCCTAGAAATAACACCCTTTCCTCTTATTCATGAAGTCCATCATAGAGTAGCACTAAGTATGTAGTTTTCATCATCACTAAAGACAAATTATCAACTAAAAAAAGACAAAAAATTACTGTAAGCGTCAAAAACTTCTTCTCTTGTATTGAGTCTATGATGTTTGTAAACCCAGTTTAATACAGGAGATAGGCTAATAACAGGAATCTGTTTGTGAATGATTACAACTTAGATTTCAATGGAAAAACTCAAAACCATTTCAATTTTGATCAAACTGATTAAATTAGGAGGTTGAAATATATAAGTAAAATAAAAAATGATTTTAGCAAAAATTCTCAAAATAGCTGGTCTTTGAAAAAAGTCCAGTCACAATTACATGTTATTAATCTCCAGAAGTTCTAGCTATAATTTGAAAGGTTTAAACTTCATTGTCAAACCAGTCTGGTGGATTATGGAAAAAGGTATGTGTGTTTGTACATCCTGCCTTTTACAGTACTATGTTACTGGGAACCTTGAAATGATCAATACAGAAGTGGCCAGTATACATTTGTATTATGAGTGATAATATGAAATGTCATTAGAAGAAAAAACTTTCACTCATAGTAAAGTCTACACAAAGATACTTGGAGACACTCCTGTGTCCAAATGTGCATTTTTTGAAAAGACAGTGTAGAGAGTAGTTACCAACACAAACAACAAAAAATGCACAGTATCTTCAGTTTTGTCACCTTTAATCCCGTTAAGGTGAGAGAACAACCCCTTTACATCATAAGACCCAAAAATGTATAAAGGGGAGTTAGAGATGAGCAAGGACAGTTCATTTAATGCCACCAAAAAGGGTCTCCACTTTGTCACTGCAGGTTTGGACTATTTCAATTTCTTAGCTGCTATTTATTTTTCAAGATTGCCTGTTAATTGAGAAGAAGAAAAAAAAAACTATTTTTCTGAGTAAACATAGCATTTTGGTAATAATCAAGCAGAATCGGCTTGGTCTGGTAAGTGCTCCCTTAGTAATCATATCACCTTTTACACTAACTTTCAGGGTATTTTTCCAGTAATCAACACATTACTCCTTGAGCCCTGATGTGTCTATGCAATCTCCTTGCAATACAATTAGAATTTTAAAGGAGGAATAAAGCCAAACTTTTCAGCAAATGAATCTGGATATGAGTATTTGTTTTTTATTTGGATAGTTTATGCACTCATAAATGTCTAATTTTGGCAGGAATATAACACATAAATAAATATATTAAAAAATAAAAAACATTATCTTTAAGGACAAAGGCAAAAGTATTGTTGAGATATATCCTGCCCTTGGCTTAGGCTTGTCTTAAGCAACAGATCTCTCAAGAAAATGTTTAATTTCTTGAGTTATATACAACATAAACCCTGTGAACATGAACTGAAGATTTGAAAGTGCATGGGCTATGTGGGAACTGCATGCAATGAATATCAATCAAGAATAATATATAGAATTCCCCAAAAATTATTGCAAGTTCTGTTCTGGCAAGAAGGATGCTATAAATACAACAGGACATCAATGTAAGAAAATAATGAGTGCAGCACACCAGGGCATGTCCTTGTCACACATGATTCACCTCCATTACACAAATACAGTATAGCCTGGAAAAAAATAAGGCCTGTTTTTAACACTAGAATTACCAGAGCCTACGAAAAAACTTGTAGATCCGGCCCACCTTGTTCATATTCATAGTCTGTAACAGACGGTGTACATTTATAGGACTTGTAAAAGTTACAGTTTTTTTTCACTTTTATTCTCTCAGTCACGATCACGATACATACTACCGTCCTTGGGATCTGACGCTGTTAAGTTTTTATTTGAAACTGGGAGTAACTGTAGATGTGAGTGGTGTTTTGAGGCAATAGAACTGGACATTCTCTGATCTGGAGGGATAAAAGCTGACACACAAACGCTGGTGAATCTGCCTTCTTCGTATCTCACCGTCACTTGATTTTTTTTATTCAGTTTTATTGAGTGTTCCTGCTCACGCTGAATTAGTATGCACCTTATGGTCTATGATGACAAAAAAAAAACAGAGACATAGGTATATATGACATTTGGAATTATTCATTTTATGACCTGTATAGTACATTTTGGAAAACATTGTGGCACGGATGCAGCATTATTTATATTATTCATATTCATTCGCATAACACCGCGTGTTTTTTTCCCCCATCTTGCCAGTCCCCACATGTTGCTGTTTCTTTTGTACTACAGGACATGCAGAGGCAACAATAGTATAGAAAGGTTAGTTCTGTGCTATATGCAACCATCAGATTCATTTGCTTAAAGAAAAAACAGCATCACAGCTCTCCATTAGTGGGTTTACATTTATTGTATTACTAAGTGCTCTCATCACATGCAATCGAATAAAAATCAAAAGCTTTATCTGACACTTGATGTTTTAAGTTACCTGACAAATCTTCAGTTTGCCGCATAACTGCGTTTCTGGACAAGTGAATGTTGTTGAATTCCTGCATTTTCTCCCGGCACATTATTCCTGCGACTTTTGTGAGGCACTGTTTTATGAAGTCACCATCTGAGAAAGGTTTCCTGTGACAGGCAGTGAGTTGAGCTACCTTGTAACTGGCTAATGTGGCATTTTCTTGGGTTTTGTTAGCAAAGAAAAAATACTGTTGAGCTTGCAGACTAGCTGCCATTTGCTTAACTTTCTGTTCTCCCTCGGCACCAGTGTAGGACGAGTAGGTTGGATGTTTGTTTTGGTAGTGTTGACACACATTATACACTTTCATCACACCAATAGTTGTAAATGAAATAGTCACATTTGCCCTTGACTTCTTGGAAGAAATATTAATTTTCCCACCGTGTCTGAAATTTTCTGCACTCACTTGCTATTGTGCGTTTCATTGGTTCTGCCATTTTTGGTCACCTGCAGAAAACTGTTCTTTGCTTGCGCTTGTTTGTGAAGACGCTGCCTTGATCAAGACAGTAGCTCCGACCTTGTGTTAAACCTAAGAAGTACAATACAGTTAAAAACAAGCTTCCTGTGTGGGCCATATTTCATTATATTTTCATTATATAATTTGCTGCGGGCCAATTAAAAATGGACCATTGGCCGTAGTTTGGACACCCCTGCTTAAGAAGACACTAGATATTGTTAGTTTATGAGGAGCTGAATTGTCCATGATCTACAAATAGAAAAATAATCTTCGCAGTTGCATAAGTATGGCAAGCCTAAGTCTGTCTGATAATGGAGAAGCACAAGAGTAGGTCAGAGGATGTTTACTCAAAATCTGTGTAGCATATCATACAGGAACAGAGGTAAGTTATCCTTAATGATGAAACAGTCAACTGCGTGCTAACCAGGTGCTGGTTCTTGATGGAATGGGGAGCAATCATGATTGCAGCCACACAGTCAGATTGAATAATCTTGGACTGAGGTTGGAAAACCTCATGAATAAACTTCACATGGAGGTTTCTGTGATGTTGCCGGTCTGCTACAGACTCCCTCTTCCAACATGGGAGCCTGCGGAACCAACACCGTCGATAGCACGGAGGACAATTATGAAGCCTGGGGATGGTGCAAAAAGTGCCAAAGTGCTTTAATTTAAAACAAACAGTTGTGTCCTAACAGAAAGTGCAGTGCTCCATAGTTCCAATAAATAAATCCATAAAAACGGTGAAAAGTTGGAATAAAAAGCAATAAATAAATCTGTTAAAATCCAAGGTTAAAATCTTGGCTGCCTCCAGGCATCATGGCCAAACCACCCGAGGTCGGCTCTCCTCCCTTCTTCCCTCGCGCTCACGTAGTCGCTCCTCAGATTCATCGGGAGGACACCTGCCTTGCTCACCCCTATCCACCCGAACATTCAGTGGGGTGGACTATCCCCTAGGTCGCCACAGCCAAACGCTCCTGTGCGGGGCCCCTCCTTCTAGGTGGCCAGATCGTACCTTCCAAGACTGCCGTTCATGTCCTTTAACCTCTTTTTTTCTTCTTTTCCTCGATCCCTCCCCCTCTTTTTATGCCAGCCAGTATACATACTCTCACATCTCTGAGGGCGCAGCGCCTTACACGCTGCAGGAAGCCAATGAAGCAATTGAGAACGATCGCACCTGCACGTGCAGGTCCGACTCACTCCAACTACCTCATTAACTCCCCGCAGTCGTGTAATCGCGCCCACAGGGAATGACATGGCTCTATGGATTTAAAACTGGCCCATTTTTTTGAAGCCACGGACCCGCTATACCACAGTTTCAAAACCATTGTAAGGAAACAAGACATTTTTGTCACTTTAACACCACAGTTGAGTTTATGTGCTATCAAATCAGTAATACTGTTCAGAAAAAAAACACCTTCTCACTTTCTGCCATGCACTCTACCTATTACTGCTAGTGTAAAAATTTGCATTAGGCAGGTAACAATGGGTCTAGGGATGATTGTGAAGATAGGCACATATTAATGGCCAATGTTTACTCATAATTGGATATCATATTGTTTTAAATATAGCACCTTTTGCAGAGCACGCTATCAAAACACACTTCAGAAAGCAAATTAATTTAAAGCACCCAGATGACTACCACATAAAAGACAAAGATAAATATGCAAGTGGCAAGGCAGAGCAGCTGTTAGCACTGTTGCTTCACATCTCAAACTCCTGAATGGGAATACCAGCCTTCGCATTGATTGGGAGAATTTGCATGTTCTTCCCATACCTTTGTGTGTTTGCACCAGGTTCTCTGTGTTGCTTACCACAACGTAAAAAAGTGTGTGTTTATCACAATAGTGCCCAATCCTGCTGGGATAAGCAGAGGCTCCCTGAGACCCTGAAATACATAAGTGGATTAGATGACTAGTTTTAATAAATACAAGGAAGAGCTTACAAAATTAAAATGAATTGATAATAAATATTGTCATGATTTTTTTGTTTAATCTTTTGAATTGTTACTGCTGTTGTTTTTGTTACAACTCATATTTATCATCATCTTGCTCTCATTTTGTTCAATTTTGTCATTTTGTTGGTGTTAAAATGTCACTGCAATTTTGCATGTGATTTTCATGGGCGCTGCCATATTGTGACAGCAATGGCGCCTGTTGCTAATCATGCGGGTTGATGGTGACAAAACCTATGGTGTCATCACATCACTATAATAGAAGATAGCACACACAGACCAACATCAGAAGTTTATATAAAGAAAACAAAGGATAGCTTAATGCTAAAACAATTCAAGAAAAACAAAGAATGCAGGTTTAATTTGGTTTTGACTTTAAGTAAGTAAGTAACTAAGTGAACTTTATTGTCATTCATACCATACAACAGTACAACAACGGAAGCATAGCTGAACGAAATTGTGTTACTCCAGGCTCCATGTGCAGACATAAAAGACAAGTATATAAAAGACAAGTGCACACAATACAACATACAGACATTACATTAATCTGTTTTTGACTCACATGTTTTGGGTAATACTTTGGTTTTTTGGATTGGATCTGAAGACTTCTGTCTATAAATAAATGGTGTTGTTGTATGTGACTACTGAGTGTAAATCAATGATCTCATTGTCACGTACCCATATAAAAAACGTTTTCTCTTTCTTCAGACACATACAACTTACATTTTTCTACTTTGGTGGCTTAATTAAAAGTGTCTTCATTCATAATTTGATTCACTTTTATGGAATTGCATCTTTCCTCATTGCTTACTGAAATATTAGATTTTAACTTGCACATGGACAATACTACATATAGAGTCTGTGTAACAATTTACCAAGGGAAACTCGCATCGCCTTAGATAAATCTCAGAGGAAATTACTTTACAAAAATAGAAAACCAATGAATTTTGAGCAATATTCACATAAATGCTCCTGTGCACCACCAGTTGATGTTAAATGTGTTTGCAAAGTTAAGGACAGCAGTGCTGACTTTAATAAGCTTCCTTGATGCTTCAAAACAAAAGCAAACAACAAATAAAACAAATAAAGGGAGGCCAGCTATTTGGTGAGTGGTGGAAATGAATTCACTCTCTGGAGAACAAATAATTAATCATTCCCATAAATTGCGTTTTTGTGTGCTATTGGTATACTGATTTCAAATATGAGTGCAGGAAAAATTATATATAAATTTAAAGAATTTCATATAATTTCTAATAAATAATCAGTAAATTATTAATAACATTTGATTTAAAAAGAATAACAGCATAACAGCATGCTTAGCAACCAATTTGACAACCTGCAGCTCCACATCTTTTAGTATAACTGAACATGACAGCAGCTTAAATGTCCATTACGGAGAAGGATTCTAGTTTATTTATTTATTTTTTTTAATAACTTGACTGATCTGAGAGACATTTTGACATAAAATAAATTGAGATTTTTGAAGGAAACAGACTAACTCTTCCCATGGGTTATCAATCCTAGCACTCACAGTAAAGGATTGCATTATGGTTTGGCCATATTGAACTCGGCTACTCTGTGTTATGCGGTTTCCAATTGTGCTTTTTTCTGCTTTTGTTTTTTATAATTAGGAAATAAAAAGAAAAAGTTAACTCTCCTCAATAATGACATAGTCAATCTAACATCAAATGCAAATTTGTTGGGAAAACATCAGTTTTCACAAGAAATAATATTCAAAAATGAATTGGTGACCATGTAGAATATTCTTACCAAAGGACAAATTCTAAAGGTAATTTGTAATATTGATTACAAGTTTTACATCTATCCAAAATGTATTTTTTTAGTATTATGTTGTTATATTTCATCAAACCATAAAATGAATGTCATGGTGTTTCAGCAGATGAACTTGCTGCCCCATAGTGCCTCCTTGGGCTCTGCTTCAAATCTTAGCTGGGAAGCCCTTTTAGTGCACTTTTCATGTTCCTTATGTATTTTGTTTGGTTTCTTGGTTTTTACTCCAGTTCCCCCACAATTCAAGAGCTTAATTTCATTTTGGCTCATGACTCAAAATTGGTTAGGTGCAAGTCTGAGCACAAGACAGGAACCAATCTTAATAAGGTACAAGTCCATTAAAGAGTATGGGTACGTAGGAATTAATCCCAGGTTCCTGGGGCTTTGGTGTAGCAGTGTTAATCACTAGACCACTACATTACACACACTTGTTTATGTCAGGCCCAATTACATCTCCTAATATGTGTGTTCGCTACATATGCACTAAAAGGTGAAGGATCTCAAACACTGCATAGAGATTCAAAAATTGTATTCTTTGAAAATCACAGAGGATGACAAATCAAGAAGTCAAATTTGGGTCTCTAGGTTTGTAGAACATAAGAACAATAATAGATCTCATAAATGACAGGAGACTATTCAGCGCATCGAGTATGTTTCTTTCAGCTGCTTTATTTACTCAATATATAAGATTTAAATCCTGTGCCTGTTCATTATTTGTGGGGAGTCAGAATATTTCCTCCAACGTTCCTGTGATATACTGTATGAGGCAACTCACAATTTGCAGTGAAACGTAGTGTTTTGCTTCACAAAACATCCACACGAGAAGACACAAAAAGAAGGGTGTTTTTCTTGGGTGGAAGTATTTTCATGTATTTAATCTAAATGTGTCTGGCTGCATTTAGTATTTAAATAAAGATGTTTGGCGGCATGGTAGTGCAGTGGTAGCGATGCTGCCTTGCAGTTAGGAGACCTGGGTTCACTTCCCAGGTCTTCCCTATGTGGAGTTTGCATGTTCTCCCGTGTCTGTGTAGGATTCCTCCCACAGTCCAAAGACATGCAGTTTAGTTGCATTGGTGATTCTAAATTGTCCCTAGTGTGTGCCCTGCCCAGGGTTTTTTTTCTGCCTTGCATCCTGTGTTGGCTGGGATTGGCTCCAGCAGACCCCCATGACCCTGTAGTTAGGATATAATGAGATGGATAAAGATGTCTAACTAAAAAAAAAAAAAAATCACCAGATTCATTTCCTCTTGTGTGCTGGCATTTTGTTGACCCATCAGATGTATATTGTGATAGTTCTGGTAGTATGTTGCCCACTTATGATGACAATCTTGGTGAACACATCCTACAGGTGCTTGGGAGACAGAAATCAATGTTGGAGTTCCACAGTGTTTGGAATGTGGACATGCATCATATAACATATTTTTTTTAAAAATGAACCCTCACTCTGATGTGAACAAAAGGGATAAATTGATTTATTTTACTGGTTCGTCACTAATTATCTGCTTTAAAAAGACAAAAAAACGTGCAAACACTTAAGTATGAATGACAATTTAGGGAGAAATATTCTTTATTTTTCAGTCCCAAAAAACCTTTAAACCTCCCAAAAACTAACTTTAGTGAGTTCCTCGAAGCAAATTTTAATATCAATTTTGAGAAATTGGTATGTGAATTGAAATGTGTCTGTTTTTCTCATCACTACATATTACCTGTATTTTCATTTACTGGGTGGATGCAACTGTTTATTGAAACATTCAGCTACATTATTGAATGTAAACAGTTCATTACTATTGATCTCTTCGTAATGTTAAGGATTGTAAATCCCCAACTGGCTTTGTAAGAGTGTAGGTATACGGTATGTGGGTCTTGTACTGGACTGGGACATCCAGGGCTAGTTCATTTCTTGTGCCCAGTGATACCAGCTTGGCACCAGTACCCATAACTTCTAAATAGATTAAACGAACCTTAAGGATTTGAGAATTTAAGAGTAATTTAGTTTTAATAGTGCCATACTTAGCCTTATACAACAATAACAAATCTTGATAAATTTTAATAAACTGTATAAATCCAAAATTTTCTATTAAAAAATACACTAAAATACTATATTCCAAATCCAGCGTTCCTTAAAAATCCATGTACTTTACTGTAATGGAGGCTGAACTATGTAACGCAAAAGCTGCCACTGTAAGAATGGCGGTGTGAAAAACCTCAGCAAAGGTTACTGTACTAGCTTTTTGCCAGCATCAAAATGTGTTACTACATTCTTAAGCATTTCCATTCCATCTGTGAAATCCCCTGCAGTGGACCTGCCCTGAAATTCCTCTCTTTGCAGCCCAGCCTAGTCCAGTGCATCTGCCACAAAAGATGGCCATTGTCAACCTCAAACAAATCATCCTTATATTACAGAGTTCTTCAACTTGTCTCCTTTCTCAGATTTTCCCATTCAAACCATGAATATGATAACTTACATTCTCAAAAGAAGGATTACAGTGCCGTGTTTCATTTTGTGATACTTTCTGTTTAGCATACTAAACATGGTGCTGAAGTGATACAGCCTTTAAAATGGCACCTAACATGTTTTATGGGGGCACCTACTTGTCTACAGTTGAGGCCAGGCTCTGCATTTTAGTTGAAAATAAAAAATATCATCCCTCTCCTGGCTAAAACTTGAAACATTGACAATAATACTAGAAAGACTAACTATGCATCAAAATGTGTGCCTGTTATAAATCAGCCACATGCCCTCCAGTTCAGCAGCTGCTGCTGAATGAACAATTGCTGTCCCTTCACAGGGAGATGCCGATTTGTAACAGAGGGTGTACGTCATGCTATTTTGATTCATAATAAAAAGGCATGCACACATTTAAACAAATGTTAAAACCAGCCAAAATGTATCTTTATTGTAACAACATATAGTAATTTAGCTGGGCCTGAGGCATGCTTCAAGTACTTCCTAACTCATAACCATTTTGATGGTGATGTTGTCAAGGTTATTACATAGACCCAGATGCTTAAGGTTTGTGTAGACTGGTTATGAACTCTGAGCACAGTATGAATATCCTTCCAGAATAGATAATTCTATAAACTGGGTTGTAAAGAGTATGCAAAGGCCTTTATGGTGACAGGGCAATGTTAAGAACTGTGGAGAAGCTCAAAAAACATGAAGAAGCAAATATATCTTAGGTGGAAAAACATAAATAAAAGAACTTGTGTTTCCAAGAAAGTCAAGAAAGCACTTTAAATTATGCTTGCTTCAGAGAAATTAGTTATAACTAACATAACTGTAGGCAGTCAGTGTGATGCAGTGGCTAAAACACCAGGATTTAAACCCCAGGATTAACAAACTCAATGTATAACCCTGAGCATGTCATTTAACCTGCCTATGCTCCTCTTGTAAAATAAATATGAAACAACTGCAATGTACCCAAATGTAACTTAAATATAAGCAGCCATGGTTAAAGGCATCAGCTTAATATACAATAATTCTCACTATCAGCATACCTAGGAGTTCTTTACAAAAGAGAGGTACAAATTGAGTTGTATGTACAGTAGAAAAATGAAACTTGTATGTTCACTTGATTAGAAGTTGGTAGCATATTATTCATTCATTCATCCATCCCTTTTATGTGTTAACTTCACTCTCTCCTAGGACAGCCTGCATTTATAAATCACTTGCTTGTACTGGCTAATTTTCAGGCCCCTCAATTAGACCGGACTCTAAGTCACTCTGGATGGGTGTGAGTGTAAATAACATTTGTACCATTCTCCTTGATATTTTCATGACTGTGTATGTAGTTAAAACATTTATATAGATTTAAAAAATGTTTACAAAACACCCAAAACTTGAGTTTCATATCAAATGAAACTGTTTGATGGCTGCTTTGATTTGCCCCACACCTCTGAATAAGGTAGAACTCCTAGAAGTTCGTCACCTTTGGAGTCACCTAGTTTGAAATGCTTTGAAATATGTCCTGGTTTTTTCATATATAACTATTTCTTTAGAATTTAACTGTCTGCAGGCCACTTGTCTATAACAATGAAGTGTACTATTAAGTTCTGCTGCACATTACTATAAATGTAGAAAATTCATAACTGTATAAAAACTTTCACACTGTAAAATGATTTTGATAAATGTTTATGCACCTAATGTTGGTGATAAGGAATTTATACAAAATTTATTTGCATCCATTCCCAATCTGAACACTCATAAAATTATAATGGATGGGGACTTTAATTGTTTTTTAACACTAGAATTACCAGAGCCTTCGAAAAAACTCGTAAATCTGTCCCACCTTAAATCGCTTCTTAAAATCGTTCACAGCTCTCCACCAGCGTCTTTTGTCATCTAAATGTGCTGATAAAATCAGGCTGCACGCAGCCGGCTATTCCATCCCCCCACCGACTTAGAACGTGCACAAACTTCTCCCAGCGCATGTCTTGATTGATTTTCTGGGAGTGAAGTGGAGCTTTAGAGTGGAAATAATAGATCGTTGTTTGAAACACACGCATTTCATGTCTGTTCCGTTTCTACAGTAATCTGTGTAAACACATTGTTAAAACAAACATTTTTTATATTCTAGTAGTAGATGACAAAATGTAGGCATAAACTATATAATGTATGAAGCCTGAAGTCCAAGTATCAAAGAAATACTTTCACAAAAGCTACAACTCTAACACAACAGTTGCGCTTTTATTCAAAAATATAACTGCAGAAACAAAAAGCTGCCTTAACATGCGACATTGACACCCATTTATTATGACTGCCTCTGTGGCGCAATAGTATCAGCTGCCGACTGGGAATCAAAGGCTTTAGGAAGTAAGTAAATAAATAAAGGTAAATCGTGTCATAAAATGATTTCTTCAAAACGTCACATATATTTGTCTCTTTCTTTTTTTAAAATGTGCATTGATCACCGCTAGCATGTTGTAGCACACAGCATCTGGCCACCTGCATGTTCTTGCGCGCACTGAATAAGAGACAAATATACAGTCTGACTGAGAGAATCAGACTGAAAAAAAGCAAACATTTAAAAATGCCATACTTTTACAGCTGTTCGGACGCTGTTCGTTTTCAAATAATATTGCATTTGTGCGATGATGTTTTCACATATATTGTCTCTTTCTTTCAGGTGTGTAATAGAAACCACAGCATAGAGAGAAGTGTGTACAATGCTTCTTGCAGGAAAAGGCGATGGAAAAAGAAAAGATCATGCAGCATCAACAAGCTTCAGTTCTTTATTTACCTTTAGTTACCTTTATTTATTTACTCATTTCCTACAGAGTAAAGGCACATGTAAAATGCAGAGCTTCCCATATCCATATACAAAGTACAGCGATGGCAAAAGTGCGATGTGCATTCTTGCTCCGACGCTAGATCTGCAGTTTATCACGATACGTTCTCTTACCAATAGTAGCGAAATGAAGTGTCTGCATGCACTTTTTGTGGCATTACACATGTATTTTTTGAGCATGTCCGTGCCAAATAAATAACATTTGACGTTTTGAAGAAATCATTTTATGACACGATTTACCTTTATTTATTTACTTACTTCCTAAAGCCTAAAGTCACAAGTAGTGTGGAGAGGGCATGCTCAAAAATGTGTGTAATGCCACGAAAAGGGCCTGCTGACACTTTAGTATGCAAGCAATGGTATGTGCATTCTTGCTCTGATGTAGAAGGGAGCTGAGTTTACCTCTGTTATAGTACGTCCATGTGAAAACAGCAGTGTCAGATGCGGGGGTGGGGTGTGTTTGGGCTCGTGAACGCAGCTGAGATAATAAAACTGACTAAAAAAAAAACAAAAAAACAAAGCTAACCTTTACAAGTATCATAAATTACACCGGCTGTTACAGACTGAAATCAAATGTATGTTTTTATTCTAAAATAGTAAGACTAAGAGCAGTTTACTTCTCAAAACGAAGTGGTGCAGGATCAATCTTGCGACCTTTTGATTCCCAGTCGGCAGCTGAATGTATTGCACCACAGAGGCAGTCATAATAAACAGATGTCAATGTCGCATGTTAAGGCGGCTTTTTGTTTCTGCAGTTATATTTTTGAATAAAAGAGCAATTGTTGTGTTAGATTTGTAGCTTTTGTGAAAGTATTTCTTTGATACTTGGACTTCAGGCTTCATATATTATATAGTTTATGCCTACATTTTGTCATCTACTAGTAGAATATAAAAAACGTTTCTGTTTTAACAATGTGTTTACACAGATTACTGTAGAAAAGGAACAGACATGAAATGCGTGTGTTCCAAACAACGATCTATTATTTCCACTCTAAAACTCCACTTCACTCCCAGAAAATCAATCAAGACATGAGCTGGGAGTTTGTGCACGTTCTAAGTCGGTGGGGGGATGGAATAGCCGGCTGCTTGCAGCCTGATTTTTATCAGCACATTTAGATGACAAAAGACGATGGTGGAGAGCTGTGAACGATTTTAAGAAGCGATTTAAGGTGGGACAGATTTACGAGTTTTTTCGTAGGCTCTCGTAATTCTAGTGTTAAATCCACTCTTAGATAGGACTTCTACCACAGGGGGAACGGCATCTAACACCGCAAAGATAATTACAAAGGTTATAACTGATCATAACTTATCAGACCCCTGGAGGTTTTTAAACCCAAACTCAAGAACATATTCTTTCTACTCACCAGTACATCATTGCTACTCAACGATTGATTAATTCTTTATAGATAATAACTTCTTGCCTATTATTAAATCTTGCAAGTACGATGCTATTGTTATTTCTGACCATGCACCTCTGAGCTTGGAGCTAAAGTTACTATGCCCCACACACTCACCTCGCAGATTGCATCTCAACCCGCTTCTATTAGTAGACGAGAGTTGTACAGAATTCATATCCAAACAAATCAGTTTCTTCCTAGAGACAAATACATCCTCAGAGATTTCTGCAGGAATACTCTGGGAAGAAGGCCTTCTTAAGAGGACAGATTATCTCATATCTTTCCCACAGAAATAAATTAGAAACCAAGAAAGTAGCAGAGATAAAAAGCGGAATTACTAGAATAGATGAAGAACATGCCAGACTACCAAGCGAGGCTCTACATAGGAAAAGGCAGGCTCTGCATTCAGAACTAAAGCTCTTGACAATTAAAGAAACTGAACAACTAATTAATAAATCCAGACATCATTACTATGAACATGGAGAGAAAGCTAATAAGCTTTTAGCTCAACAAATTCACAAGCAAGAAGTGCACAACGCAATCTCAGTAATCACCAACACGAACGGAGATAAAATCATCGACCACAAAAATATAATGCACGCTTTCAGAGACTACTATAAATCCCTATATACTACTGAGTTTAAAGAAGACAATACACAATCTAATGCATTTCTGGATACATTACAGATACCACAAATAGACACTTTTAGTGCGGAGGAACTCGATAAACCTCTGGCGTTATCAGAATTACTAGATGCTATAAAGTCACTTCAAGGCGGGAAAGCAGCCTGATGGATACCCTGGGGAATTTTTTAAGAAATTCTCCGCTCAGCTAGCTCCCCTCCTATTAGCAACATTTACAGAAGCCAGAGACAACCAAACTCTTCCTCAAACTTTTCGCCAAGCACTAATCACTGTTTTTCCAAAACAAAATAAGGACTTATTACAATGTGCATCATACAGACCAATTTCACTTCTGAATAATGACAATAAAATACTCTCTAAAATCATAGCTAGAAGGATGGAGAAAGTACTCCCCTCGGTAATATCACAAGATCAAACTGGATTTATCAGGGGCCGACACTTATCTTCAAATCTTCGACGCCTGTTCTGTGTAATTTACTCACCAACTAAATCAAACACCCCAGAAATATTATTATCATTGGATGCAGTAAAAGCATTTGACATGATTGAATGGAAATACCTTTTTACTACATTGGAGAAATTTGGGTTTGGCCCGAAATTTTGTGCATGGATCAAATTACTGTATACCAATCCAGAAGCTTCAGTTTATATCAACAACATTTGTTCATACTACTTTAAACTAGAACGTGGTACTAGACAAGGATGCCCCTTGTCACCGCTACTGTTTGCAATCGCCATTGAACCACTGGCAATACACTGTCGAAATACTGACCAAATAAAGGGGATTATCAGAGAAGGACTGGAACAGAAAATTTCACTATATGCAGATGATATGGTACTGTATATATCAGACCCACAAAATTCTGTGCCTGCAGTCTTAACAGCACTCACAGAATTTCAAAAGATCTCTGGTCTCAGAATTAATCTGAATAAAAGTGTACTCTTTCCAGTGAATTCTCAAGCATATAATACTAGATTAGACACCCTACCTTTTATCATTGCAGAACAGTTTAAATACCTAGGGGTAAACATCACAAGTAAACATAAAGCACTTTATCAACAAAATTTCGCCATCTGCATGGAAAAAATTAAGCAAGACTTGCATAGATGGTCAACCCTTCATCTCACTGTAGCTGGAAGAATTAACACTGTGTGGTCCCCGGCCGGGGCTGGAGCCCGGCCGGGACGCCCAGGAGGACGAGAGGAGGGCTTGTGCCTCCTCCAGACTGCGAGGGGGCGTCCGTCCTGGTTATGTTGGGGGCCTCGGGTAGAGGGCTTGGAAGCCCAGCCCTGTAGGGACCCGTGGCCACCGACAGGCGGCGCCCCGATGCCGGTTTATCCCGTGTGGTCCCCGGCCAGGGCTGGAGCCCGACCGGGACACCTTGGAGGACCAGAGGAGGGTGTGTGCATCCTCCAGACCGAGAGGGGGCGTCCGTCCTGGTTATGCAGGAGGCCTCGGGTTGGGGGCTTGGAAGCCCAGCCCTGTAGGGACCCGTGGCCACCGGCAGGCGGCGCCCCAGTGCCTAATCATCCTGGGAGCCCGGCACTTCCGTCCGGACGGCTTCCGGGTGCGCAGCCGGCACTTCCGCCACACAGGGGTGTGGCCAAGACTAATTGCCGGGAAGCAGCTGGAGCCCATCCGGGTTCCCATAAGAGGGGCCGCCTCCCTCCAGTCAAGGGTGGATGTCGGGTGGAAGAGGACAGAGCTGGAGAGAGGACGGGAGGCGGCCAAGAGAGAGAGGCGCACAGTGACTGAGAGGCCTGGACTTTGGGGAATCGGTGCAAGAGGCACTGGGGTTTGTGCACTGTACATATTGTAAATATTGGCAAAAATAAACGTGTGTTGGGTGAGATATGCTGTCCGTCTGTCTGTGTCCGGGCCAGCGTTCACAACTGTTAAGATGAATATTCTTCTTAAGCTCCTTTTTTTATTTCAAAACATTCCAATATACATCAATAAATCATTTTTTAAGCAATTAGATTCAACAATAACCTCATTTATTTGGAACTCAAAGCATCCACGTATCCAAAGAGCGACCCTACAAAGACAAAAGGCAGAAGGCGGCATGGCTCTACCTAACTTCCAGTTTTATTACTGGGCAGCAAATGTACAAGCGATAAAAACCTGGACACAATTAGATGAACATACACAGGCTTGGTCCGCAATAGAAGTAAAATCCTGCAGTACCTCTTTATATTCCCTGCTCTGTGCCCCAATAAACGCAAGTTATCGGCAATATACTAATAACCCAATTGTGCTTCACTCACTTAGAATATGGAACTAATGTAGAAAGCATTTTAAGACGGAGAAGCTTTTATCTGTGGCACCTCTGCAAGAGAACCACCTCTTTCGACCCTTGCGAACATATGCAGTTTTTAATATCTGGAAAAAATTTGGTATTAACTTGCTTAGAGTCTTTGCATTCTATGGACAATTACATTCCAAATTTAACATTCCAGCTACACATTTCTTTCACTATCTTCAAATTAGGAACTTTGTTAAACAGAACCTTCCGGATTTTTCTCATCTTGCACCCTCATCCATGCTGGAAAAAATATTGCTCAATCTCAAGGACTCAGACACCATCTCTGCAATATATAAAATCATTTTACATTCCCTCCCTTTCAAATATCCAAGAGGACACTGGGAAAAAGATCTCTCAATTAATATATCAGAAAAGGAGTGCAAAGTAGCAATGCAGAGAATTCACTCGAGCTCCATATGCGCAAAGCATACAATTACACAACTCAAAATTATATATCGAGCACATCTGTCTCGTCTAAAACTCTCCAAAATGTTTCCAGGGCAAAATCCAAACCGCAAACGCTGCAATCAAGTCCCAGCCTCATTGGGTCACATGTTCTGGGCCTGCACCAAATTAACATCATTCTGGACCAAAATTTTTAATTACCTTTCAGACAGCCTTGGTCTCACAATCCCTCCTAACCCATTAACAGCTGTGTTTGGGGTTCTTCCAGATGGGTTTAAAGTGGAGAAGGACAAACAAACTGTGATTGCATTCACTACACTTTTGGCACGTAGACTTATTCTCATAAACTGGAAGAACCCAAACTCTCCTCTTTTAAGTCAGTGGGAAACCGATGTGTTATATTATTTGAAGTTGGAAAAAATCAAATACTCAGTTAGAGGATCTGTACAGACTTTTTTCAGAACATGGCAGGATCTAATCAGTAATATTTTAAAATAAGCTCTTAAAGCACAGAGGAAGCAATTATTTCAGTATTACTTTGTCTTCTGCATTCATCTCTATTGGCTTATCAAACTTATTAATTTAGGTATGTTTACAAGCCTTAAATCTTACGTCGTTTGCCTTGCTCTCTCTCTCAGGGGTAAGGGTTGACTTGGTCTTAACTTAATTTTACTTTTTGTAAAAATTGATTGATTTGTATGGAATGATTGCAATAAAATTAATAAAACTTCAAAAAAAAAAAAAACTTTCACAACACCCACATTTGATTAATCATATCATATCTAAAGCAACCGTATGAAGGTCACAAAAGCAAATATTCAACAGAAATAACAGAAAAACTACTTCTCACCTCGGGCAAGGCTCAGTTGGGTATTTTCTTGGATATCCAAAAAAAAAATTTGACAGCACTGTTTTTAACATTCAGTTTTCTGTAACTTTACCTGCTATATCCTAAAAGCAAGTAATACCTCAAGTATTATTATTCTTCTGATTCTTAAAATCCTGCCAGCAGGCAAAAACCCAGACAGACATCTATAATAAGGTATTACACAGTGCATGGAACTGGGATATCAAAAACAGCAGTATGCACTGGAAGGTAGGAAAGAAGGAAATTTCTGTTTTGCTGCTCCGTCAGAAATTACATTATAATGAAACATTATATGATGAAAAGTGCCTGAACTTTGATAAATTGTGCCTTTACATGTTAAGAATTCATCTCTTATCAAATACTCAGTGTGATCTGACATAGATGCTTTGTGCATTATTGTGCTTATTCAGTTGGGTGCTTCAGAATCAAATAACACAACAATATATTTGCTTCAGGTTCAAAAACAAATTAGAAAAAGTATTCTGAGTTTTTTTTTTTTTTTTGCTTGAATATTGTAGAAAATTAATCTTTTCTGTGTGTGCATCATTTTTCATGTCAAAATAATACCCTGAACTAAATTATGTTCGATTTTCATGGTCTGATGTGTCTGCACAAAAAAGTTATTTTGATTGCAAGGATGTCATCTGCTGTTCAAATGTGTATGACTACAGATGGGGATATGGGGGGGTGGGGTGGATCATGGGGTTTGCATAACTAGAGTTGCTTTATTAATTTCTATTTTCATATTTCTACCACTAACTGAAATAATAACTAAGCTACTTGCTGTTTCAATATCATGCTGGCTTTAACTGAATGTTTGCATGTTTCAAAAAGTAAACAGAGAAGATACTAGACCAAGACAAATGATTGGGTATAGGATAAGGAATTAAGTGGAACCTCAAGATGTGCCATGCTAGTCTGAGGTGTGGTACTCCATTACAAAATGCAGATCACCTTTTCACAATTTGTGCATAAGCTCATGAAAACAGATTCAAAGAAAGCTCTACAGAAAGGAGTACACTGCTGACTGTGCCAACATGAAATTATTTTGTCCAAAGTGATGCACAATATGAACAACCTAAATGAGAAACAGCTGCCAACTGGGGTAATGATGTTGCAGCACTCAGGACAAAGGCTGTTGAAAGTCATCCTACCTTTTACATTGCTTTTAAGCAAGTGAACAATGTCAAGTTGGCTTTCACAGTAGCAGCACTGTAATGCTTTATTAGAAATGCTGGAGTGTAATCTCCGCATGTCCACACTTCTAGAATGTGACTGACCTGATAAAGACACAGGATACAACTTGCATCAGCATTAACATCCATCATTCTTCATCTGTAATAAAATTCAACTGATTAAGGAGGGAAGCACGTAGCTATCAATATGTGGTGAATGAAATGAGGTGCAGTCAAAGAAATTCACTTCTTGCTGCCGTAAACTTCACCATTTTTGGACAAATGGATTAATAAGCAGGGCTCTAGTATTGACTGGTATATCACAATTCAGCTGGGACAAACAAGGGAATGGAGAAATATGGGTAGAGGGGTGGATAACAGTAACCAATATGAGCAATTCTTTATCATATTTTCTAATACTTTGCTAAAATTTTTATGATAGCAGTATTAGAACTCACACCATACCTTTCAGTTATATTAACACTACTAGCAGATAGTAAAAGGAAACCCAAGGAAACCCTCACACAATCATTCAGATCATTAAACTAATTCTTACAATTACAGACCATTCAGCCGAAGAAGCTCACCAATTCTATCCACCTAACTTCTTGAAAGTAACGTCAAGTCAACATTTCAAGGTCCCTACCTCTTACTCTCTACCACATCTCTTAGTAATGTATTCCATGTGTCTATGGTACATTGTGTGAAGGAAAAACATTCAAACGTTTGTTTGACTTTTGCCCATAACGAGTTTCCTGTACTGCACAACAAGTGGGACAGTACACTGTCTTCATTTGTTACTCTAGAGAGAAATTAGTTATAACTAAAATACAGGAAAAAATAAAGATTTTATTAAGTACAAGCCAGAACACCTTAATTGGTGCTGATATATATATAGGACTGCCCTGGGAAAATATGGTATTACTGGTCACCCTAGGTATACACAATTTGCTTTAAACTCTTAGGAGAAACAAAGGCATTGAAGAAAGACACTAGAAAGATAAACAACCAGGACACAAATAGGAAGAAAATCAGATAAAAAATATAAGAACTACAGAAAATAATTACAGTGTCTTCTGATAAGAGTGAAGTAAAAGCAGCCTGCACTTTCATGTGCCACAAAGTGAATCAGGGCTCCCAGAAGACACTCTACTTCTTACATACAGGATACTCCAGAGGAGCCGTTAAGAATAGATCTAAGAGTGCTCATGTTTTAAGTGGATTCATGGAACTGCGAATACAATATTAGGAAATAAAGCATCGCATTCTAAGTTATAAAAGAAAAGAAGTTGCCGCTACTAACTTAACAAGGGTTTAAATCACCCCATTGCACTAGATGCTTTATTGTACTAACCACTTCAAAATATTAGACACTTTATTTGCCACTTGGGTCTCTTCGATGGATGTTTACATGTTTACACATGTATATCTACATTGATGCTGTGGCTTGTGAGGTTTACCTACCCTGTATTACATGAAACTGCAACTGTATCATTACTGTGTATTATTTATTCTAAGAGTGCCCTGCCTATGTATTGGATTTATTTTATTGGATAACACTTTTCTGATTGCACTGTGTGGGGTCTTGTGTAAAGTGTTCTCGTCCTACACTGGTTTGTTTTTATACTTCGACTATCTGAAGGTGCAGGTATGCAGCTCCCATCTTGTATCAAGCATCGAGGTCTAGCAGGAACAATAATTGCATTCTTGTGTATGGATCCGTATTGATGCCAGGATTTAACATAAAGGAGGGTTTTAAATTTGATACAAGTTGGCCTAATGTTATTTTTATTGCTGTGAAATATACATTCATTAAAAAAATGTTGGAAGTCCAGTCATACCAACATTAACAGAGTCATCGTTTTTTGAAATTTTTTTTAATAGGATTTTTAATAACACTAATTTAAATTCACTAAAAATAGTAAATATAAACTGGCAAAGTTTTGACGTTCCTTACAACATACCAGCAAGGCACAAATATCCAACTAATAGTTAATATCTTGTGTTATAATTTTGACCACTGGCATGTAGCATTATATAACAGCAAATAGATTACTGTTTTGCCAATCCTTACTAATTTGTACATACATACCTGATATTTGAGTTTTCTGTCTTCGAATGTACAAGTAAATCTGTTCTCAATTAGATTATTACAAAAAATTAAAAATGGCATCTTTTTATAGCCTTCATTATAGTCACACACTGTTCTCTATTGTATCACTGATTGACAAATCTGCACGCTTTACTAGTTGTAACAGAAATTGAAAACTTGACCCTTAGCCGATCCTTTGTTATTTGGTGGCAGGGTGGTTCGGAATTTTCCAGCACACACAGTAGTAGCACTGGTAGAAAACCCACTGCTAAATTAATCATACCTACTGTTGGGTTTTCAATTGCCATTGCGCCATCACTGAAATTTTCAGTTTAAGAGTTAAATGAACTCTTCTAGTGATAAAGTTAGCACTGGTAATTTTGCTGTGTAAGTTTATAATTAACTGATTTTTAATTGAGGGTGATGTATATTACAGTTTTTCTGAATTGCTAAAACACTAATCCCATTGTAAAAACTAAACTGTCAACTACCAAAACTCTTTCATCAAATCAATCCCACAGTTGTCAAAATCTTAAACACTATTCATCTGGTTAGGACACAATTTGCAAATCTGAATCTCCCATTTACCAAAACTCTAAACACATTCTCAAACACAAAACACATTTAGCAGTGTGGTGCACTTGTACCCAGAATGGTGCACACAGGCTACAGAAGTTAAACACAACTAACACACTGTTTTCATCATTTACACACTACCACTCAAAATTGAAAACACATGTGTCCAATCAGTGAACCCAATTAGTAAACAGTATATAAGCCTAGTGAAATGCAAATGGCATGAGTG
>JANRMT010062854.1:23133117-23162991 GCA_026402145.1 Polypterus bichir lapradei | reverse complement strand
CACTAATTCTCCAACTTCCCGTGTAGGTAGAAGGCTGAAATTTGGTAGGCCCATTCCTTACAGCTTACTTACAAAAGTTAAGCAGGTTTCATTTCGAAATTCTACGCATAACAGTCATAACGATCAACAACGTCCGCCATATTTAACTTTCTTATTCATGGCCCCATCTTCACGAAATTTGGTAGGCAGCTTCCCTGCGCTAACCAAAACCAATGTACGTACTTAATTCGGTGGTATGACGCCACTGTCGGCCGCCATATTGAACTTTTCAACAGTCTTTGTTACTTATGGGCCCATCTTCAAGAAATTTGGTACACGGGTTCCGAACGCTAACTGAATCCTACTTACGTACATATATACGTCCATAGCCTGCAGCTTGGTCACCATGTGAGGCGGCGTTGGGTCCCCCATCCCAACGCCTCCCACGTTGTTGGCTGCCTGCCTATATAAGGCCGTCCGTCGCTCCAGTCTCTACATTCCCTTCCTTGCTTCGCCACGGGATTCACGTCTCCCTGCTGATAACTACAGCCTTTTTGTTTAATCCACGGCTTCTCCGCTGTTTTATTGTTTGTTTATTACAATTATAGTTATTGTATAGGTATTTTACACTTACTTTACATTACTCAGGTACCCATTTCCTTCATCATTCCAACCCCCATTACCATGTCTATCGAGGTAATCACCATCGATCAAAGAACTGTCACTTACCGAGTGGTTTCCATGCCTGGAGATGGCACCTTCCTTTTCCATTCTCTGTGTTACATATTGCACGGCCATATCAGGCTCACTCTTGATATCCGGAAGAACATTGTGTCTTATGTATTGAATGACTGGGACAGGTTCAAGGTGTGGACTGATGACGGTACAGGAGATAATTATACTACACAGGAGCACTAGAAGAGTGAAATGCTTAAGCCCTTCACCTATGGTTCTGCATGTGAGTTGATGGCTGCCGCTGAATTGTTCGGTTGTCGCTTTCAAGTGTACCGAAATGGCCAAATATTTTACACCTTTCGACAACCGCCAATGCCTCTTAAACATCTTACATTCACAGGTGACGATTTCAGTAGTGGACACTTTGATGTTTATGAATGTTTAAACTCTCAAAAGCTGGATGTGAAGTTATCGATGAAACCGGTTGTAAGCTTACAACGCTTGAAAGATGCCGAATGTCACTTCAACACAAGTCCTGCAAATACTATTGTAATTGAAACAAACCATGAACCTCAAACTGATTATGACAGCAGCAATCAAAGATTGTGAGATTTGAGACAAGATTACTGTTCACATGGCCAACTGTAAGTTGCATGCTCAAGAGTAAGCTCAGCGCACAGCTTGGTCATGTTACAACCGGAGGGCCGAACTGACAACGTGGTATACAAAGAGATCCTTAACAAATAATTATTGGCATATTTTCCCTCAGTTTATAAAGGTTAAATTTTCTTCTTAAAAATTTTAATGCAGTATTTCGCCGCTGCAAAGCGCGGGTATTTTGCTAGTCCATAACATATAAGGCATAAAAATAAAATGCTTCTCATAATTACAAGCTGTCATACTGTTTACTTTTTTCTGTAATGTACCTATCTGAAACAAAGCTCAATTGAAAAAAATTAGTTTTCATCATTTCCCTAACAATACAAATATATATTTATATATATTTTCTCACAAATCAATTAATTGATATTAGCAATTAAACACTGCATAAATGTAAATACATGTACACATGTACTTATAGGTTTTAATAATGTTAAATCATTAATTGCACTACTTTTACTAATTATATATACCTGTACAGGTGTGTTTTTTCCTTCAGTGTATCAGCTAGACATTCATAATTCTTGAGGTGTAATTTTAAATATTGATTAACATTTTAATTATATAGCAATTGTTTCTTACCAAAACTTATGCTGTATGACACACAACAACAAATAATAAACACACAAATCAGTACAAATCTTAAAAAAAGCCTATTGTTTACTAAGCAGCAATTTCAAATTCATCTTTCTCTTTAATTTTTCCAATAAAAAGTGTAAGCTTCTGCATTTTAAACGAGCATGCTGTCTAAACTCAAGCGATGTCCATTTTAATTTAAAGGACAAAATAAAGGCCTGAATTCCTTTAAGTAGCCTTTCTTGCTATTTGTCTAGTTACATGGCAAAACTTATTTTTTTATTACTCCACTGTCTTTAATGTAAAGGTTATTATACCAATCACCTTTCACTCACGGATAACACAAGCTTCCGCTCGCTACTGTTCATTACACTGGGCTAAAAAAAAATTTTTTTTTGGAGAGTCTGTCTAGGCAAAGAACATATAAAACAAACAAAAAATGATAATATTGAACAAACTCAATGAAGTGTATGCATTGCTAGATGGAGACAACCTTAAAAAGAGCAATTGCATGTGATTAATGAAGGAGAAACAAAATGAAAAAGGATAAACTAAAGTAATCCTAACCTACCCATGAGATTGAAGACTTAGAAAACAGAGTAAAGAATAAACTCAAGAAATTGTACAGCATTGCTGTCCTGAAAGACTTTTATCCAAATAAAGGAAAATACCAAGATTAAACATGGAACGATTTTGATAAAAACGGACAATTCAGCCTAACAAAGCTCTTCAATCCTATTCACCAACTTTCTCCAAAATCATATTAATTCCAGTTTTAAAGTTACCTAACATCTGACACACTCCTGGGAAACTTAATCGAGGTGTCTGTAATTGTCTGTGTGAAGAAACACTTTCTAACTTTATTGTAAAAAATTCTCTTAGAAAAGTTCTATCTTGTGTTTTTGTTGAAGAAATTAATTTAAAGTAACAGCTGGAATCCACTGTGCTAATATTATTTTTAATTTTAAACACTTCCATTATATCACCTCTTAATCTATGTTTGCCTAAAATAAACAGCTTCACCTCCAGTCCTTACTCATGGCTCATACCTCTCAGTCCTGGAATAAGTCAAGTTGTTCTTCCCTGTACATTCTCTAGCAAATCTGTTTTTTTTGTAATATGAAGACCAAAACTATACACAGTACTCCAGATGAGGCCTTACAAGTATGTTACATGGCTTAATAATAAAATTCACAGACTTGTACTTCACACATAGAGCTACATAAACTAAAATCTTATTAGCCTTCTTGATCACTTCTGTAGACAGCCTAAATGTAGGCACAGCAGTGACAAGTCCACTGTGACTTCCAGGTCCATTTCATATGACGTACTTTCAAGTTTCAGTCCTCTAATTGTGTATTCAAATCTATCATTCTTACTTCCCATGTATTTATATTAAATTTCATTTACCTCAAATCTGTCCAGTTCTGAAGTTCAGCCGAATCTTTATAGACAGACATGGAGAGAATCAAGATTATCTGCAATTCCACTTTGACTGTTATCATCTACAAGCTTAAAGGATATGTTCAGTATTTTTCAAGTCAAAGTTATTTCTTCAAAATCTTGACATACAGTATATTGATTTGACATAATGAGATTTTGCTCTAAAGATTTTATAAATAATAAAAAATAGCTTCATTTTAAATGGAACTCAAGGGATACCAGATCAAAGTAAAAACAAGAGCCTTATAACTTACTGAATATGTCTACTCTGAAGCCTTAAAGGCTTTAGTTTAAGAAAGGTGCCTTCTGAATTTCTGAGGCATGCTTATGACCACAAAAATAAATAAACATAATACATTTAATCAGATTCTTGGTAGTGTGCTGCCTTCCTGCACTGTGCTCTTAATCTGAGACTTGCTATATCCACTTGTCAGTCTTCTCTTTTCTTCACATGGAAACTGGTACAGGCTTTGTGCTAATTATAACTGTGTCAAAAATGTTGTAATTCTGTTCTCAGTGAATTTTAGGTATGGTTTTAACTAACTGAAATAATGAACAATGGAAAGCAAAGTTTGGAGTGTTTGGGCTACTTATAATCTATTAAGGTCTATGAAGTTGTATTTCACATAATCTAAGAAGCAAGATAGGGCAGCATGATGGCGCAGTGGTAGCGCTGCTGCCTCCCAGTAAGGAGGCCTGGGTTTGCTTCCTGGGTCCTCCCTGCGTGGAGTTTTCATGTTCTCCCCATGTCTGCGTGGGTTTCCTCCCACAGTCCAAAGACATGCAGGTTAGATGCACTGGTGATCCTAAATTGTCCGTGGGTGTGTGAGTGTGCCCTGCGGTGGGCTGGCAGACCCCTGTGACCCTGTAGTTAGGATATAGCGGGTTGGATAATAGATGGATGGAAGAAGCAAGATTCATACTTGGCAGTGGGCTATGTATTAGTGAAGCATGCACATAAGAGTCCCATTGTATTGTGTAAACATGAAGTTGAATTATGCATATTCTGCGATGTGTTGTGTTCATGCACATATTGAAAGACTATGAGTAATTGTGTGAAATATTTTCAGAGCTTCACATCTGGGAATCAACATTCAATAATATTTGTAACAAGTGTTGAATATGATCACTGAGGGACACCAGTTTTAACATCATTTCTTCTTTAAAAGGTTTGCTCACCATAACCTTTTTCTTCCTATGCAACTTTTACTTCCCAAGCCAGTTTTGCAACCATCTACACATAGCCTTGAATTTTTTCTTCTTAGTTTGATGACATGCACTTCATGTGAGCCCTTATTAAAAGCCTCCTGAAAATTCATATAAACCATATCACATGCACCTCATCATTTGCTTTTGTTGCATCATAAAAGACTTCCATTATATTAGCAAAACACAACCTCCTCCTTCTAATTCCATATTCACTGTTCACAATCTATGTTGTTTGAACCTCTCTTTAGTAATTGCTTCTATTAATTTATCTGTGATGCGTAATAAGTTATTCATTATTATTATTATTATTATTATTATTATTATTATTATTACTTATTTGGCTGAAGACTAACTTGCAACATTTGAGAGATATGATTGGTTACATTTTTTTTGCTTTTTCCAATTGTAGTACAGACAGTTGAAGTTGCTCATGGTAACACAGTGTCAAAGGTATCTGAGCCCACTATCTCAGTCTTTGATGTCCAAAGCCTTTACTGGCCTATTCTTACTTGCGTCACCTTTTTTTATAGAATTAAATAACATTTGCAACATTTCAATCTGTGGGAACTGCACACGTGTTCAGTGATTTATGAAACACACATGCCAAGGGTTTTTACATAAAATACAAGGAATGAGCAAGGTGAAGTTCCATTGCTTAGAAATCAAAAATGAGGTGACTATAAGAATGAATTTAATAATTATTCAAGAAAATCTCTCACACAATCGGGCAATTTAGAAATTCTGTGCATTGAGAAGGAGAAAATGAGTTAAAAAAAACTTGAATCATGAGTAAAGGAAAGAGAACAAGCCATTGAGGAGGACTCAAGAGGAGGTATAGAGGGAAAAAGCAAGAGAGAATCAATATGAGTAATTATCTTCAATAAAACGTACACTTAACAATACTACTACTTCAGCTACATACCACTACTATAACATATGAAGGAAACCTGAAACCCGATGATTCCTCAGAATGAGGCAAACAAAAGCTTTGACAGAAAACTGTCTGTGATCAGACTAGAGATGTAAACCTCCGAATGGATCAGTTTAGATCAATAAGTCTTAGGGTCACAATGAGTGTTAATGATTGTCAGTAAACAAAGGACAAGCCATACCACAAAAATTATGCTACCAGGAGAAAGACAGGATGTGGTGTTAAAAGACACACAAAAGACACCTTAGGCTTGAACAGAGCAGTCAAATGTGGAAGAGAAAGAGGGAAATAATTTTGTCAAATTTCTGAGATCTGGGTTCAGCTACCAACTGATCACTGTATGTGTGGAGTTAGAATATTTTCCTTTTTTCCATAAAGGCTTTTTCATGGTACCCCAGTTTCTACCCATATGTCAAAAATATGGATAGGTTATCTGTCGACTTTAAATGGATCAATATGATTGAGTATGGGGAATGCATCTGCAATAGACTGAGGTTTCATTCAATGTTTGTTCCTGTACTGCGCCTTAAAGTGCCATGCAAGGCAAAGGTTTACCTGGATGTGTAATGGAAAATGTACACAAAAAAGTACATTTTTGGAGTTTGAAGGATATTGGTCATCAGAAGTAGCAGTACCCAACAAGGAGGGAAAAGGTTCAAAGTTAGGGTGTGGGAGCAGCTAAAAAGGCAAGGGTCCTGAGAGTGAGTGATTGTCAGATGACTATATTGGACAGCGACTGATGCCAAATATCTGAAAAGAATCATTTACGATTAATAATCACAGCAAGAAATGCGATAGTGAGTCAATTAAAATACTTATACTGCGGTAGACAACTAATGAAAAGCCATTAAAAACTGAAAGAGAACCAGTTAATCTAACACAGTCTATAGAGGAAGGTCTAAGAGGAGCAGATTTCTAAGTGAGATTAAGCCAAAAAGACAGTGCTACTGTAGCTGAATTTGAGAGGCTGAGGTAAAGACTGATTTATGATGAAAAGGACAGGGTCACCAAGTAGAAACAACTGTGTGTAAAATAACTTTAAGAGATAGGAGATTGCCATTAAAGTGTACATACATTGTGACCAGAAAGAAATAACTACTAGACTGAATGAAAACCGTCCTCCTTTTAAACTTCCTTTAAAAAAGGAAAACGTTTGGTGCAGGTAAAAGTAGTAATATTTTTGGACTCAATACCTTGGATTAAGGGAAATAATTGTGTTAAAATGCTATTTATTGTGTAGATAGTTGCCTTGTCAAGAAAAACAGATCAGGCAAGAAGCACACTGTAGTTCATGCTTCAGAGAAAATTGTGCAAGGCTCGAGAGCTATTCAGAAAAGTGTTTATTTGAATCAAACTCCTAAAGAGTTCTGGTGTGGACTATTAGGATTTCTAAAGTAAAATTACCATACAAGGTAATAAGAGACAGCCAGCATTATTGAATATATTCCCCGTTTTCCATTACACTGCAACATATTGATTTATGACTAATGCATGTGGAGCACTTACCATCATTGCTGTTATCATCTACGAGCACAATTTCCTTTAACAGATGAGCCGGGGTCCTTTCGATTGCTGAATGAATCGACCTCAGGATGACAGATAGTGCTTCGTTTACAAATATGAATACAATACTGAGTTGTGGAAGACTTGAGGGGTAGGAGATATTTTTGCACCTACAAAAAAAAAATAATTCATTAATTTATGCATCTGTCGTGGAAAAGGCTATTTAAAATTCAAGCTAGCCATAACAATGAGATATGTGTCAGGCTATGGTGACACTGTGGCTATTGCTTTTGATCCCAGCTAATTTCTTAATCAATTCAATCCTGCCTTCTATAAAACCCTGAATGTATGCATTTTATTCTGAGCAAATTGGCACATGGCTAATTCTTCCATTCTACAAATTCAAAGCAACAGCACTCAAACATTTGCCTTGACAAGGCCTACAAGGAGTTTGCATTGTCTCTCCATGTTTGAATCAGTTCCATGGTCTCCCAAGAACATCCCAAGGTGTCCAAGTATCTGACCTTGGATGGGTAAGTTTAGACGTGTGACTAAGCATGCCCTCTCTTGAACTGATGACCTATGTAGCAGAACCCAATGCTACTGGCATAAATTCTCATTACCCAATGGCACTGTATTAGATTCACCAGTCTAGAAAATGGTCCATCAAAGCTTTTTCAGGCTTTGATACTCAGCAGTCCTTACTTAATTTTTCTTCTTAGTTCAATGCACTTATGTGTTAAACTTTTGAATGTCTAACTGTTTCAGTTTCAGTACTAGTCATTTGATTAGGAAATTATCTTCAGTCAGACATGGTTGTAAATATTTTAATTAAGAGTTAAATGTATGGTAATGTAAATAATAATCTACTGTATCCCTCAATAGGGAGATTTATTGCCATTTGTATGTATGATCATCAGACAGACAGATAGACAGATAAGGTACTTTATTAGAAAATACTTTACAAACATTAGAATAATCTAGATCAGGTCAGGCCATTCAGCCCAATAAAGCTCGTCCGTCCTATCCACCTAAATCACTCAAAATAACATCAACTATAGCTTTGAAGGCCCCTAAAGTCCTTATTCCATTCCATTATAGTCTATTGTTCATAATGTTTGTGTGAAATTTAACCTTAACAAGTTTCCAACTGTGTCCCCGTGCTCTTCATGAACTCATTTTAAAATAACAGTCTCAATCCACTGCACTAATTCCCTTCATAATTTTAAACGCTTCAATCATGTCACCTCTTAATCACCTTTTGAGCAAACTGAAAAGGCTCCTTTAATCTTTCCTCATAACTAATCCCCCACAGTCCTGGAATCAGCCTAGTCGTTCTTCTCTGGAATTTTTCCAGCACTTCTATATCCTTTTTGTAGCCTGGAGACCAAAACTGCACACAGTTCTCCAGATGATGCCTCACCAGTGCATTATAAAGACTGAGCATAACTTCCCTTGACTTGTACACCACATATCATGCTATATATCCTAACATTCTCTCCTAGATTCCTTTCTAAA
This sequence comes from Polypterus bichir lapradei, assembly GCA_026402145.1. Classification (NCBI taxonomy): domain Eukaryota; kingdom Metazoa; phylum Chordata; class Cladistia; order Polypteriformes; family Polypteridae; genus Polypterus; species Polypterus bichir. Next base: position 23,154,497 of record JANRMT010062854.1, on the reverse strand, counting down.
AGTGTGCTTTCAATTTTCTGACCACCCCTTGCAAATTCAAATCTAACAATATTTCTTCCTATGTGTAATACTCTACATTTAGTCATTTTCCAACCCACTATATCCTAACACAAGGTCACGGGGGTCTGCTGGAGCCAATCCCAGCCAGCAAAGGGCACATGGCAGGAACAAGTACCGGGCAGGGTGCCAGCCCAATGCAGGGCACACATACCCACACACCAAGCACACACTAGGGACAATTTAGGATCGCCAATGCACCTAACCTGCATGTCTTTAGACTGTGGGAGGAAACCGGAGCACCCGGAGAAAACCCACGCAGACACAGGGAGAATATACTCTACATTTACTTACATTAAATTTCATCTGCCCAAGCCTATATGCTGTCCAAGTCCCTCTGTAATGATTTAACGGATTGCAGATTATCTATCAATCTGTATCATCTGCAAGCTTAACTAGCTTGTTATTTATATTTCTATCCAAATCATTGAAATACAGTATATTAAAAATAGCAGCGGCCCCAGCACTGATCCCTGTGGAGGACCACTCAACATCAGCCAATTCTGATAAGGTTCCTTGCACTATAAACTTCTGCTTCCTGTGACTGAGGCAATTCTGCACCCATTTACACACAACAACCTGCACTCCCACTTCTTTTAATTTGATGCCCAACCTCTCATGTGGCACCTTATTAAATGCTTTCTGAAAAAGTCCAGATAAATAATATCATAAGCTCCACTTTGATCGAATCCTTTTGTTGTCATAGAATTCTAGTATGTTAGTAAAACGTGCTGCGGTGGGCTGTCACCCTGCCCGGGGTTTGTTTCCTGCCTTGCGCCCTGTGTTGGCTGGGATTGGCTCCAGCAGACCCCTGTGAATATGTACTTAGGATATAGTGGGTTGGATAATGGATGGATAGTAAAATGTGATCTCCCTCATATGAACACATGCTGAATGTTCAGTAAAACTCCTGTTCTTGTCATATGTTGCTCAATATTTTCCTTAATAATTCCTTCCATTAGTTTACCTTTCATGCACATTAATCATGTTGACCTATAGTTAATAGGATTTACCCAATCATTTTTTTTATACAATGAAATAATATTTGGAATAATTTTTGGCATTTTTCAGTCCTTGGGAATTTCTCCAATGTGCAGTTACTTCAAATAAATTTGCGTCAAGGGATTATATGTATTCACTATCCTCCTTAAGCATGCAAGGATAAATATTATCTGGTCCTGGTGATTTGTTTGATTTCAGCCTATTTATTTTGAGCAGCACTTCTCCTTATAAAATTTCCAAATCACTTAGTATTACCTTAATTTCCCCTGTAACCGCTAGGAGGTAAACCACTTCAGAAAAATGCTAGTTCAGAGCATCTGCTATTTTACCTCCTCCTTGACTGTTCTTTTACTGCTAAAATACCAAAATAATCACTTTGGGTCATCTTTCGCCTTATCTGCTATAATCCTCTCTGTCTTCTAGCTTCCTTACATTCTTCTTAATGGTGGCTCTCATAAGCCCTATGATTCATATTGGAGTTATTAGTCTTATATGCTTTATACAGCTGTTTTTTCCTTTGCAGCTTCTTTTTCAACTCCTTATTTACCCACTGCAGTTTATTTGTCCCAAGAGGGAAATTTAGCTTTTAACAGAAGCTCCAGAAATATTATAACAAACAACTATTCTCAAACACACACAAGCATTACAAAAAAAGAAGAAAAGTTCTGGCTTAGCTAATATGAGTGAGTGTGGGTTGTGTGTGATTAGTTCTTGCGTTGCACCCTATGCTGCCAGCTCCATGTGACTCACCAGTGGGTCCCGAAAAATCAATGAACTCCGAATGTATCAGTGAGCAAAATCTTATATCTAGATGAGTGAATGCACTCCTAATGCATAAAAAGCACAATCTTCATTCTTTTTCCAAAAAAGTGAAATATTCATCATTTTTGAATAGAAAAAATACTAAAAAAAGAAAGAGAGGACATTTATAATTAAACCAGGATATAATTCCAACAATTCTGACCATTTTCAAACTGACTAAATCCAGTTCAGGGTCAGTAGCATCAGATGAAAGGCAGGAACAAATCCTTGGATGAAGTGGCAGCTTACCACATGGCCCCTCACCACCAGTTAAAGTAACCTATATGTGATTGGGTTATGTGAGTACCTGGAGAACAAAAAAGCACTACTGACATAAACAGAAAATGCAAATTCTACAGGGACAGTGACTGAGGCCAAATTTCTAACTTAGTTGAGGATGTAATTAAAATAAGAAATTCATATGTGATTATGGTGTTGGGGTGATTGCAAACCACCTTTCGCAGTAACAGGATCTTAAAATATTTATATCCTTTGCTGTATCCATTGCCCTTAAATAATTCCATGTGTAACTGGCATTCCCACAACATCAAATTCTCATCACTATACTTTATGACAGACATGGCCTTCATTGACAGGCTGACAAGAAAGAAACATTTATTCTGGAGTCTGCCAGAGACCACAAGCACAGACTAATAAAAAGTTACTTTGCCAGAAGAGCTGATGTAAATCTAATCCTTTCCATGCTTCACATACTGTAATGCCACCCTGACAGTATAGCCTGGTAATGGCAGTGTCATTCTATGGAGGAGGCATCGGGGAATACTGTCAGAATCTGGAATCTAAACTTGACATGCAATATTTTAAGAAGATGCATACAAATATTTATTTCCAACAGTGAAACATAGATGATATTCCAGTAAACATTATTGTTCAATTTTATTTAAAAATGTTTTTCAGATTATTGGTCCCTTTGCAATAAAATCAACAGCTGAAGCCTACCTCAGTAATATTAAGCTGAAAGCAGGAATCAGCCATGGACAGGATGTCATTTTATCACTTAACATGTAGTCTTTGAGATGTTGGCACATTCTCCCCAGATCTGCATGGGCTTTTTTTCTGGCTATTCAAATGTGTGTCAATGTGGTTAAGTGCATAAATGGGCCCAGTGATGAACTAATGCCCCATCCAGGGTCTGTTCGTCTTTTGCACCTAATGACGCCTGGCTAGTCATTGGTTCACTGTGACCCAGAATTGGATTGATCAGGTTTGAAAATGCCATACATTTTATGTTATACTAGCAAAATACCCACGCTTCGCAGTGGCGAAGTACTGCCATAAAATTTTTATTAAGAAGAAATCTAAACCTTTTTAAACTGAGGGAAAATATACCAATAATTATTTGTTAAGGATCTCTTTGTATACCACGTTGTCAGTTTAGCCCTCCGGTTGTAATATGACCAAGCTGTGCGCTGAGGTTACTCTTGAGCATGCAACATACAGTTGGCCATGTGAAAAGCAATCTTGCCTCAAATCAATAGCAACGTTTTGTAGGGTCTGTCCCTGAGACTTATTAATTGTCATTGCGAAGCAGAGCCTTACTGGAAATTGAAGGCGTTTGAATTGAAATGGGAGATCAGAGGGTATAATGGGGATGCGAGGAATAAAAACTCTCTCCCCTGAGCCACTGCCAGTAAAAATAGTTGCCTCAATTAGGTTCTTTTTCAGACACGTGACCCGAAGTCTCGTGCCGTTACAAAGTTATGGTGGCTGTAAGTTTCTCAGTAACATTATTGGTGCCCCAACCTTCAAAATGAGATTATGCTCAGGAGTGCCTGGAGGATTCAGAGTGTGGAGAAACTCTACTGGATAGTGCACCGCGTCTTCCACTTCTACAACTGAATCCACAGACTGGTATGTTTTCGGTTGTGAAGGTAGTTCTTGAAGTAAAATGTGGTTTATAGTCATAGTCATGTCATTTCTTGGTGTCAGGATAGCTCTCTCCCTCAACCATGACACGTCATTTTTGTTGGAAAGTTCAATATCACGGCTGACAGTGGCGTCATACTACTGAAATAAGTACGTACATCGGTTTCGGTTAGCGCAGGTAAGCCGCCTACCAAATTTCGTGAAGATGGGGCCATAAATAAGAAAGTTTAACATGGTGGACGTTGTCGACCGTTATGACCGTTACGCGTAGAATTTCGAAATGAAACCTGCTTAACTTTTGTAAGTAAGCTGTAAGAAATGAGCCTGCCAAATTTCAGTTTTCTACCTACACGGAAAGTTGGAGAATTAGTGATGAGTGAGTGAGTGAGTCAATGAGAGCTTTGCCTTTTATTAGTATAGATTTGAAAGTTCTGATTTGTGTGTAGATTCCTTTTTTTTTTGAAGTTTTATTAATTTTATTGCAATCATTCAATACAAATCAATCAATTTTTACAAAAAGTAAAATTGAGTTAAGAACAAGTCGACCCCCACCCCTGAGAGAGACAGCAAGGCAAATGATGTAAAATTTAAGGCTTGTAAACATACCTAAATTAATAAGTTTGATAAGCCAATAGAGACGAATGCAGAAGACAAAGAAATACAGAAATAATTGCTTCCTCTGTGCTTTAAGAGTTTATTTTAAAATATTACTGATTAGATCCTGCCATGTTTTGAAAAAAAGTCTGTACGGATCCTCTAACTGAGTATTTGATTTTTTCCAATTTCAAATAGTATAACACATCGGTTTCCCACTGACTTAAAAGAGGAGAGTTTGGGTTCTTCCAGTTTAGCAGAAAAAGTCTGCGTGCCAAAAGTGTAGTGAATGCAATCACAGTTTATTTGTCCTTCTCTGCTTTAAACCCATCTGGAAGAACGCCAAACACAGCTGTTAATGGGTTAGGAGGGATTGTGAGACCAAGGCTGTCTAAAAGGTAATTAAAAATTTTGGTCCAGAATGATGTTAATTTGGTGCAGGCCCAGAACATGTGACCCAGTGAGGCTGGGACTTGATTGCAGCATTTGCAGGTTGGATCCTGCCCTGGAAACATTTTGGAGAGTTTTAGACGAGACAGATGTCCTCGATATATAATTTTGAATTGAATAATTGTATGCTTTGCGCATATGGAGCTTGAGTGAATTCTCTGCATTGCTACTTTCCACTCCTTTTCTGATATATTAATTGAGAGATCTTTTTCCCAGTGTCCTCTTGGATCTTTGAAAGAGAGGGATTGTAAAATGATTTTATATATTGCAGAGATGGTGTTTGAGTCATTCAGATTGAGCAATATTTTTTCCAGCATGGATGAGGGTGCAAGATGAGTAAAATCTGGAAGGTTCTGTTTAACAAAGTTCGAAGATAGTGAAAGAAATGTGCATCTGGAATGTTAAATTTGGAATGTAATTGTTCATAGGATGCAAAGATGTTGTCTATATAAAGATCTCTAAGCAAGTTAATCCCAAATTTTTTCCAGATATTAAAAACTGCATATATTCACGAAGATTGAAAAAGGTGGTTCTCTTGCAGAGGTGCCACAGATAAAAGCTTCTCTGTCTTAAAATGCTTTCTACATTGGTTCCATATTCTAAGTGAGTGAAGCACAATTGGGTTATTAGTATACTGCCGATAACTTGTGTTTATCGGGGCACAGAGCAGGGAATATAAAGAAGTACTGCAGGATTTTACTTCTATTGCGGATCAAGCCTGTGTATGTTCTTCTATTTGTGTCCAGGTTTTTATCGCTTGTATATTTGCTGCCCAGTAATAAAACTGGAAGTTAGGTAGAGCCATGCCACCTTCTGCCTTTTGTCTTTGTAGGGTCGCTCTTTGGATACGTGGATGTTTCGAGTTCCAAATAAATGAGGTTATTATTGAATCTAATTGCTTAAAAAATGATTTATTGATGTATATTGGGATGTTTTGAAATAAAAAAGGAGCTTAGGAAGAATATTCATCTTAACAGTGTTAATTCTTCCAGCTAGAGTGAGATGAAGGGTTGACCATCTATGCAAGTCTTGCTTAATTTTTTCCATGCAGACGGCGAAATTTTGTTGATAAAGAGCTTTTTGTTTACTTGTGATGTTTACCCCTAGGTATTTAAACTGTTCTGCAATGACAAAAGGTAGGGTATCTAATCTAATATTATATGCTTGAGAATTCACTGAAAAAGAGTACACTTTTATTCAGATTAATTCTGAGACCAGAGATCTTTTGAAATTCTGCAAGTGCTGTTAAGACTGCAGGAACAGAATTTTGTGGGTCTGATATATACAATACCATATCATCTGCATATAATGAGATTTTCTGTTCCAGTCCTTCTCTGATAATCCCTTTTATCTGATCAGTATTTCGACAGTGTATTGCCAGTGGTTCAATGGCGATTGCAAACAGTAGCGGTGACAAGGGGCATCCTTGTCTCATACCACGTTCTAGTTTAAAGTAGTCTGAACAAATGTTGTTGAAGTTTGTTGAAGTTTCTGGATTGGTATACAGTAATTTGATCCATGCACAAATGTTCTGGCCAAACCCAAATTTCTCCAATGTAGTAAAAAGGTATTTCCATTCAATCATGTCAAATGATTTTTCTGCATCCAATGATAATAATATTTCTGGGGTGTTTGATTTAGTTGGCGAGTATATTACATTAAACAGGCGTCGAAGATTTGAAGATAAGTGTCGGCCCCTGATAAATCCAGTTTGATCTTGTGATATTACCGAGGGGAGTACTTTCTCTGTCCTTCTAGCTATGATTTGTGTAGATTCCTTCAAAGCTCTACTTCACTTTAATTATATAATTTTTAGAAGCAACAGGGTGACTAAAGGAAATTATCGAATTATTAGTTATTTTTGACAGCAGCATAAAGTAGTCAAACATTACAAACAACTAAGGTTGTTACAAATGCTTTTAATTATATGTTATTCATATAGACTATATAGGAAACCACTAACATTCAGCAAAACATATTGTGCAAAATATCACTGAAGAAGACCCAAAACTTTGAACTAAATATCAGAACATATAACATTATAGCATTTATAATGAGAACAGGCCAATCTGTCCAAGAAGCTCATCAATCCTGTTTACCTAGATTGTCCAAAATTATGTAAAATTTGAAACATTTGAACTCTGAAGGTCCTTCAAATCCTTCTCTCCATCACACTGCTTAGTACTTTATTCCATTTGTTTATGATTGCTTTTGATATGAACAACAACCTTCTAACATTTGTGTGAAATCTGCCCTTAACAAGTTTCCAACCATGTGCCTATGTTCTTCTTACAGAATTTATTTTAATGTAACAGCTGAGATACACTTAAATAATTGCTTTAATAATTTTAAACCCTTTGATTATGTCACCTCTTAATCTCCATTTGCTTAAACTGATAAAGTTCAACTCCTTCAATCTCTTCTCAAAGCTGATACCTCTTAGTCCCGTTATCCTTTTTAACGGCTTCCATACAATACATGAATGGGTATATAGTAATGAGTCCACTATGATTTCTAGATCCTTCTCTTAAACTGAACTTTCAAGTTTCACATCTCCCATTTTGCATTCAAATCTAACATTTCTACTTCCTAAATATAATTCTTTATATTTACTTATATTAAACTTCATCTGCCATAAATCTACCAAAGCCTGTAAGCTGTCCAAATTATTCTATAATGATGTGACTGATTCCATATCATTGATTATTCTGCTTTGGCTGTTATCATTTGCAATTTTAATGAACAATAACCCTTTGCTTCCTATGTTCAAGCCAATTTTGGTCCCACCTACAGGCCGTGTCCTGAATTCCCACTTCTTTTGGTTTGATTACTAACTTTTTATGTGGTACCTTATCAAAAGTCTTCTTAAAATCTAGAAATATAAAATCATATGCATCTCTCTTATCATATGCTTTTGTTGCTTTCTCATAGAATACTGACATACTGTATTAGTAAAACACAACCTCCATTGTCTGAACCCATGCTGACTGTTCATGTACAATTCTGTTCTAAACATGTCCTGCTGGATCTTTTCCTTAATAATTGCTTCCATTAATCTACCTCTCCAGGAATCACCAACTTATCATGGTGGAAAGGTCTGTGTGCCCCTGTGAAACTGGCAGTTATGTTGTCTAGAGTTGAACCTCCTAAAACAAATTGCTGGTGAGTTGAGTTAGATGGTGGATGAGGTGCCTGGACAGACTTGGAAAGCCCAAGTAATTAGTGAAGGTGGACTGGGAAAGTCCAGAAGACTTTCAACTTCAACTTCTGAAAGAGCTTTTCCTGCATTCTGGGGGTGGCTGGAGACATATAGTCCAAACAGGCCTTGTTCAAAGCCTCCATTGTTGAAGCAGCTGCAAAGAGTATCAGTCTGAAGGCCATAGGTGATTCTGGAGGTGACAACCCAAGGACGCAATGGTGGATGCCATAGGGGAGGGATACCATCAGGTTAAAAAAGGAAGCCTTCCGTTTAGGGTCACACAAAAGGTTTGTGGCCTTGGCGGTCAGGGAAGCAAAAACCTGAGTCTGGGAGGAGTTTGGAGAGACCATGGAAAGCGACTATCAATCAGGCTCAAAGAGGTTTATGAAAACCATCAGGTGACTCAGAAAAGGAAGGCAGGGATTCACCAAGACTGTTATCAGCTAGGGTGAAGAAGTGCAGACTTGGACAGAGGATGTTGTTTGGCAAAGGAAGGAACACTTTGAGGAAGTCCTGAGTTCAATGGACACACCCGTTGTGAAGGAGGCAGAGCCACCTCACAATGTGCGGGGGCGACCGCGTCTCTTTAGTGGTAGTGTGGACAGTGGATGTGCAGTAATGATTTGTTCTACAAGCTGGCATATAAAGTTTGCATAAGATAAAGTTTGCATAAGATACAGTTTTGCAGGCTTTTTGTTTGTATAACACAAACAAATTCCAAATGCACTGTTCCACCAGATGACAAAATATCTTTTTGTAGTATTTCTTTTGTTGCCTTCACATAATGTGATGGAAAGTAAATTCTTGATTGACACAATCTACACCACCCATCGTGGTGTATTGTAATCAATCACAGAACAAGGCTTCGTAACCTACTTGGTGCCTTTTGCCGGTACAGTGACTGTAGATGCATTATGTACAGTGCTAAGAATCTTTCTTGTACTTACATTTCACCTTAAGCACTTTACCCTTTTGCCAAGCTACTAGCACACCTTGCTGTAATTTAGCTCTGCCAAAGCCTTCAGGCAGGCCATGACGGTTAGGATGCACTGTTCCATAGGTGTCAGTCTTTCTTTGCAGCAAGACATCAAATAGTTCTAGCAAAGTATAAAAATTGTCCATAAGTTACACAGTAACCTTGATCCAGCAGAGCATCTATCAAAGTCTGCACCAATCACATAGCAACGGCATACTGATTGTATTTCGGATCAAATATTGTCCCTTTCTTTGTATTCAGAACCACATTCCAAATATATCCCATTTTAGATTCACAAAGCTTTATGCCAAATCTTGCTCTTTTTTCACACGATGTGCTATATCCACATCATTCTGTCTTTATAAGTCACAAGACTTTCATCAATGCTGACATCGTGGTTTTGTTCATTGTAGGTGCTGGATGGGAACTCCCAAAGTCTTCATTGTTGGTAAAGTGCAGATATTGTATCATTAGTGAAAACCTACTGTACAGTCTGACATAGTTTCTCCAAAGAATGGTAGCACTGACAGCACTTTTATAGCCCGAGTTGTTCTTGGTTCTAATGCTTACAGATGTGTGTCTTGCGTACAGTTGCCAAGTGACAATCAGGACTAACTCTTATAGCACGGTTTTTGCAGACCTTGGGTCTAATGCTAAAGAGGTTAAAGGACACTTCTTTAATGCAAACTGGAACACATATCCCAACATTTATTCTGACATCAATTAACAACTTGTAGCACATCATCGCCACAGAGAGCTCTCTTAAAAAGATACTCTGTGACCAGGATGTTTGACATGCCAGCCCTATAGAATAATTTGTAACATATATTAATAATGTGAAAACCGTATTAAACTCAATCATGATGCACACAAATCCTTGATCCTAGTAACAAAAAAAACACAACCATACCGTAACTCTGAATCACATAGCAAAAAAAAAATGTCTGTCTATTTATCCATTTGTTAAACATGCTTAAACGAATGCGGAACTCATACCAAACATATACGATGAAAGGCAGGATTCAACCCAGGACATGATTCAAGTCCACAAGACAGCATCTTTTCTTGCTTAGTGCAACATTCAGGATTCAGCTCTTCTCACACACCATTTTATTCAGTGTGCAAAATTAAACAAGCTTGATTAATAATTGTGGGGCACATCGTACTAAGATCTTCTGCTTTTTGAAGTGACACCCCATCTGGTTTGAGAATCTCATTGTCATTCAGGTATGGTTTAGTTTTTGTCTAGGTGGTAACTTTTTTTTTACAGATCTGTTAATTATGCTGCTGACTCAGATCAAAAGACATGAGATCTGTAGTGTATCCAGTCTAAGAATGAGAACATACTCCAGAAAGCAGCATAAATATGTAACAAACAATTCCAGCTCATCTTGCCTAAACACATAAACTGAAAGCAGCCAATGAATAAATGCATCGTTTAGTAAAAAAGAATTGTGTTATTTTCTTGGACTTACATTGCCTATCTGATCAGCTTCCTACGCTACATAGAACTATCTACTAAACATATGGTGTAAATTGTATTGTCAACTGAAACCTCTTCATTGAGTTTTTGGAAAAGAAAACCTTACAATGCTACATGGTATCATCAATATGATACATAATATTATCTTTGCCTTTATGATATGCGGTAGTTTAGTCTAGCATACTGTTTAGGGACTGTTCCTACCTTGCACCCATTGCTTGCTGGGATATGCTCCAGCTTCACTGTAACCATGCTCTGAATAAGCAGGTAGAGTAAATGGATGGATGGATATATTTAATCTTTCCCCTCCCCTTCATTCCAACGAATGACAGGAGGTCTAGCATTAAGTTAATAAGAGGAAAAAAGAAAAATGAATTATAAAAATAATAACTTGGTAACATTTTTCAAAATAAAATAACCTTCATTGTCCCTTCCACTCTTGTAAGCATTCTTGAAAATTCCTTCTGTGAGGTTTGAAATGGTGTCCTTTTAGGCAATTCTTCAACAAGGCAAAAAAGTAAAATGGTGCTGCTACAAAAGACTAGAAAATGACTGGAGGCCAGAATCTCTGGAACAGACAATGCACAGAGAATGGTTGTGTTGTCATGATGGAAGATCTAATTTTGGCAGTTTGAGGTTAAACTCACAAAAGCCTATTTTGTGCCATTTGAGAAGACTTGAAAAACAAGCTTGGGATAAAAAACATTCTCCATAACTCTTTCACCTATTGTACATGTCTAGTGCAATTTTGCGAATTTTCATGCAAAACTTCAGAAGCTCAGCATTCTTATGTTTCATTTGTGACAAGGTGTTCTGTCACTAGATGGAATATGGCAGGAACAAGTCCAGAAGAGGCCGGACCGGGGGGATGAAACCATAAATAGATTTGCAGAGGTCAGAAACAGAAAGAATGATGCAATGGGGATGGGGGGGTGACAAAACATGACCAAAATTCAGATTCTAAATAACCTAGCCATAAAGAATTTCCTTGCAGCACTGATTGTTAAGGCCACAACAGAAATACCAGAATTACTATGGCAAGGAAAGAAAAGAGTGGGCAAAAAAATAGTCAGGAGAGCATAAACTGTCAGAACTAGCAAAGGTAAAAATATATCAAGGTGAAACAGAAAACAAAAGTCAAAAACAAAGGAGGTCAGAACCAAAATTAACAGCTGATACTAAACTTTAAAGTCTTCTTTAAATTGCTAAGTAATGCCAGTATTTTGAGCAGGGATTTGTCCACCATGGGATACTAAACACTCTGCTCAATACCGTATTTATGGTGGAGGATATGACGATGTTGGAACTTGTGACAAGTGTGATCATGTGTTTGCAACCAGAGTCAAACAACATAGTTAAATAGCAATGAATAAAAATTATGTTGTGGACAAATGAAAGAAAATGATAAAACAAACTAAATAATTCAAAATGAAATCAAAAGTATGAAATGAAAGTGATATTAGTCTCTATATATTCAAAAACCCTGCGTAAAAATGGATAAGTTGTCAAAAAAAAAAAATAAAACATTATTTTCAGAAAAACATAAAATAATTGTTCAGAATCATAACACTGATTATGTCATACAGCACAACTTCTGAGGCTACATCCCCAGATAATAAGTCAGTCACATCATGGCAACAGGCTCAAAATAACGGCACCCACTACAAAAACAAAATACAAAACCTAGCAATAAAATAAAATAAGTTCTAAAATAAAAGTAAAAAGGAAAATTAAAATGTAGAAAATAAAATATCTTCTTCTTCTTTCGGCTGCTCCCGTTAGTGGCTGTCACAGCGGATCATCATCTTCCAAATCTTTCTGTCCTCTGCATCTTGTTCTTTTACACCCATCACCTGCATGTCCTCTCTCACCACATCCATAAACCTTCACTTAGGCCTTCCTCTTTTCCTCTTACCTGCCAGCTTTATTCTTAGCAGCCTTCTCCCAATATACCCAGCATCTCTCCTCTGCACATGTCCAAACCATCGCAATCTCGCCTCTCTGACTTTGTCTCCCAACCGTCCAACTTGAGCTGACCCTCCAATATATTCATTTCTAATCCTGTCCATCCTCGTCATGCCCAGTGCAAATCTTAGCATCTTTAACTCTGCCACCTCCAGCTCTGTCTCCTGCTTTCTGGTCAGTGCCACCGTCTCCAACCCATATAACATAGCTGGTCTCACTACTGTCCTGTAGACCTTCCCTTTCACTCTTGCTGATACCCGTCTTTCACAAATAACTCCTGACACTCTCCTCCACCCATTCCACCCTGCCTGCTCTCTCTTTTTCACTTCTCTTCCACAATCCCCATTACTCTGTACTGTTGATCCCAACTATTTAAACTCATCCACCTTCGCCAGCTCTACTCCCTGCATCCTCACCATTCCACCTGACCTCCCTCTCATTTACACACACGTATTCTGTCTTGTTCCTACTGACCTTCATTCCTCTCCTCTCTAGAGCATATCTCCACCTCTCCAGGGTCTCCTCAACCTGCTTCCTACTATCACTACAGATCACAATGTCATCAGCAAACATCATAGTCCACGGGGACTCCTGTCTAATCTCGTCTGTCAACCTGTCCATCACCATTGCAAATAAGAAAGAGCTCAGAGCTGATCCCTGATGTAATCCCACCTCCACCTTGAATGCATCCGTTACTCCTACCGCAGACCTCAACACAGTCACACTTCTCTCGTACATATCCTGTACAACTCTTACGTACTTCTCTGCCACTCCCGACTTCCTCATACAATACCACAACTCCTCATGAGGCACCCTGTCATATGCTTTCTCCAGGTCCACAATGACGCAAAGCAACTCCTTCTGGCTTTCTCTAAACTTCTCCATCAACATCATCAGAGCAAACATTGCATCTGTGGTGCTCTTTCTTGGCATGAAACCATACAGCTGCTCACTAATCATCACCTCACTTCTTAACCTATCTTCCACTACTCTTTCCCATAACTTCATGCTGTGGCTCATCAATTTTATTCCCCTGTAGTTACTGCAGTTCTGCACATCCCCCTTATTCTTAAATATCGGCACCAGTACACTTCTTCTTCACTCCTCAGGTATCCTCACACTTTCCAAGATTCCATTAAACAATCTGGTTAAAAACTCCACTGCCATCTCTCCTAAACACCTCCATGCTTCCACAGGTTTGTCATCTGGACCAATGGCCTTTCCATTTTTCATCCTCTTCATAGCTGTCCTTACTTCCTCCTTGCTAATCCGTTGCACTTCCTGATTCACTATCTCCACATCATCCAACCTCTTCCCTCTCTCGTTTTCTTCATTCATCAGCCTCTCAAAGTACTCTTTCCATTTGCTCAACACACTCTCCTCGCTTGTGAGTACGTTTCCATCTTTATCTTTTATCACCCTAACCTGCAGCACATCTTTCCCAAAACATATTAAACACAGCAAAAATTAAGAAAGTTCCTGACATTCATAAAACACAATTAACAAAGATATTGCTAGTTATTTCACTGCTGGGCAGCTATGAAGGCAGTATTGTCACAACATGTTTTTTAAAAATCAGCCTAGGTAATTTTATGACAGTGCTCATATTGGAAAGTAGTAATTATTGACAAAATATCTAAAGACTAAAGATTTTTTTTAATGTGGGGTTTAAAAAAAACAGTTGTATCCACAGCCATATCCTGCAAAATAGCTAGAAAACTCTCTGTAGAGTAAACCTTATTTGCTCTGGTTTCAGGTGGCCATTGCTACTGATGGGTGGAGAGTAGTTTTTTAAAACTGGTTTAGCAATGTGAAAAATGTTACTTGGTCCCTTAGTTTTTTGTTTTTTTTTGGGCAGGCATTTTCTCCAGAATAATTCTTCTAAAAGCGTCTAGTAGATGAGAGTTTAATGAACATACCGACATCCTCCAACAAAGTGAGAGTCAAGAGCAAAGCTGTAAGCTGCAGAAACATTTACTCAATGTAAATATTATGATAATTTATACTTGAAGTTTTTATTTTTAACTTTGAAATTCACCATAAAGTAATGTAGACTATCAAGTCAAGAAATGTCTTAGACTTTCCCCTCCTGTTTATCTTATTTTATGAATGAATTTTCTTGAAATAAATCTGAGTGTTTCTACTTACCTAAAATAGGTTGAGTATTTTGAGCTGCTAATCTAAATTCCCCTGAATGGCTGGCTGATTTACTACTGCTTGCATAAGCAGAGGGAACTGTGTCATTGGCAAAAGATTAAATCTCATAAAAGTTAGATTAGTGTTCTGATGTAGTGATTGAAGGTTGAATGCACATGTGCATAAAGGACTAGGATCCTTCATTTATTTTTTAATACACCATCTCTTGAAATTGCTGTTCCTGGAGCTGAATGTATATGTAATCATTAAAGTTAAAATCACTTTGATGATCTCATCGATATGAAATCACATTTAACTCCCCCTGAGCTTTCAGGAGGTTGTCTATGTTTGTACTTCAGCAGATCAGATGAGAAGAGATAATCTAACCAATGTACAGGCTGGCTGTCAGGTAATGAATATAGAAATGCAAGTAGACGCTCCAGACTTGTGTGACTTAATAAAATACTGTGCAAAAATTCGAATTGAGGGCAAACCCCAAAAACTGTAGTAAGATGCATGCTCAAACTCTAATTTTAATCAAGGAAATGAACTGTAGTGTCATATTGACTGAAAATATTACCATCGTATAGTCATGATTGTATATGTATTATTAAACTGTAGGTTGTTTTCTAGGGTTGGGAATTTATTGCCTTGCTTACATGCCAAAAGAAAGTCATATTAGAAAAAGGTTTCTGATTTTATTACACTAGTAATCCAATATGTTTTTCAACACAAATTTAATTCAGCCATCATGAGATTATTGACATATCAAGGCTTATGGTCAAAGTGAAGTGTTGCCTAGCCTGTGTAACCTGAAATCAAAGCGCAAAGGGGTTAACATGTAATGGAGGCTAGAAACAGGTGGGATCTACTGCTAAGTAGATTGTAGAGAGAGTCTGAGCTGCAGTCAAATTTTAACATTGTCTTAGTCTGTGTCTAGCACAAATAGGAGCATTTTTTGAAAAGTGGTTGTTGAAGTCACACAAATGTTTTGAAGTGTTCCTGTGCCTTGTTTCTTCCAAAAACTAAATTTATGATTATCATTTTACTTTTGACTTTTAAGTTATCTTTATATAAGACCGAGAATACATTTTTTTTTCATATTTATAACAATGGAAGGCAGAAGAGATAATCAACTTGCTCAGGATCACACAATACACCATAGGCTACATTAACTCTGCAGCTAAATTCGTTTTTTCACTCATATGTGACACAGATCTGGAGTCTCATGTATAAATGGTGCGCATGCACAAAAATGTTGCGTACACCAATTTCCATGCTCACTTCGAGATGTATAAAAACTAAACTTACCGTAAAGCCATGAGCATTTTCAAACCATGCTTATGCACTTTTCTGCTCAGTTTTGCAAACTGACAGCACCCAGCGTCAAAGCAGTGCTGTTGTTTCTTTGTCGGTTCCCTTCCTTTTTTAGATTCACATCTATGATGTGGGCTTTATCAAATACACCAAAATTAACTGAATACCTTTTACAAATTTAAGGCACTTGATTGTAATGATTCTGTAACAATATAATAGTGCACAGAATGGCCCAACTATTCCAAATACCATAGTTGCTTTTGCATTGTTACTCTTAGTGCACCACTGAAAGTGTTTTAGCCTGTTTATTGTATTTCTTTGTGGCATCACAGTTGCAAAGGTTGTGTCAATAACGCAGAGGATTACAGTTTATAGCAGAGGATACAGTTTCCAGCCCTGGAGGACATTTATAGCACATGCTGCCTCAGGAAAGCTACCAGCTTCTGCATGGATTCCACTCAACTATGCCACAGTCTACTTGTACTTCTCCCATCTGGCAAACGCTTTCCTGCATGGACCTTGAAGCTCAAAAACAGTTTCATCCCAAAAGCTATAAACTCACTCAGTCAGTCAGTCCATCAAGTTCTCCTGGTAGATCTGTTTCTACTTATAATTACAATTACCTTGCTGTAAACTTGCACTAAAACTGTAACATTGCATAACTCGAGCCACTTTATGAACCATTTGCTTTATCTGCACTATATGTTGTAGTAAAGTAGGGCCGTACAGCACCCCAAACTCGATACAGATAGACACAAAGACACAAGTCAAAGCACACGCTTTTATTTTTCTTCTCTTTTTAGCACACAGTGCACAAATCATCAAACCAATATTGCTCAGTTCCTTTCTCTTTCTTTATTTCTCTCTCTGCCGCCTCCACTCCTCCATGCAAGCTTTGTCCTCCACCTCCCGACTCTGACTCCTCAAACAGAGTGAGGTGGCCTCTTTTATAGTGCACACGGAAGTGTTCCAGGTGCTCTCCGATCTTCATCTGGCAGCACTTCTGTGTATGGCAGAAGCGCTGCATGGACACCCGGAAGTGCTCCAGGTGCACCTGGATCCTCTTCTGGCAGCACTTCAGAGTGTGGCGGAAGTGCTGCAGTCCATGGCTCTGGAACTGTGCAGTCGCCCCCTGGCGGTGGCCATAGGCCCCAGCAGGGTTGAGCTTCAATCTCAAAGCCTGTGGCCCCAATGCAATCCAGGGTGGTAGCCCTCTCGTGTTCCAGGGGAGGTATTGCTGTGGACATGTCCTCTCCCCTGGTCCTCCTATCAGAAAGGCGTCCTGACCAGGCAAGGCCCCTGGCTGTCCATCACAACGTACATGTATATGGTATTTAAACTTTCATTTTGCATAGTTTTCTGTTTTTCTATCATATTATTATAATTATTTTTGTATAAATTAATAGTGCTGATCAATGCATTTACAAAACAAAAGGCGCTGATGGAGAGGTGTGAAGGGATTTAAGGTAGGCCAGAATTACGATTTTTTTCGTAGGCTTCAGGGATTCTAGTGTTAATTCAAATCTGCCTGACACATTTGTTTTTGTGAATTTTGCACATGTAGGGCACAATAGGGACATATATTTATATAAACTCAAACTGGATTTGGATCATTTGCAAAATGAAATTCAACAGAATTTGGGCATTACTGTCACTGAACTTAGCAGTTATCTTTGACACTATACTGTCTTTTAAAATGCACAACACTACCTAAAACCTGTTTATTCCAGCTGTAAAATATTGGAAAAGGAATATGGTTTGTAAAAATGAGAGGTATTAAGAAATGAATAACTTTAGATGGCATAGGCCTTAAATATGATTAATAAAACAGCAGTTTTAAGCTACATTGCCACCAAATCTATGGAATGAAATATAAGAGATGCCCCTTCAGTCTTAACTTTTAAGTTCAGGCTGAAGACTTATTTCTTTAATTCAACATAACCTGATTAGATGCATTGATTATCCGGGCATGTTCTCTATTTATTAGTCATTTGTTTTAAAGCATAAATAGAGTGCTACCTCAGTTGATGGGGTAGTAGTGTGTTGAGAGTTTTGTTCATTATAACAAATTTTGTTAAACCTACTTCCAATAATAAAGAAGGAATATGGCTACATATTGTAATAAATTGTGGCAGCGAATGTTTGGGTGGATGTTGTGGGGCTCATGCCATCTGCCCTCTCCTTTCTTGGTCATCCAAGAATGCTGATGCCATCACCCTGAATTTGCAATACTCTTTCAGTGTTTATTCATGTGCCTTCATCTGCCCAATTCACTTCCTAGATATTCCAAAACACTGGCTGCACCAGCAACACCATCCGCCTAACTTTCCTCAATTCTGTGAAATGATCCAAACCAGAATCTTTAAGACTACTTGCTGGTTGTCTTGCACCAAGATGAGTACAAATTTAGCACCTGAGAAGATTGCTGCTGTGCTGGTAGAAAACTGCTCTCTATACTTATCCCCTCCTCTAAACACCACACCAGCTATTTCAATTTGACTGGCTGCTTAATACAATGTCAGCTAAATGGCATACAGTATCTTTTTTTAATTTTTTTTTTTTTACAACTTTGCCTCTCATATCTTGTCAACTGGCAATAGTTCAACAATAATGTCAATGTACGAGAAAGTGATATAAAGACAAAATTAAAAAATGAACATCTTCCAAACAAATCTGTGAAACAAACTAAAATAATTATAACAGAGCTCTACAATTGCCAATGACTGGGTTATTTCACAAGGATAGAGAACAATAGACACCACCAGAAGAACTGATCAACTGACAGCAAGGGCAGAATATCTACCAACTCAAAAGAGCTTATTAGCTACATAGTTCACCTAATTTCATCCATTGACACATTCAGTTGACTACTAATATCCACCCGGAATTAATAATAACTGACAACTATTAAAAGCAACATCCTGAAAAGATCATCATCATTAATGACATACAGTAATCATTACATGGGAGGTGCCAATACTCACTCAACAAACTATCTTAGTGAATGGTCCTAATATAGTATTTTACGACAGAAATAACTTTATTGAATAAAATACAAAAGATATATAATCATTCTAAACAGGATATCTGATAAGATTATGATGGGGTATCATATATCTGGACAGTGCTCAATGTGGGGGGGGGGGGGGGGGTGCCCAGTGGTAGTGCTGCTGCCTCACAGTAAGGTTTCTGGGGGTTTGCATCCCTGTTGCTCCCTTGCATAAAGTTTCCATTTTCTCCCCACGTCCTCATGGTGCTCTGGTTTCCCGCACAGTCCAAAGACAGGAAGTCTGGGTGAATTTACATTGCTAAATTGGTCCTAGTGAGAGTGTGTGCTTTCATCTTGTGATGGAGGGGTGCCCTGTCCAAATGCTGTTCCTGCCCTGCGACTGGTGATTTCTGGGGCTCTAGCTGGCCTGTGACCCTCAGCTGGATAAGCAGGTTAGAAAAATGAATCGATGGATGGATGGAGGGTGATTACTACTGCTGTTTCACATATCCAGCATTCTGGTCAGTCAATGTCTGTGTGGAGTACGCACATCCTTACTATGTCTGTGTGACCTTTCTTCTTGGAAATGCGTTTTTCTTCTCTTGCATTCCCAAAGACATTCATAATAGGTTAATTAGTTACTTTAAAGTGGCACCAGTGTGAACGTGGGTGTGTACATGTGTGTGTGAGTGAGTGGGCCACTGTCATGAAATAACATCCTGTCCAGGGCCGGTTCCTGCATTTTGCCCGATGTTCCCCTAATAGGGTCCAGGCACTAGGTCTAGTTCTACAAAGATTTAAGATGGTTCATTCATCCATATATCTTCAAAGATAGAAGATATTAAATATAGTAGTTCTGCATATCTGAAAAATTGTTCAGCTTCCTTCCTTCCCTATAAATATAAGATGTATGAAGGAGGATGAGAAATAAATCAGCTGTGCATTTAATTTTTTCTTCATATGCAGGTAATGTTTAACTATTTTTTTGCACTTTCTGTGCATATTAAGCTCTTGAGACAAACACATGCTTTATTGCTGGTTTGTAAACAGCTATGTTACACATATTTACAACTGACAAGAAATTTCAACAAACCTTTCAATAACTCAATATATAAACCCATATAAAAATGCTAATAGAATAATTCAGACGTGGGAAATAAATAATAGTAATAAATCCTTTTTAAAAAAGTCATAAAAGAGATAAACTAACTGCAGATAAAGTCACATACTCATAGAACACACCTCATAAAATCATTTCCAGACAGACAGGTCTCTTTTCTCTTTATGGAAACATGATTACACAGCTTGAGAATAAAAAAATAAATAAATAAACTGGGATAAAGGAAATGGGGAACAAATGATAAAATCTTTCTCCTGTTCAACCACATAAAACTATCTGACTTTGTTATATTTCTGACACCACATTACTATCCTAGAAGTTTACTTTAAATAATAGAAATTTCAGAAGAGAATTTATAAAGTTCCTGTTATGAACAAAAATTGATTGTAAAAGTTTCATATTTTTTTTCTTTTTGACTTGCTGAATTTTACTGTTTTGAACCACTGAGAATTTAGTTTTGTTTTGTACATTAATTTTGATTTTGGGCTCATTATTTAATTTTTCATCACCACGACACTTTAGCCATTGATTGGCATGGTCTCGCATAACATCATCAGTATGATGTTATTTAAGCCGCTGCTCTGCAGGTGTCTGTATCCAAGTGTACAGATTCAATTTGAAACCCTTTTTGTAAGTTATTTTATTATGCTACAGCCAGGGTTTCTTATTCCCTGGCTTGCATTTATTTGTTGAGCTGTTGTATTGTTGTCTAATTAAATAAAATGCTCATCTGTCATGCAATTACTTGCAAACTACTAGGGCTAGAACTTTGATTTTGGTCTTAATCGAAAGCTTATGGCCTGACATGTTCTAGAAATTAAAACAATAGTGGGTTCTTTCATCTTTAAGCCAGAGGTTTACAGTTACCCTCTCTCTTGTAGGGTATTGCGATATATTTGGGGACATTTCTTGCTATTTTGATCTTCTTAAAGTCAGTTAATCATTTTAGGCCTGGGTTAACTGAACCCTGAAGGAAGTAGTTGGGGCTAGCCAACCAGGGGTGAGCCTCTTCTGGGCAGATCAGAAAAGGTTAAGCCAGTATTTGTGTTTTTTTTTTTCCTCAACCCCTTTTCCCATGCTCGTATCTTCATCTCACAACAGCTATTTTCTAGATAGATAGATAGATAGATAGATACTGGCGTCTTTCATCTTAATGCTGCCTCCCCAGCACACCACTGCGTAGAAGAGGGCACTCGCCACAACCATCTGGTAGAACATCTGCAGCATCTTATTGCAGATGTTGAAGGATGCCAACCTTCTCAGAAAGTATAGTCAGCTCTGACCTTTCTTACATAGAGCATCAGTATTGGCAGTCCAGTCCAATTTGTCATCCAGCTGCACTCCCAGATATTTATAGGTCTGCACCCTCTGCACACAGTCACCTCTGATGATCACAGGGTCCAT
>JANRMT010062854.1:23072066-23128117 GCA_026402145.1 Polypterus bichir lapradei | reverse complement strand
TAATGACTATTAACAAGGTTGCCCAAACTTTTGCATCCCACTGTATATATATATATATATTCTCTAGCATGCAATTTAAACTGCCAGTCAACCAGGTAGTTTATAATTTAGTTAAAAACTTACCAAGAGACCTTAATAAATATATACATTTCACTTAGGTTATTGAAAAAAAATTGACAGGCACAAACTAATGACAAATAATTAATGAAATTGAAGTACATATAATTATTCTTAATCATCTAACCATGATTCCTATTTACCCTATCTTCACTAGCATGTTCAAATAATGCAACATAACCATCCAATCAATGCATGACCTCAGGGTTTTTTTTACAGTTAGAGACTAACTATGAAGAACTTTCTAAGCATGCCAAGGATGAATGTCACAGATGGTGGTGAACAATGGAGGATGATATTTTTAAGTTTTAATGTAAGCCCATTTGCAAGATTAGTTTGATTATAGTTTGAATTAAATCAATGTATTCAAAAGATGAAATATTGTTGCCATTTTGATTGTTTAATTTTATTTCACTATGGCTCAGAGTCCTATGGCATTCTAGTTTGAAGTTTACTATTATTTTTCTTTCTGTTGGAAACTATGACCTTTGTCCCAACAAACTAACCAAACTGGGAAATCAGCTGTAATAGTAATGGCTCATTTTATTCTTTTAAGTCAGTGAAAGGCAACCTTTTTCGAGTTGCAGCACACTAAGTCCAAAAATTTTCTTTCGCGGCGCACCTGAGGGACTGCCCATAAATAAAGTCGTGACGACACAATCTATGGACAATCGCCAATAAAAACAGTTAATTTTACAAGTTTGAAAGACATTTTATTAATAAAGGAATCAAAGGATAAATCTTAAATTTAATTAATGTGAACATTGAGATTGTTTTTCAGCACATATGAGATTGATGCAAGGATCAATTTTCGAAAGACAGATGCGCATTTCCTTGTCGATCATTTGAAGTCTCTCGCGTTTCTTAGACTTAATTTCCGTAAGTGTTCCGTTATCTGTTTTTCCAACATAAAATATTTTTTTTTAAACATTATCTTTTTAATCAACCAAAAGTTCAAAAACACTAGAAATTTTAAATATTTTACAAAAGTTTTTGCGGCGTCCCTAGAAAATTCCGGTTGCCCGAAAATGCTTTAAGTGTACAGTGCGGAAGTGAGGACAATGTTTTTATATTTATTGGAAAGTAATACAGTTGAGCAAACCTGCTGGACAGACAGGGGTTCAGCCCCTAAGTGGTAGGGTAAGTATAGATTTTACAAATTACTAAATACTAAAATACAGTAATCCCCCGCCTATCGCAGAAGTTACGTTCCAGACCCACCCACGATAGGTGAAAATCCGCGATATAGAAAGACCACATTTTTTTAATAGGTTAAGCCTTAAAATCCCCATCCCACACGCTTTAAACACATGTAAACTTATTAAAACACACTTCGTAAACACATGATATGTGGATGTCGGGCTAAGGATATGAGTAACATCTCTCTAGTATAAAACATTTTAACTTCACGCAAGACAAGGCAGTGAGACAGGATAAGAGCTGCTGTACAGGCTTTTAAATGATTGACACGCAGAGCGACAAGCTGAAAAACAAGCAGCACAGAGCCAGCACAAAGTCCACTTCTCTTTAGTGTGCATTCAGATTCCCCCTTCCCTACTCCTCCTACTCGTACTTCTACTCCTTCAGAACTCCAAATCTGATCTGTCCACTTCTGCTTAGCTTTCGTTCAACCACCCGTTCACAAAACGAGCGGCAGAGAAACGAAGTGGAAAAAGAACAGCTGCTGTACAGGCTTTTAAGTGATTGAAGCAAAGCGCGACAAGATCAACACATAGCTGGCCAGCAGCAGCAAGACACCAGCTGAACCGATCGCATCTCTTTAGCGTGCGTTCAGACCCCCCTTCACAACGCGAGCAGCCTTGCAAGTGCCAAGAGAAAGAGATTTAACCACACCCGGGGCAGGAAATAAAGGACAAATATTGTTTTTACAAAAGTTTTAAAGTAAAAATGAAAATAATGCATATGTAACAATTCCCATGGAAATAACAATCTCTTTAAATTGTTTATCCGGTAAACCAAGCCAGGCGAGCAAAGCGATCAGGAGGCACAGCCCCCTAGTAATAATAATAGTATTAATAAACACGCGATGTAGTGGGGGAACGATAGCTGAACCGCGAAAGAAAGGGGGATTACTGTACAAATAAAGACACAGATTTTTTAAAACACCACAAAAAATAGAAGCTGATTAACATAAATGGAGACCAACAATATCTGTTCATTAATTAATTGACCCGTTCATTGTGTTTATTTGCAGTTTGATGAATGTTGCCACATGTATATACAGTGAATTCCAAAACTACTCATATCCCTTAATTTTCTCCACACTCTAGTGTGTTGTAGATTTAGTTTTACATGGATACATTTCCCATTTCTGCCTATTAAGCTGCACTCAATAACCCATAATGACAAAGTGAAAACATGTTTCCAAAAAGGATTGCAAATTTATTAAAAAACTGAAACGTCTCACTCATTTGCTGAGGCACTCCAAATTGTAGTCTGTGAATCTGGTTTGCTTTACTTATGTTTGTGATGTGTCTAGAACTTGAGTGGAGTCCACCTGTGGAAAACTAAATTGATTGTACATCATTTAGAAAGGCACACAACTCTGTATATAAGGTCCCACAATTCACACGGTTAGGACAAAAATCAAGTCATGAAGACCAAGGAACTCCCCATGTACCCCTGTAATCAAATTATGACGAGGCATAGATTGGGGCAATGGTTTAAAACCATATATTTGAGGGTTTCTGGGAGCAAAGGGGTGTCAATAATTGTGAAATGGAAGAAGTTTGAAAATACTGGGGCCCTACCTGGCCATACTAATAACTAAGAAAGAAGGTCCTGAGTCCAGGAGGTTACCAAGAATACAATGCCCATTCTAATAGGGCTTTAAAAGTCCTCTACTTAGATGAGAGAACCTATTAGAAGGACAAACACCTCATCAGCATCCCATCAATCAGGTGCATATAGCAACCCATTTGAAGTTTGCCAAATATTGTAGTATTTAAAGAACTCTGAGAGCTTGAGGAAAAAATATTCTCTGGTCTGATGAAAAGTTCACTGATAAGAGTTCAAAAATTGAACTCTGTGGGTAGAACTTCAAGCACTATTTCTGGCAAAGACCAGGCACTGCCCACCACTTGCCTCAGAGGCATAACTGACATGTTTATAGGGTGTGACATCACATGGGCCCCAGCATCACATGGAAATCAAAATAAAAGTCTTCAAATAAAACAATAATAAATACAAAGGAAAAAAAGAAGTCCAACTGTTACTCAAGTAACCCGGGCATTGATTTGGACTCATTCTGCATTCTTTAAAATAAAACATAATTAGCGTTAAACAGAACGCAGTCAGCGCAAATTTGCTAGTGATGTTTCCGAACACATCCTTACAAGGTTTTACAATCAGTCATTTCAGTCAACAATTGCGTGTGATGGTAGTGACATTTCAAAGCTAAAGTGGTCAGGTAATCTGTGATAATCTGTTAGAATGTGAGGATGATTTGAATTAATTACGCTTCTAGTCAAAAATAATAAGTATAACTTTTATATCATTAAAAAACGCTGGACCTCGCCAGTCAATTAATGGCTTCCACCACTGCATGCACGATGGAGATGAAGTTTGGCTGCGGTTATTACTGATGTGTCGCTCAGATCTCTGAGAAGTGACAACAGGTTGCCGATATAAACCGGGCAATTTTTTTTAAAAAAAAGTTCTTCAGTGCAACACGTACCATGGGACCCGTTTTAAAAGGGAACTACAGTAATCATTTATTTACTTTTGAAATACAGTATGCTTGTCAATACACAAAATAACGGTTTGATGATATTAATTATTATGCAAGTGAGTTGTCATTTAGCTAACTTGGCTGATCAAGGGTGTTGACACTTCCCAGTTTATCTCAAACATTGTGAACGATTGGGTCATAGTTGCCATAAATATAAGTATGATTCACTGTCAAGTTTTCATTTATAAACACAGACGTTTGTGTGTAAAAATGCATACGCATATTTCAAACCTCTTTTTGGGTGTACACAAGCCTTATAATTGAGGCCCCAGGGCAGAAGAACACGATATCCTAAGAGGCAGCCATGGAGACCCGACCAACTGTACGGCGGGCGAGTCATTGGAATGACTCCTGCTGCGATCTATCTCTGCTGGGCTCTGGAGCCACATAAATTAATAAAGGGACAGAGTTTTCCAATAGAGTCCAGCTGCAGTCAGGACAGTTTTAGGCCTCGGACTGATTAAGCGACCTGGGACATTCTGAGGCCCGTCAGATGATGTCCCTTTCAGCTTCATCTCTTTTGACTCCACCCACTTTCCACGCCCCCACCCTCATGTTAGCGGTACACTTTTGTGCTAAATGTACTATTATAGTAATGGTGGCAAACTGAACGTGTGTGCAAAACAATAATTACTATAAATAAAAAAAACTTCATCAGGATTAACTGTCGTGCTAATGTAATAAATGTCTTTTCGTCTTGCTGCAAGGTCACGAGCCATCCCCAATGGGTACAGACAGCCGCTCAGGCTAACAAATGACTACTTTATGCCTCAACATGCTTCTGAGGACAAGTGCGTCATTCCTCAGGAGCATAAACTCTGACACAATTAATGCATCGTTAATATAAATGTTAAAATTTTGTACACCAGTAATGATCTAGTACTAATGATATAACACAGAGAGAACCACAAAGAGAGTACAGTAATCCCTTGCTATATCGTGCTTCGACTTTCGCAGCTTCACTCTATCGTGGATTTTATATTTAAGCATATCTAAATATATAACACGGATTTTTCGCTGTTTCGCGGGTTTCTGCGGACAATGGGTCTTTTTCTTATAGTACATGCTTCCTCAGTTGGTTTGCAAAGTTGATTTCATTCAAGGGACACTATTGGTGGATGGCTGAGAAGCTACCCAATCAGAGCACGCTTTAATCTCGAAATGTCCACTTTAACCTCGTAGTTTACTTTAACATTAAAGCAGACCATCGTAAACGTCATCCCAGTTTTTAATCGCTACGAGCTTCTTGGACTTGAAAGCAGCGGAAAGCAGCAATAGATCGCCACACAGAACAAATTAAATGTATGATATTCCAACTCTCTGCACATTTAGAATCTTTAGATTTATACTTGATATCACTTTCATGATGAAATGCATTAAAGTGTGTATGTTACATTTTACATATAATTTCGTTTAAATAATTAATACTGTTAATTACACACATGGGGGTGTCACGGTGGTGGAGCGATAGCACTGCTGTCTCGCAGGGAGTTATGTTGCTGGTATTTCCTGCTTGTATTCCACACTGTGCTCCGGTTTCCTTCCAAAGATATGCAGATTTGGGGATTTGGTGCTGCTAAAATGACGCTAGTGTATGTGTGTGCTTGTATTCACCTTGCGATGAGCTGAGGCCTCGTCAAGGGACTGTTTCTCACTCGTGCCCAATGCTTGCTGGAATGGACACATCCCTGGATTGATGGATTCAATCAATAAACATCCTTTTCAGAGATATTGCGGTAAGGTGTCATCAGAATTTAATAGGTGTTCTAGGCAATTCACAACACAGAGAAGCCGAACATGTTCTCACCGTGATAATATCTCGCACTGCCACCTGGTGGATTCCTCCAGATTTACGTAAAGTACGCGCGCAAGTATGAACACTACAACGCTTGCATAGCAGGAGCGTCCGCTGCAGCATGCGTTGCGTCGCGTGAAGTCTAACTCCGGCCTTAGTCCTCCATACCAGTGCTTCTTAAGTCCAGTCCTGGGATGGGTAGATTCCTTGTGGTGAAAGATTTCTTCCAAAATTGCTTCTTTTAAATAAACAACTTATAAGTAAGCTGATAATTTTAAAGTTTCTATCTTTTTTGGTATCAGTCCATAAATTACAAAGTGATTCTGGTGAAAAGTCAAGCAAAATGACACATTTTATTGGCTAACTTTATCAAGCAAAATGACACCTTTTATTGGCTAACTTTTTGCTTGACTTTTCACTACATTCATAATGGCTAATGCCGGAGTTATACTTCACGCGACGCGACGCATGCTGCAGAGGACGCTCCTGCTACGCAAGCATTGTAGTGTTTATACTTGCGTGCGTACTTTACGTAAATCTGGAGGAATCCACCAGGTGGCAGTGCGAGATATTATCACAGTGAGAACATGTTCGGCTTCTCTGTGTTTTGAATTGCCTAAAACACCTATTAAATTCCGATAACACCTTACCGCAATATCTCTGAAAAGGATGTTTATTGATTAAATCCATAAATCCAGGGATGTGTCCATTCCAGCAAGCATTGGGCACGACTGAGAAACAATCCCTGGACAAGGTCTCCGCTCATCACAAGGTGAATACAAGCACTCGCATACACTAGCGTCATTTTAGCGGCACCAAATCCCCAAATCTGCATATCTTTGGAAGGAAACCGGAGCACAGTGTGGAATACAAGCAGGATATACTGTACCAGCAACATAACTCCCTATGAGACAGCAGTGCTATCGCTCCACCGCCGTGTCACCCCCATGTGTGTAATTATTAACGGTATTCATTATTTAAACAAAATTATATGTAAAATGTAACATACACACTTTAATGAATTTAATCATGAACGTGATATCAAGTACAAATCTAAAGATTCTAAATGTGCAGAGAGTTGAAATATCATACATTTAATTTTTCTGTGTGGTGATATATTGCTGCTTGCCGCAGCTGTCAGGTCCAAGAAGCTCGCAGCGATTAAAAACTGGGATGACGTTTACAACCGTCTGCTTTAATGATAAAGTAAACTACGAGGTTAAAGTGGGGAATTTGAGATTAAAGCTGAAATTTCCACTTTAATCACAAAATACACGTTTTCACCGTGTCCTTTATTTTTTTCTCAGTGGCTCAAATACAGCGATATACATTATGTTGCTGTTGTTAAGTTGCAAAAAAAAAAAAAAAAAAAAGACGGCACAAAGATGTTATGTGAGACTTTTAAAATGCATTGTGTCATTAGAATCGGGAATATGCGACGCTTGAATATAAAATCACCACGAATGCATCTGTATGTCAGCATTTTGCTTCACCACATCAAACCATTCACCAAACAACAAAGCACGCACATCGATCCCCGTAGGATCTGCATAGAGGCTTTCTGTCACATGTAGATAGTAAACAGAGACTCTGACGTCACATTCCGACTTTTAGCACACTGCGCCCCCCGACATTTTGCTGGTACTGCAACTCGCGCACGCATCGCGTTAATTTCTGAGGACCTGCTCAGAGGACGCATGAAATGAACGCTGGGGACGCGTGGCAGCCATGATGCGGGCGCGTACGCGTTCTGAGTGTGAAGTATAAATGAGCCCTATCACAGTACAACACCCTAGTACTACAAACTGATTCTGGTAAATTTTTACTGAATGAAGCAATAATTTATATTTTAGATGCACATAAATCCCTTTTTTGCTTATAATATTTGTTCTTCTTAATGTTCTGGTTATGGATTTAATAATAAGGTAATAAGTGGAATAGCACAGGAATAGCTGTCTTTTTCAAATCATTGTTTTTTGGCACTGGGGTCTGCTTGCTTATCATCAGTTCTTTGTATTTGGATACAATTCCGAATGCACACTCGCAGAGTTAAAAAGAAATTGACAAAATAAGCATTTAAAACTATTAAAAATAAATGTTTCCTAATTGTTGATAAACATGTAACTGTGACATTACATCACTTTTATTAATGCAAAACAAGAATAGGAATAAGGACCAGATAATTTAACTGTGAGGACAATAAAAGGTAAAAATGATTCATTGATTGTGAAACTGGTTAAAACAAAATCCAACTGAACCAGAGGACCTACATTACGCTACTTTACTTTTAAATCATTAAGGAATAACGGAACCCATTAATCCAAAACAGTCCACAAAACATAAGCTCGAGAGGTGGCAAGACACTGACTGTAGCCCTCCCAATGAAGATCTTCCTACACCTCAAGAGCATCTACCCAATGGATCATCCCTCTCTAGGAAAGACTGGGTCACGCTTAACCGAGCTAGGTCAAAGGTGGGAAAAAAACAAGGGACAATCTATTTAGATGGGGCCTCACAACAAGCGCTGAATGTCCCTGTGGTGAGCCCACCCAAACAATGGATCACATTCTCCATGAATGTTCCCTACATGTACCGATGAAGATCTTAAGTATGCTAATGACGCCGCTCTTACCTGGATAAGTCAGTGGCATGATAAGATATGATGATGATTAAGGAATAATAAGTGCACATGCATTGAAGGGATCAAGAATAGTTGGAGTCTGGCGAAAGAAGACATACTAGTCTGGACAGAATTTCAGGGTGAATGTTTGAAGCCAGTTCAACCCTGATTACTTGTCAGTAATACCATTAAGAAATGCTCTTCATCAAAGCAGGCTCTGGCAAAAACAGACTGAGTCTATAGTGCAGCACAAAAGACCCAACAGTTTAACAGTGATATCCTTTGAAAGTGATACCCTCGAACAAATGGATTTTTTCACTGGAATCATGAAGGATTTTGTTGTAAAGAACGCCAGAATAAAATGGTTACAAAGGTAGGAAAATATATACTGCATTTTGCATTTTGTGTTATGCATTCACCTGAGGTTTTGTGAATGTTATTGGTTGACTGACCAGACAGTACTAGGCCTCTGTGTAGAGAGGTGAAAGTGACCTTGTTACTCATGTTGTGCTTTCTGCAACTGATTCATATGGCTTATTCCTTCATTGCTGTTGCTTATATAATCTGGGCATAGTTGGTCTAAAGGCCAGATTGGAATTTCATAGGGAACCGGTTTATGGACAAGAACATTTTGTTGTATTAGTATGTTAAAAGTAATGCGTGCATTAAGTGCCACACAGTGATTTTCATTTCATGCTTGTAGGTCACTACCTGAAGTAAGGTACAGTGAGACTGGGCATTTGTATTTAACAGGATGGTAATGGAAAGCAGGCCTCCGCCTAGAGGCTCCCCAAATTAGTTAATCCTCCCCTGACCCCCATAATCCAGTTTTCATTATGCAGACACATGTGGCAAGCAGAAGATATACAAGCAATAATTCGATTTTTCAAAGTTAAATAATATGAGAATCAGATAAAGATTCTTGATGACTTATTACTTTTGTAAAAAGACACCTGCAGCGTAACAGACATCTGGATTTGTCATCTAATGAATCATGTTTAAAATGAAAATGGATTTTATAAAATGCATTCACATTTAGATATTTAGATAATGCTAAAACTACAATTAAAGTGACATAACAGTACAATGATTCCATCATTTCACAGCCTGGTACAGTGACTTGCTTATGGTTGCACACTGAATAAAGTATATAAAGGAAATATAGAAGCTGTGACCCGCTGACTATCCTTTACTGTACAAGCATATGTTTCATGTATGTAAGCAATAGTGCTGCTCTGTTAATAATTTGTGAAGGTATGGAGAGGGCCTTATTTAAACAGATCAGATTGCTAAAGACAAATAGAAGAAATAAAAGGCATGTTAAAGACTCAAAACATTACTTATTTTTCTTTGTTTAAAACACAATGTTAATTTAAATGTCAAGACTCTCAAGGTAGCATAACCAAAAGGAAAAATGTCCATCTTTTAAACTGTTTATTAATTCATAACTTGTGCTCCAATGTTACTGAACTACTTCAGGTTCCTCATATTCATTTTCCCTTTTCTCTTTTTTAACATTATTAATAAAATTCATAGCATGCATAGCTCTACATAATCTATATATATATAAAAGCCAAATACCACTGACTCACTCGTCACCAAATCTCTCGAACGATAAGGACTTGGGACTTGAAATTTGGAATGTAGGTTACCCTTGGCCCATAGGTGTTTGCTAAGAAACAGTTTTAAAAATTTCGTGGTCCAAGCACAAAATCTCTTATACTTTTTTAGACCCATTTATGTCTGTCTGCTTTTCATGAGAGAACTACTTAACAGATTTAGATCGTTTTTTTTTTATAATTTCCTTGAACATTCCGTTGATTGTGCGACTTTCTCATCGCGCTAAGTATCATAGTCCGCTTGTGGTACCGATTTATTAGCGCAAATCCGAGAGAGACTCATCAGGCTGCGGGGAGGGGGTCCCTCCTCACTCACGTGTCTGCCTCGGGTGTAAACTTAACTCCGCTTAGTAAGCAAACGAGAGAACTACTTAACAGATTTAGATCTTTTTTTTCTATAATTTGCTTGAACATTCCAGTTGATTTCGCAAATTCTCTTATTGCGCTAAGAATCATAGTTCGCTTGCAGGAGCAATATAGTCTCGCTAATCCGAGACAGAGGCTGCGGGCCAAGGGGATGGGGAAGAGTGATGTCAGGAGTAGAGAGCTGGGTGGGGCCCTCATCCCTGTCCTGTTTCACTAATACGTGGGCGACGCCGCAGGGGATGGCTAGTACAGAATAAAATTTCATTTAGTGTTAATGCAATTTGAAGAGGGGACCTTAAAAACTTAACCTTTAACACTTAAAGTTGCTTAAAGCAGGGATCATAGACCCACTTTTAGAAACTCTGCACAAGGTTACCATTAATGTCCTGTAAAGGGATTCATGGCTTGCAAGACTTTAAACAGTCCTGTGACCATTTTGATCTTAACTAAAATAGTGGACCACAAAGCTTAGTACTTCACGAGAGTCGGGTCAGGAGGGTGGATTTTAATGAAAACATTTTGTGGAGTGTGGCAAAGCAGTGGCCGAAGCAGAAGATCTAAGAAATCGTCATCCAGAACAAATAGATTAGATGAGATCAAAGCAATAAATGAGCGAAAGGTATTGTATTTTTATGCCCATTGTTACAGTTTAGTAGTGGTTTTTGTTATTTTTATGGATTTACAGCATCCCCATTTGATTTCTATCTTTCAGTTATGGGCACCAATATTTAATGAGATTTTATTAGTGATAGCCACGTTGTTGCTGGTAATGACCTCCTGTTGCTACCATGTGACAACAGAAAGCTGTGCCACATGACAACATCACAAAGATAGTATTTTAATGGCAACTCTTAATTTCTACTTTTTTGAAACTATTGGAAAAATTGTAACATGTTTAGTTATAGATATAGATTATCTTCTTTGATTTCTGTTTAACGCATTGGTCTTGGTTGATTTGTTTTAATGATCTTTTTAGATTTTGACCATTGGCTTTCCATGACTACATTTATTTTTAAATCTCCTGGGCCTTTTAGTAATTTGAAGTTATCTTTAATTGTTGTAACAGAACAATCCCAGCACTGCGATTGACAGACATAAGAAATGTTC
The DNA here is from genome assembly GCA_026402145.1 of Polypterus bichir lapradei. Taxonomy (NCBI): domain Eukaryota; kingdom Metazoa; phylum Chordata; class Cladistia; order Polypteriformes; family Polypteridae; genus Polypterus; species Polypterus bichir. Next base: position 23,116,742 of record JANRMT010062854.1, on the reverse strand, counting down.
CCTATTGACCCACATTCAAAATGTGGAGTTGATGAAGTCATTGTTGCATAATAAACTTAAGAGGATCAAAACCTTGTTAGGATTATGTTTCTGTTTTTAGGTGAGTTAGGACATTCTGTGGTGCCTAACTTGGTGAATTGATAAGAAGAAAACCTCCAAACTTGCAGGTGGCAGCAAATTGCTGGGACTGGTGGGATACTGCTAATCAGGTGAGAAAACAGATAGGATGGAGGCTATCTTGGACAACCAGTCTTCTAAGGTCTGCTGAGGACTTTGGTTTGTAGGACCCCCAGGAGCCACTTAAAAGTAGTTCTACTACCATATCCCTGTACCTAAACAACAGCTGTCATACTGAGAGTGATTTTGAGGATTGGTTGGTGGTCTTTTCATGGGGTTTAAGAGGAGGGCATGCAATTGAAATGTGAGCCTTGGATGAAGGCTATCTGGCATTAGGAAAATGTTGGAGTCATGAGAGATACAGAGAGAGAGAGAGAGAGCACATGGCAAAGGAGTTCTTTTGTGTGGTACCTGAGCAGAGTGGAAGAGGGAAGTCCACCTTCCCTAATGTACAGAGGCACCCTGTGAAAAATCTTAGAGTGGCAGCAGAGGTTCTTTTGTATATGTTTCCTTCACGTTCCCTGTATTATCATGTTATTTTATACTAAGTGTAGCTTTTGTAAAAAATTGTGGGTTCATTTATATTATTGCAGTTGCTGAGCAGTGTCTTTGCATGTGTGATAGTTCATATACTTTGCCAGCAGAGATGGTCTTCAAAATGAATAGCCTCTGGTATATTGAAATAATTTAGATGAGTGTACTAGCAGCAGGTCAGAGATAAAACTTTTAGGTAATTATTTTCTCAAAACCAGAAATGATCAATCTGAATCTGTACTGTTGCTGAAGAACCAAAGAACCAATGAACTTGTGGCAAGAAGGAGTGGACAAGTGGCAAATACTCTGGACATGCTCTGGTTACTTTAAATAGATTGCCATACTACAGACTGAAGTACAGTATGAGTTAAAATTCTGAATATTGACTATAGTAGATAGTGTGCCCTAGTTCACATAGGTTATTATGTACTAGGCTAAATTAAATATTGTATATGACGTCACATATAGACACAGCTTAAACTGTGTCCATATGTGAAACCGTAAGCTGTGGTTCTGTTTATCCATGGTCTCCTGGCCTTCTAGTGTAACACACTAGTGAGGCCTAATCTGGAATACTGTGAAAAGTTCAAGTCCCCATTTATATAAAAGATTGTTAAGGACATGATTTGGAAGGAAGTGGCAATATGGTATTCGGGTTCAAGTGTATAATTATGTTCAGATTTATTGTTATATAGTATGTTATTACCATTTCAGTTCACCACTCTAAGAAAGTTAAAGTTGCTCGCTCTCAACAGCATCCCCTCTGACGCTTTCTGCTACCTGAAGTCCAGAATGAGCTTTTTGGTTTTCCTGACATTAATGGTGAGATTGTTGTCCCAGCACCACCTAGTCAGCAGGAAAATCTTTTCTTTGTAAGCTGTCTCATGATTATTAGTAATCAGGCCTAGGCTGGTGGTGTTATCAGCAAATTTAATGATGGAGATGGAGCTGTGTCTGGCCATGCAGTCATGGGTGAAAAAGAAGTAAAGAATGGGGCTTAGCATGCTATTCTGTTGAGTGTCTGTGTTTAAATGAAAGAAAAAGGAAGCATGGAACAACTGTGATCCATCATATCCTGCACTGCTAGGGCTGTCAACCATCCTCATTTTCCCAGACATGTTCTCATTTTTAACGTGCCATGGACTGTCTGGGAGAAATTTTTTAAATTTTGAAAATGTCTAGAATTTTGGCTCCTAAAATTTGAAAATCTCTATATCCTTATTGGTAAAAATTAAAAGCAGTACACCAATCAGCATTTGCGAAAGTAGTGCGCACACTTTTTTCTCAGAATATTCACTTCCATTACAGTAGTAAACAACGCAGATATTGATGAGAAAGTCAATATCTGTCCAACTTGGCTTTTTCACTTCATCTCTTGAATTCAGCTTTATCTTCTTGGCGAGTAGACAATTCATTATAAATGTTGTTCCTTAATTATTTGTAATCTTAATTCACTGTAACTAAGTGAATTTATTCAAAATCGAAATTACAATTTAGCTTTTTCTATGTAAGATCTTATTTTCGATTCTTCTTTCAGCAGCTTGATTAAACAAGAAATTTCATACATCCAGGTACAGTCTAGTCTATACAGATTCAATTTCAGTAGCATGTTATATAAAGATTTCTATGAATATTTATCCAAGAACCCAGATTTATTGAGAAAAATAGCTTCAGTGGAAAAATATAAAAGAATGCATATAAATGCAAATAAACTAAATTGAAAAGAGTAAGGTTATTTTTATTTTACTAGAAGTGAATTTCCAATGTGTATCATTTTTTATAGTTTTACAACAGTTAAGCTATCCAACTAAGGAAGACTGTTAATTTAAGAGGCTTGACATATTTAAAATATTTAATGGGTTATTAATTTGCCAATCACTGTGATTGTGGCCATCATATCATAATTATAGAAACTGCTACTAAAGGTTTATATCATTTTAAAAAACCATAAGACAGTATAAAGGGAGTACTATGGCATCATAGGGAAAGGCATCCTCAAAAGTCCTCATTTTTCGACCCAAATGTCCTCATTTCCAGAGAAAGAGAGTTGGCAGCCCTAAGCACTGCTATGATTGCATCAAAGGCATCCACAGATCATCACTGTTTATCCTGTTATACACAGTAGTAAGGAACTTAGGACTTTTCATCATCCACATCCTAAGGCTGTCAATGCTTTCTGGAGGCATTGGATGTGAAGCAGAAGTGGAAGACGGCCTACTGTGAACTGCAGCGTGTTGAAGAACTCTAGGCCCTTGAGATTCAGATTCAACAACTCCCTGCCAGACAGACACACCTCAGGGATCTGAAAGCTTGCCTGTGAAAAGAAATCTCTTCAGCAGCTGAAATCGCTGTGAGTTGTCTTGACATGGCAACATCAACCACACACCATGCAACTCACTTCCTGGGCCAAGTGAGCTTTTCCCCTGCACCTTCTTGAAGCAATGATGACAATGAAATCTAGCTTTTCCAGCATTGCAGGGAGGGGCTCAAGGCCAAATCACCTCCATCAGCTCAGGCAAACATAGAAGTCCACAACCGCTTTGACCCTCTCCACTGTCCCACCTTGCAGGCAGACTTTAATGATATTGATATCAGGGATTCAGTTGTCCATCCATCCATTATCCAACCCGCTATATCCTAACTACAGGGTTACGGGGTCTGCTGGAGCCAATCCCAGCTAACACAGGGCGCAAGGCAGGAAACAAACCCTGGGCAGGGCGCCAGCCCACCGCAGGGCACACACACACAAACCCACACACCAAGCACACACTAGGGACAATTTAGGATCGCCAATGCACCTAACCTGCCTTTGGACAGTGGGAGGAAACTGGAGCACACGGAGGAAACCCACGCAGACACGGGGAGAACATGCAAACTCAACGCAGGGAGGACCCGGGAAGCGAACCCGGGTCTTCTAACTGCGAGGCAATAGTGCTACCAGTGCGAATTCAGTTGCATGTAACCTAAATAGATAGATAGATAGATATTTTATTAATCCCCAAGGGGAAATTCACATACTCCAGCAGCAGCATACTGATAAAAACAATATTAATTAAAGAGCAATAAAAAAAGCAGTGCAAGTTAAAAAATGCAAGGTGGAGAGTGTGAGGCAGGTATAACAGTCTATAATCTTGTATAGTGTTAACGTTTACCCCCCTGGGTGGAATAAATATTTCATGACCTAAACAAAAATGTTTTCTTTCTTGTTTTCCCAGTGCACAAGTTCAAGAAATTACAAGAAGAGTGCTGACAGTCCTTCGAGAAGCACAAGGACAGGGGTGTGGGAAACATCGTGGGAGTAAACAACATCATATATTGACATTTAGAGGTCCTAAAGATGGACTTCGCAGCTTTAATCCAAGCCATGAAAGAGAAGACCCCAGCTGCTAGAATAATTATTTCAGGTCCCCTTTTGTTAGAAGGTCAGATGAAGCCTACTGCCGACTGCTATCTTGAACAACTGGATGAAAGGCTTCTGCAATAGATAAGACATAAGGTTTGTGGACAACTGGGACCTTTTTCTTCAGATAAGATGGCCTTCATCCTGTCAAATATTTGGTGCCCAGTTTCACTTCGACAGCATTTCAAAGGTAATCTGTCTTCCCTTACTATGTAATTTTAGCCTTAATGCTTTCTACGAATAATGCAGTGTTAGGATGTGATAATTCTGTAGTGAGTTTACCTCTAGGTGTGCACTGTATTAGCATTATAATAACCAGCCATTGTTTAACTAAAAAACCCAGACAAAGCAGTATAAAGGCTAATAATTTAATTACCATTTCACCCATTGATGTGCACCATATTAGAACAATACCAACAGATTATAGATTTAAAAAAATCTGCACAAAGCAGCATTAACACGAATAACTTACCATTTTAAGCTGCTATATCACTCCAATTCAGCTCTGCTCTTCTGAGACTTTACATATGCCTTTACTAAATATTATAGCGTTAACGAGTAAGACTTTGTAAATTAACGATATCAGTGATAGGAAAATTGACTTTCTTACACTAAGTGAAACGTAGCTCAACTCAGATGGTGCGGCAGAGTTAACTGAAGCAGCTCCTCAGAAATAGTTTTGCTCATTTGGTTTGTCAAGGCAAAAAATGTTGGTTTAGCGAGAATTTACTCGAGCCAATTAAAAAGTAAAAATTCCGGTTTTGGTTCTTTCATGTCTGAGTATCGTGTCATTGTTTTTCAAGGAGTGTCCGAGTCTCTTGTTTTGACCATTTATAGATCGCCTAAATATGATGTGCCTTTTATTTCGGAATTTTCAGACATAGAATCTATAATAATAATTAATTATGACACGTTCCTAATTGTAGGTGACTCCAGTTTTCTTGTGGATAACCACTGTGATCTGAAAGCAAGAAAATTCCTAAACTTACTGTAATCCTTTGAACTGAGTCAGTACGTCAGCCAGCCCACACATTAGGGAGGACACACTCTGGATTTAGTGATTTCAAAAGGATTAATAGTTGATGTGAGGCAGGTCGTGGATATCTGTATATCAGAACACCATTTTGTTTATTATTTAATGTAGAAATACTGATAACTACAACTAATGAGAAGTGTATTGTTAAAAAATGTTGTTTTGATACATCTGCAGCTTCAGTGTTTGCTAATATTATAAACCATCAGTCCGATTTGTAGTGCTTACTTTAATAAAGCTAGTAGTGTAACCAGTAAGGTGGAATATTTTAATGATACAGTGAGACCGTCAGCTGACATAGTGGTCCCTGAAAAGACAGTTATGAAATCCTTCGGCTTTTGCTATATTTTTTAAAAACAAAACAAATAGTATTAGAAATAATATAGTACTGATTGAATCCTAGCTTTCCGTTTTTAAACAGTTAAATTCTTTCACTGGAATAGATCTACCTGAAATACATAAAATATTTTCTCAACTGAAACCTTTCACCTGCGCCCTTGGCTCAGTACCAACAAACATTTTCCAAGACGTCTCTGAGGTGCTAATAGATAGTGTACTTGACATAGTGAACTCGTCATTAGGTACAGGGGTATTCCCTGACTGTCTAAAGACTGCAGTTGTTAAACCTTTGCTTAAGAAAAATAATCTCTACTGCTCTATTTATGATAACTTTAGACCAATTTCTAACCTGCCTTTCTTAAGTAAAATTCTAGAAAAAGCAGTTATTAAGCAGCTACTGTAAACAATTACTTAAATAAGCAATCTACTCATGATAAGTTTCAGTCAGGTTTTAGATTAGATATATTGGATTAGATTAGATTAGATTAGATTAGATTAGATTAGATTAGATTAGATTAGATACTTTATTAATCCCAAGGGGAAATACACATAGAATAAATTTAGAACAAGTTACAGAATAGAAACTGCGCTGGTTAAAGTAGTAAATGACTTGCAGGTTAATGTGGGCAGAGGCCATATATCTGTTCTTGTTCTCTTTGACTTGAGTGCAGCATTTGACACCACAGACCACAGTATTCTTATAAATTGCCTTAGGTAATGGGTGGGCCTCTCCAGCAGTGTCTTAATTGGTTTCAGTCTTACTTAACAGATAGAAAATTCTTTGTTAGTTGTGTTGATTGAATTTCTGAGACCCATGGTATTTTATACTGTATGGTCTACCACAAGAAACTGTTCTGTTTCTGTTGCTCTTTTCAATCAGTATGATGCCATCAGGTCAGATTATCTCAAAGCACAAGGTGAGCTGCCACAGCTATGCAGATGACCCACACCTTTATCGGTAGCGCCTGATGACCCTGATACTCTTGGCTCGCTGGTCCAATGTCTTAGCAGTATTTACGAATGTATGAGTGATAACTTCCTCAAACTAAGTAAGGAGAAAACAAAATTTTTGGTGATTGGTAAACTTGGATATAATGCGGGCATTAGAAATAAACTTGATCCCTTAGGCTTAAAAGTCAAGACAGAGGTAAACAATTTAGGGGTAATTATTGACTCTGACTTGAACTTTAAATCATATATTAATGAGATCACTAGGTATGCATTTTTTCACTTAAGGAATTTAGCAAAAATTAGACCCCTTATTAATTTACAAGACAATGAAAAATTAGTTGATGCCTTTGTTTTTAGTAGACCAGATTACTGTAATGCACTCCTAAAAGGACTACCTAAGAAAGACATTAATTGTTTGCAATTAGTACAGAATGCAGCAACCAGAATCTTAACTAAAAAAAGAATCTGAGCAGCATTGAAGTGATCTCATCAGTTTTAGCGTCGTTACATTGATTACCTGTGTCATTCACAATTGATTTTAAAACACTGCTAATGGTTTATGAAGCCTTAAATAATCTTGCTCTGTCCTATATTTTTGAATTCCTGACCCCTATACTTCAAGTCGTAACCTTAGAACTTTGAATGGAGATGTCAAAAACGTTGTGATGCAGTTTTTTGCTGCTATGCACCGAAAATCTGAAATACTTTCCCAGTAGAAATTTGGAAGGCAAGTACTGTGGATCATTTAAAAAAAAAACTTATAACGCCCATTATGTTAATATGGCTTTTTCATAGCTACATTTTAGTTGTATTTCCTGATAGACTATATGGCCATAGAATTATCATATTCTTTAGGGATCCACAATCTTTACTAATCCCCACTATTCTCTGCTGTTTTTTCCAGTTCTTTTGTGGTGGCGATCTGCATTAGCACCACTGATCAATGCACCATGCAGATCCTTGTGCTGATGGATTGAAGGCAGGTGTCTCAGCTGTCCATGAGATCAACTTCATCAAATTCCTACCTTGTGAAGCCTGAGAACTAAGAGGACTGATTTAGGAACATTGATGTTGGGTAGAATGCCCAGTGTGGTGTAGGTGGTCTTTTTGGCCTTGGATCCCTCCAGATTTTTTTTTTTTCACCAGCCTAAACTGGAATTTTTTATTTACTAGGGGGCTTTGCCCGCTGCTCACTTCTCTCGCCCACCCCCTCCCCCTACTACATGCCATCCACTTTGCGTCTCTGCCACTCGCATTGTGAAGAGGGGGACTGAATGCACGCTAAGGAGATGTGGTTGGATCACCTGCTGGCTTGCTTCTGCCATGCTGTGTGATCTGCATCTCGCACGGTGCTTCAAACATTTAAAAGCCTGTACAGCAGCTGTCCTTTTGTCTCACTGCTTTGTCTCGCGGGATGTCAAAGTGTCTCTTGCAGGACGCTAAAATGTCTTCGAGAAAATCACGTATCATCTCCTTCCAGGCCTTCTAAGATTTTTCTTATAATAGAGAGATTTTTTCCTATCCTCCTAGACATCTGACCTCACATTTTGCCATTGTTACTTTTTATTAAATATTATTGCCTAATCTTATTTTTCATTTCATATGACTTTCTTTTTGTCTTGTAAAGCATTACACTACCTGTGTGAAAATATGCTATATAAATAAATGTTGTTGTTGTTGTTGAGAGTTAGTGTGGAAGAAGTTATGCTGCCAGTCTGCATGTGTTGCTGTCCTCTTTAATTTTACAACAGTGTTAAAACACTGAGATATAGTGTACGCAGATCTCTGGCATAACAGTTTTTGCCATTCTGATGTGCCAGAATGATAGGAAGTGAAAAGGTAAATGGCAGCCTTTGTGGTCTGCCTGTAACAGTATGAAAACTGGAGGTTGTCCACACTATGTGGAATGTTATATTTAATGTGTCACAATACATCAAAACACTTTATCATGATTGGAGTGAGTGCCATTGGTCTGTAGCAATTCAAACAGTAAACCCTTTTTTATATACAAGAAATATTGTTGTCCTTTGGGAGCAGACAGAGACCTCAGATTTCATCTGCACAGTAATAAACGATGCCATTGAAGATATTAACTAAATGGCAGCTAAAGGTTTTTAAGTTTTTGAAATGGCGCCCATCGTGGCTGACGTCTCTGTGTACTCCTGCTGCAATTGCCTTTGTTTGTCTCACTAGTTGTTTTTTAGGTGGGCATACCTCATAAGCACTGATCACATATGACAGAGAGACTTTTTTAGAGATTGGTAAACAACAACCTCACAATAGTATTATTAACTTGCTGGACTTCCAACACAGCTGCGTGATGAGGAAGGATCGACCCAAGTGAAGGAGAGGCAAAACAGGTTGGTTACATGCTAAGCTGAAGACAAGGGCCAGCAGACCACCTCGCCCCAGCCTTCTGCTTGCTTATGTTCAATTTCTTGAAAATATGATGGATGAGCTCAGAACCAGGATTCTGTCCCAGTGAGAAGTGAGAGGCTGCTGTGTGCTGATCTTCATTGAAACCTGGTTATTGGACAATATACAGGAATCAGCTGTCCATCTGCACACTCACTTCATTCATTGTTGGGACCGCACAGTGGCATCTGGCAAACTCAAAGGTGGGGGGAATTTGCATTTTTATTAACAACCAATGGTGCTCAGATGTTCAGGCTGCCAGTAAACACTGTTTGAGTGATGCACAGTTCCAAATGCTGAAATGCAGACCCTTTTATTTACTGTGGGAGTTTACTGCTGTGTTCATTCTGTCTGTTTACATTCCTCCAAAAACAAACACCACCACAGCACTGGGGACATAGTTTGAGGTTATACACGCACAAGAAAATAAACACCCCAATGCAGTGTTTATAGTGACTGGTGACTTTTTAACCACTGTAATTTACGGACTGTGTTGCCAGCATACCAAAAACACAGAACTTTTCCTACACATGAGAAAAATACTGGATCGTATGTACAGCAATGTGAAGGGGGTGTATAAGGCTGTACCTTGCCGTCACTTTGGACAGTCCAGTCATAGTTTTGTATTCCTCTAACTGGCATACAAATTGCTCCTCATACAATTTCCCACTGTAAGGAAAACTGTTAAAGTGTGGACAGAAGAATCTGAGTAGGAGCTTCAGGACTGCTTTCAGTGAGCTCAGTGGGATGTTTGTAAGGCAGCTGCTAAGAATGAGAATGAAACTGTTAACCTGGAGGAATACATTTTAGTAGTTTCCAGCTCCATAAGCACTTGGACTGATTTTTTTGTGCCCTTCAAACAAATCTGGTGATATCCAAACAATAAACAAACCATGGATTAATTCTGAGGTCCGCTCCACTCTCCACGCTTGCTCCAAGGCATATGCCTCAGGCGATGCCAGTGACTACAAAAAAATCCAGATGCAGTCTATGCAGAGCTATTAGAGAAGCCAAGAAGAAATACAGACTTAAACTGGAGGTCGCTATACTATTGCTGACACTCAGAGGATGTGGCAGGGATTGGGAAACATCACCGGCTACAGTGACAGAAGCAGAGGATTGACCACTAACAGCCGTTTCTCTTCAGATGACTTCTATGAATTCTATGCCTGCTTTGAAGCCCACAACACAGAGTCAATGAGCAGGAAGGGGGCTAGTGAAGGTTCAATGGCCCCCATTCACAATATCATCCGCTGATGTGGAAAAGTCTCCCCTGGAAGCCAGCCGGCACAGCTAACTTCGCTGGATATGCACTCAGAGCTTGTGCTTCAACCCTGGCTGATGTTCTGGCTGGTATATTTAACCTCTCCCTTATGCACACCACAATCCCCACCTGCTACAAAACAACCACCATTATACCACTGCCAAAAAAAGAGCAAAGCTAACTGTCTGATTGACTACTTGCCCATTTGCATTGACTCTTATAGTGATGAAATACTTCGAGAGAATCATTATGAGCCACATTCATACCCAGCACAATGGACCCCCTACAGATTGCATATAAACCAAACAGGTCAACAGAGGATATAGTTAGCACAGCATTGCATACAGTTCTTACACAGCTAGAGAGCAAGGACTGCTATGCCGGATTGCTGTTTATTGATTATAGCTTGGCGTTTAACACTGCGATACTAGCTAAGCTCATCAACAAGCTCTCTACAACTGGGTCCTTGACATTTTAACAGGTAGACCCCAGTCAGTCAGGCTGGAGAACAACATTTCCACAACAACAATCATAAATACAGGAACTCCATCAGGATGTGTTTTGAGTTCCATGCTATACGTGCTCTTTACTTGTGACTGTGCTGCTTCTCAGCATAACACCAGTATTATTAAATTTGCAGACAACTCCACCGCAATTGGACTGATTTCTGGGGGCGAAAAGTCAGCGTACAGGAGGGAGGAGGCTGGCCTTGTGAAGTGGTGTCAGGACAGTAATCTCTCTCTTAACGCCAGCAAAACAAAACTGATGATTATTGACATGGAGGGAGAGAGGTCAGCACCCACCAATGTACATTGGAGAGACTGGGGTGGAGAGAGTTGCCACATTTAAATTTTACCATGTCACAGATCTGGTGGGGAAAGCCTGGCACGTTTGTATTTTCTGAGAAGGCTGAGAAAACTTGACATGCCAAGCATTATCCTCAGCAACTTCTACAGATGCACGATTGACAGTATTCTCACCTACTGTATTACAGTCTGGTGTGGGAACAGTACAGCACAGGACTGCAAAGCATCATTCTTCCATGAGAACCCTGAATACAATGAGGACTGACTGAGATTATTTATGTTAGGTAGAATGCCTAGAGGGGGCTGGGTGGTCTTGTGGCCTAGGAGCCCCTGCAGATTTTATTTTTTTTCTCCAGCCATCTGGAGTTTTTTTTTTGTTTTTTCTGTCCTCCCTGGCCATCGGATCTTACTTTAATTCTATGGTAATTAGTGTTCCCTAATTTTAATTCTTATTTATTTTGTCTTTTTTCTCTTTCTTCATCATGTAAAGCACTTTAAGCTACATTATTTGTATGAAAATGTGCTATATAAATAAATGCTGTTGTTGCTGTTGTTGTAAAGCGAGTGGTTAAATCGGCACAAAATATCATTGGAAAAGCACTCCCTGCACTAGAGGACATCCATAACATTATTAAGGACACAACCCACCCACAACATGAACTGTTCATACTGCTTACATCAGAGAGACGCTGTAAGAGTATAGCAGCTAAAACATCAAGGCTAAAAGATTATTATCTAAGATTATGCCATCAGGCTTGTAAATAGAACCCATCCACTGCCCTCCCTTCAGCACTGCAGGTTAGCATGTACAGTATCTGGAGGATTGAAGGCCATCTTGAGACCATAAACCTGCAGAGGTTACATTGAATCATTTATTTATTTGTATGTGCACTCTTACTTCTGTTTGTTTTTGCATTTCATTTTTACCTGAATGTTTTATTTATTGTTGTATATTCTTGTCTGTTGTTGTGTATTCTTGTTTATTGCTGGAGGACTCTCCAAATAGGATTTCCATTGTACTGAGTACATATGACAAAGTTGAAGTTTGAAGTTTGAAAATTCATCCTGACTATACAGTATGCTATTAACTCATTTCAAAATCCTCCCTATGTTATACACAGAAACAGAGAAGGATGATTCATGTGGAACTGCGTTTAGCTGAATGACGGACTTGTTGTTGTGATTATGCCAAAGATGTACAGTAACTGGACTAGAGAAAGACCAGGGAACAGCAAGCAGGCTGCTTCATACAACTACGGTAGGAGTCCTGAGGAAAAACTGAAACAACTGAATCTTTTCAGTTTAAGCAAACAGAGATTAAAAGGAGGCCTGACTCTGAAGTATTTAGAACTATCAAGAGCATTAATACAGAGATATTCAGCTGTTATTGTAACAGAGACACAGTTGGAAACTTGTTAAAGGTAAATTTCAATCTTTGGAGTGATTTTCTCCATACAAAAAAACACAGATATGTGGCATACCAGGCATTACAGTAGATAGTAGAACTTAGTGGATGATTTTCAAAATGATAGTCGAGCTGATAAGTTACGTTGGTTTGAATGGAATGTTCTCATCAAAATTGTTCTTATGAGCTTAAAATCTGTGTTTTTGACATGATGCTTTGGGCTTAAGGAATAAAAAGGAACATAATTAAAACATTTCCCATAGGACAGAGCAGGAGTGCTGACTTAGAATCTCAGACTAGATATTTAATTAGTCACCAGACAATGAAATAATCATTATAGCAAAATAAAAATATGATAAGCACTTAGTAAGGGTGAAAAAAATAGAAATGAATCTAATATTTCTTAGGTCTGGTACAATATTGCAAAAAAGCTAGTTTGCTTGTAAATTCATAGTTGCTTCAGGAAGTTCAACCTTTAACCTTCTGTAACAGACACCGACCTTATTTCTGCCTGCCCTTTATATCTCAAAGTAAGTTAATTTCTCTGCTAAGTATTTTGGGACTGTTGCATACCACTGTATTACTGATGATAGCCTTCTTAGTTTCCGACACAACATGTTCAGATACCCTGAGGCAAATTAACAAAATAAAAAGTTATGCTCTGTTATACACAGTATATGTAGTACTGTAAAAAAAACTGTAGGCCACCCACTAAAATATTGTTATAGCTAGCTATCGATGCAGTGTTTATTTGCTTGTGAAAACAGCGTAATGTAAGAATAAGCATAGATACAATATAAAGTTGTGTGATGGCTAGAACAACACAGGCTTGGCCCCTAAAACCTCTCCTCAAGACATTATTGCCATCCCTTGAACCATAATGGTTAAATTCCACACATCAGATTGAAATTATTGAGGTAGTAATTAGCCAAATTAGGTGTGCTAGTGGGGCAATTTCACAAATAAATGGGTGGTAAGCACAGATGCTGAGATGCTTCAGGAACATTTGGAAAGCTAACAGTCTGACAGATATAAAATCCAGCCAGCGAGCAATAAACCACCAAATCAGACTTTTTAAAATTTGGTGTTCAAATTTTTATAAATAAATGTGAAGAAACTAGGATATGCAGTGCAAGTCCCGAAAATCTGTCTGTATCTGATAAAGTCTTCTTGAAAGTCACTTCGTTAACCGACGGAAGGAAATTCAGTGAAGTGTTTGCTCACCATCTGGATGAGTCACCTAGAATCAAACTACTTTCTTCATTCATGTAAAAAAGAAGTCTTAAAACAACGGTCTGCTAGGGTACTTTGCAACTAAAAAATGATTCTTGTAGAACCATAGCAGGCAGAGGTTTCAGTATGTGAAAGACCATAATGTATACAGAGATAACCAGTGGCGAAAAATCTTATGCAGAAATGGATCCAAATTTGAAAGTTTTGTTTGACAAAAATGTTAATACGTATGTCAGAAGAAGAATTGGAGAGAAGTATACTGATGGTTGTCTGCTGCTTTCAGTGAAGCGTGGTGGCAGCGCTGTCATGTTCAAGGGATGAATTTTAGTAATTTGTGAAAAGGACCTAATCATTGAAGTGATGAACATTGAGAAATATAATTAGATTTTGATTCATCATGCTGTACCTTTGGGAAAGTGATTAATTGTCAAAAACTTCATCTTTCAGTATAATTTAAATCCCAAAAACAATGCAAACACAATTAAATTACAGATGGAATACACACAGCATTAGAATGGTCATCTCAAGCCCTGACCTCAACATGATTGAAGCTGTGTGGGATAACTTGAACAGGGAAAATTGCAGCCAAAGTCGCACAAAGAGTTATGGTAAATTCTGCAAGAAACTTAGAAGAAACTACCAATGTTTTGCCAAAAAGTGGCATAAAAATTACAAAAGAATCGGGATATGCAAATGAACCAGTCGTTAGGCAGTAAACAAAACAGAGGTCATAGCCATAAAGATGCTAAAACCAAAATAACAAAGCTTAATACATAAATCCAAATTATTAGTCTCTAAACACACAACATACGGACTCCCTAGGGTGATTATTAAATTCTAGAATATCCAAATCCTTGGATGTCATATTTTCACAAAACAATTAAAAACTTACCGCCTAGTTAACTAGCTCTAAAAATGATCTTATACACACATACTACACAACAAAGCCTGAATGGATCTGATGTTGTAAGTGGTCAGTCATTAGCTGCTGTTTACTAAATGAATTAGATGTTTTTAGCATTTGAGGTTTTTGGTGGATTTTTTGTGTTCATCTCTAAATTAAACCATAGGCTGGCTGGCCTTTGGAACTGATGCTAGTATAAAATTATAGTGAACCATGTAGTGAATTGTTATGGACAATCAAAGAATGATGGTGGGTGAGATATTTATGGATTAGTTATGAGTTATTTCCTTATGGAAAATTAAACAATAGCATGGTCTGTGCAGGTTGGGTGCCCAAAATGTTGACATCTTAAGTGAAGTGATACTTCACCCAATGTTCCTTGGAAAATATTAAGCTAACTTATTTGTACTGTAAGACTTAGAAGTTTATAACTGGGGACTAAACTTAGGTACATCACTATGACCATGAGGCCTATCAACAAGGTTGATTCCCCTTCAACAGAAAATTCCAAGGCCCAAGCCAGTGTCTGCAAATCATACGCACAAATTGTTTTAAAGCTGGGAATTTCGCCCATATTGATTACATGCCTCAACAGTACTACATATATGGTCAATATTATCCTGATTTACTTTGGCATTGGCAACAGTAAATCAAAGAATGTTGTGAGGAAAGGTTCATTATAATGCCTGTCTGCATTGCACAGCCTGTTTGTGAAACTGAGGATGTGTATAAATACTGTACCACCACCCACTGCCCAGACCTGGTCCCGTGTAACTACCACTGCTATGCCAGTGATGAAGACATCAAGTTAGAGTGGTTGCACAAGCAAGAAAGTAGAGATGTTTTATTAGTGTGAAACAGAAAAACCTTGCAAAACATTAAAACAAGCATGTTAACGTACATGGGGATAATGTTTGATTTTATTGGTGTTACTCTCAATAGGTTAAGCGCAAAGACAAAAAAGAGAGACAGTCAGAAAGAAAGAGGCACTGTTCTTTGTTCTTCTAAAATTACTGCTATGCCATTCTTTGTAAGAAAACACAAGATAGGTTTTAATTTAATTTAATTTTGGTTTGATTGATTGATTGATTTTTCCATTTGAACTTCATTTTATTATTTTTACCTTTATTTTTATTAATTCTAGTATTACATGTTTAAAATGTAATATTTTAGCATTTTGTAGAAAATAGGTGACAAACTGAGCTCCCTTGTTACAATTTTGTGAGAACAAGAGGAGGCATACTGTGCAGTTTCAGTCCAATAAAAAGTGTTAGTTTATGAGTTACTTCACCACCTTGTATACTAAGAAGAGAAATTGCCTTTGTTTTTCCTGCATCAATGTCATGGTGAGATTTAAGAGCTGATTTTTGATTTTGACTTTAACATGTTGACTTTGTGCTTGTTTTGTGTGTTGTTAAGACAGTTTTTTTTTCATTTTGATCTTATTTATATCTGTAGGAGGCCCCGGGGAAGACCCAGGACACGCTGGAGGGACTATGTGATTCTCCCGGAAGAGCTGGAAGAAGCGGCCGGGGAGAGGGAAGTCTGGGCCTCTCTGCTTAAGCTGCTGCCCCCGCGACACGACCTCGGATAAGCGGAAGAGGATGGATGGATGGATGGATTTATATCTGCACTAATTAATTTTCATAAATGACGATAAAAATGCCTGATTAATGACACTTAATTAGTAATGTAGTGACCAAAAAATCATTTCTTTTTATTTTCTGGTCTGCTAGATTTGTGAGACAAGTTTTTCCTGAGCAGGGTGCTTTTATCCTTTGTTTCGGAAGTTAAATTATTTTTACTCAATCCATCTATCTATATACTGATCCATTAAAAGGATCAATGGGACCTATAAGTTATTCTGACAACAAGTCACAGGGCACACTGAGACACAATTTCTCACAAAGACCAAGAAGCATAACATTTATTTCTTGGGGATGTGAAAAGAAACCAGAGTACCATATTCAGCTGCTAGCCATGAAAATAAAAAGCCTTCATTTTAGCTATAATATTACCATATGGGAAAGATTTTTTTTCGGAATTTATTTTATATTTTTTTCATATCAGCATCCCAGTAGATGGCAGTCTTGGGCTGAATTATTAATAGCATAATAAGTGTCACACATTGTCATTAAAGAAAGGTCCATTACACCTCATTCAGTTTTAGGCTTGCTGACTATAATATAGTCATCCACCGTATAAGATTTGTATCAAAGACTCCCATAAAAAAACAATTAAGTCTTGGCTTTTAATTTCAATTACCCACTAATGACAGGCACTACATTGTTTTGAAAATTATAATGTTTTAAGAAAGTGAACCTAATGGAGACTGGCACAGCAGGCCATTTTACAACATTCGGGATGTGAGTCATTCCATAAGACGCCTTGACTGATTGTACATTGGCAAAGGCAACTCCTGACATCATGCCAAAGGAACTGAGCTGCCACCACCAGGGGTGATATAACCAATACTTATCTAGGGAACCACAGATGTAAGTACTCACAAGGTGGCAATGCAATGGAAGGACACCAGGACAGCGACCTCCTGCCGCTAATGCACAAGCGATGCGAGCACGTCAGCAACACAAAACCTCCTAGCAGAGAGATGCCCAGAGTAGTCCCTTTCAATTACCTGACATCTCTACATTTCAGTTTTTTTTCTGACAGTTTCTAGGAACCTGGGCTTTTTACAGCATGTGCTTACACAGCTAGTATATTATATATATATATATATATATATACATACATATACAGGGTGGGCCATAAATTTCCATACATAGGAAAAATAAACATTTTTTTATGAAAAACCATTTTTGTTTATATAATATGCTCTAAATGACTGCCATTGTTTTGAAAACACATTTCAATATGTGTCCGCCACTGCTGATGGACATGTACTAGCACAGCTGGAGTTATGCTTGTAATGGCGTTGGTGATATGTTCCCTAAGATGATTTATGTTCCAGATACCCTAAAAAATGTGTTTGAATAAAGAGCAATCAATTGAAATGATACTGATGGCCAAGTCACGATTGAAATGTGTTTTCAAAACAATGGCAGTCATGTAGAGCATATTATATAAATAAAAATGTCTTTTCATAAAAAAATATTTATTTTTCCTATGTATGGAAACTTATGGCCCACCCTGTATATATATATAATCTAACACATATACTCAGCAAAAAAAAGAAACGTCCCCTGACTTTCAACTGTTTTTACTTTCAGTAGACTTAATGTGTAAATATTTGTATGAACACTAAAAGAGTCAACACCATAAGACATAAACTAAAAATGTTTCACAATGTGTCCCTGAATGAAGGGAGGCTCAAAATCAAAAGTACCAGTCAGTATCTGGTGTGGCCACCAGCTGCTTGAAGTACTGCAGTGCATCTCCTCCTCATGGACTGGACCAGATTTGTCAGTTCTTGCTGTGAGATGTTACCCCACTCTTCCACCAAGGCACCTGCAAGTTCCTGGACATTTCTGGGGGGAATGGCCCTAGCCCTCACCCTGCGATCCAACAGGTCCCAGACGTGCTCAATGGGATTGAGATCTGGGCTCTTCGCTGGCCATGGCAGAACACTGACATTGCTGTCATGCAGAAACTCACACACTTTTTGCCAATCCTGTCTGGTCCAGCGAAGGTGGGTTTGTGCCCATAGGCGGCGTTGTTGCTGGTGATGTCTGGTAAGGACCTGCCTTACAACAGGCCTGAAAGCCCTCAGTCCAGCCTCTCTCAGCCTATTGCGGACAGTCTGAGCACATGGAGGGATTGTGTGTTCCTGGTGTGACTCGGGCAGTTGTTGTGGCCATCCTGTACCTGTCACGCAGGTGTGATATTCGGATGTACCGATCATGTGCAGGTGTTGTTACACGTGGTCTTCCACTGCGAGGATGATCAGCTGTCCTTCTTGTGTCCCTGTAGCGCTGTCTTAGGCGTCTCGCAGTGTGGACATGGCAATTTATTGCCCTAACCACATCAGCAGTCCTCATGCCTCCCTGCAGCATGCCTAATGCACGTTCACGCAGATGAGCAGGGACCCTGGGCATCTTTCTTTGGGTGTTTTTCACAGTCGGTAGACAAGTCTCTTTAGTGTCCTGCGTTTTTAGAACTGTGACCTTAAATGCTTACTTTCTGTAAGCTGTTAAGGTCTTAACGACCATTCCACAGGTGCATGTTAATTAATTGATTATGGTTAATTGATCATGCATGGAAAACATTGTTTAAACAATTTACAATGAAGATCTGTAAAGTTATTTGGATTTTTAAAACATTATTGTTGAAATACACAGTCCTGAAAAAGGGATGTTTCTTTTTTTGCTGAGTATATATATATATATATATAAATATATAATCAGAAATAGTTTAGCTATTTGATACCTATTACATTAGGGAGGTGTCCACAATATTTCATAGAGCAATGGAGTTCATGAATGCAAGGATATCAAAACCGCTAGTAAAAGTTCTAGGAAAAGGGTCCCAGGAGTTCAAAAGGCCATGCCTGATCCCAAAATTTATGTTTAGGACGCTCCTGTTTTATCTTGGTAGAGTGATATATTTTGCTCTACTTTCCCCTTTTGTATTATAAATAAGTAGCCTTTGTCAGAATGCCTAATCTCACAGACTTACCACTGTTTATAAGGTATTATAGTATATAAATTATCCCCACCTTCCCTTCTATATCTTTAACCTCAGGCAATTAGGTGTAGTAAAAAGACAAGCAGAAGTTAAGTTACAGTTTAAACAATGTATTATTGATAATATTCATAAATAATAACAATATGCAAAGCACATTTGAATATTGGCAACCATACAATGTGATTAAATGGTGATGTATAGTTTCAGGCGGCACACAGACTTGTTTGTTACTTAATGTCTCTAGTTAAGGCATCATTGGTGCTCAGCTTTCTTCAGAGCAGGCCGCAAGCCTGGTCAATATAGCTGCTGAGCTGTTCTCTTCATTGTGTTGTCTTCATCATCGGAGGTTAGTAAGAGATGCTTCTTTCAGATGTTAATAAGAGATAGAATGTGGTTGAGCAAGCAGATTTATAGATTCTCTGTCCAACCCCTAGAGCCAAAAGGACATCATGGTACTTACAGGCCTCTGAGACAAGCCAATTCCAAACAGCCATACCTCAGACCAATGGGGGAAGTAGAACATCTTAACACCTGCCGCCCCCCAAGACCATATGTTAAGGTAACCTGGCTTCCTTGCAGGGGTTGAAAGACTTTAGCAGAGAAACACTCGCCAAACTGGTTTAAGACACATCTCCCAAATCCTGTCGTAAAATTCAAAGAGACCCATTCCTAAAGGGGGGTGAGTAAACACTAAATTACATTGCTTTACCTAAATTACAAATAAAGACATGCAAAATATTTATCAAGATATGCAAAATCTCACAACAGCCCCTAAAAGTGGTTCCTGGCTGGGGCTTATAAGCTAGTTATTGACAACCTCTAACTGAGTTTGGATTCCAGATAAGATAGGTGATGGCAGAAAACTGACTGCCTGGAAGGCAAAAAGGCCAAAGACCTAAAATTGGTGATACTTTAGTAAGAAGTGGATCAGTCAGGCCTGTGCATAGGCAGGAGAACTGGTGATGTGTTTAGGAAAAGTAAAAACTTCTTCAAGATGTCCACAGTATATTAATGTAAATGTTTACTTATGAATGTTACCAAAGTCTATTATTACATCATGATTTTAAACAAATATTTTCATTACTCCTGATTGATGTAAATATTAAGTGGCCATTTTATTACACACACATACTCAAATACCCTTACAATGTAATAAATCGCTGACTCAGTGACAGCATCGTATTTATAGGGAACTTTTATTCACAATTATTCAAAGCATACTAACAGATAATGTGGTAGAGAAATCCAGTGTTTACTGATTTTTAACCATTGCACAGTGTTTTAAATACAGGTATATAATATGGCAAAAACACTGGCATTATGATTGTGTGAGGTGCGTCCTTTGATATGAATTGAGAATGTTTAACTACCGTAGGAAATCAGAAACCAAGGCTTCATCTTATGATAGCAGCAGTTGTACCCATTTGTGAATGTGCATCCCATAAACCACACAGAGCCAAGCAGAGAATATGTCTCACTTCAAGAGATCTGTACAAAGATATCTAACACCTGTACTACCCCTTGCTAGTGCTAGATATCATTATGCTTTAGTTAAGCAGAATCCTCTGCTTTATGGCTGCCTTATCAATATATTGAGGTATTAAGATAGAAAAAGAATCATCTATACCAAGCTCATTCAATAAAGTACTTCAATGCTAACGATTTCAACTTTTGTAAGAATCAGAGAACCAAAAGTTTGTCTGCAGGTTGACCAAACTATGACAAGACTAACATCAAAACCTATGAGGTGGCTACTTTTGGGATAACTTCACTGCTTATGGAATTAAGGTAAGATCACTGCAGTGAAGAATATGACTAAGTCACCCAAACCCAAGGAGATCAGGAAGTTGGCTAACTTACTTATCAAAGTTTTCTCCCAGCTTTTTGAAGTCAAAGCTTCAATTATAGTAGATTCTTAAATGTTAGTTTGGAAATGGCAGTTTTTTAGGCAACCATTTTGTTTGCCAAAGCAGTGATATAAATCATATTAAAATGTTAGGCAACTAAATGTCCAAGATAGTGCAATAAATCATATTGGAAAACATCTAAAAATAATTGTATACTTTCACCAGAATGTCTATGGGCATTGTTGTTATTGTTGAGCAATCACCAAACCCTTGATTCCACCATATATAAATGGTAAGCAGCAGGACAAATGTGTTACAGTGGATGATCCAAAAGGACTGAAAATATAATTGCATGACTACAGTTTGCCCGAATAGGTGAATTGCTGACTCCTTAAGATGCCAAGAGGACTGCTTCAGTAAAGGGATGCAAGTACAAATCATATACATCATTCTGCTTTGCAGTCAGATATAGCTGAAAGAAATGCAAATATGACTAAAGACTGAAAATGAAACAAAGATCTCAAAATTGATAGGTAATATATACTAACGATTGCAAAAGTAGAAAATGCCAGTTTATGGTATTGTAAAATTCTAGAATCACAGAAATAAACTACCACAAATACTAAGAATCATGACTCAGAATGAAAATATAATATGTTGAAGCCAGTGATATGGAAATGAACAGTGTAATGGTTTGTGATCTGAAAACCAACTGAAGAGATTTACTTATCTTAGTATCCCTCAAAACACTAAAAAGCACAAAGTAAACTTTACGTTCCTAATGAGCAATGGAAAGGTCTAGCAAATGTGCTGTTCACACAGAGAACCAACAAGAGAAAGACTGAAGTAGACTACAACAAACTTAAATGACAATAGATCCACAGCCGTGATTCATTAACAGAATACATCCTGTAGCAGACATAACATATCACACTGTCATATCAGTTCAAATTCCCCAATGCATTTTGCCGATTGAACAGGAATTTATTCATTCAGCTTCCAGCCTGTATTATACCTCACATTAATGGTCTTGCTGCGAAATATATAGTTTGTAATTACACTGAAATAGAAATAGTATAGAAACATTAAAAAAGAATAGTCCTATAGTATAGAAGTAGTACAGTTTAGAAATGTATAGTCTCTGATAGGAAAAGTGAGAACAGACCGGAAAGGTCCATACATTAATACTTCGAATACTACACAGCTCTGATTGACAATTTCACTTTATTGATGAGCTCTTGTCTACTCTCTGTCCCCAAGGTATGAACCAGCAGCTTCATTTAGAGGTCATCATATACTATATAAAGTACATGCAAAGAAAAAGCAGAGTTAGTAATACCAAAAGACCTGTACTACATAATGTCAGCCTATCCACATTTGCAGTTATCTCAGGTAATCATCACAATCCCATTGCATGACTGTCTGGAGCGAAGGTCGGCTCTAGCTTTTTGCTGCCCAAGGCAAAAGTAAAAATTTCGTGACCAAACAATGGAGGTTTGAAGGCAACTGCTAGACATATTATTGCAGATCGTAGAGCGGTTTTCCCTTTACAGGTCTCTACGGCTTTCCGAAGCCACCCCCGTCCCAATGACACTGGCTGCAAGAATTTTACTTAAATAAAATACAGTTAGGTCCATAAATATTTGGACAGAGACAACTTTTTTCTAATTTTGGTTGTGTACATTACCACAATGAATTTTAAATGAAACAACTCAGATGCAGTTGAAGTGCAGACTTTCTGCTTTAATTCAGTGGGGTGAACAAAACGATTGCATAAAAATGTGAGGCAACTAAAGCATTTTTTTAACACAATCTCTTCATTTCAGGGGCTCAAAAGTTATTGGACAATTGACTCAAAGGCTATTTCATGGGCAGGTGTGGGCAAGTCCGTCGTTATGTCATTATCAATTAAGCAGATAAAAGGCCTGGAGTTGATTTGAGGTGTGGTGCTTGCATGTGGAAGATTTTGTTGTGAACAGACAACATGCGGTCAAAGGAGCTCTCCATGCAGGTGAAAGAAGCCATCCTTAAGCTGTGAAAGCAGAAAAAACCCATCCGAGAAATTGCTACAATATTATGAGTGGCAAAATCTACTATTTTGGACCCTTAAGTGAATTTAGATTGTTCTCTCTAAATGTGTACTCCAGCCAAAAATGGGTAACAAAGACAACAAATTTCTGATACAGTGGGTTTCAGTTGCAACCAGCATGGACTACTGCTAAACAACAGTAAACAATATTAAAATAATATTTAAATGTCCATGAAGTTATTTTCCCCTAGCCACATATTACATGGCATACATAAATGCTGCAAACACATTGACTGTACTTAGAGATTTTACAGCAGACATATATTGTTTTTTGTATCAGTATACTGCTGCTGGATTATGTGAATTTCCCCTTGGGATTAATAAAGTATCTATCTATCTATCTATCTATCTATCTATCTATCTATCTATCTATTCATGGTATACAATCCAATTCACTGCTGTCCATGGCCAAGAGTATTATGTAAGTGGCATTCTATTTTTTTTTTCATTAAAGTGTGTTAACAGGGTTGTATTCCATTTTACCCTCTTCAGTTTGGTTATTGTAATGTATCTTGTAAATTTAGCATTATTAAAGAACTATTACAGGAAGGGGCTACTTTATCAGAAAAAGTGGGAGCAAATACAGGAAAATGTATATTGAAACATACAGAATGCATGTGGTGATTGTTAAGTAACCGCAGAGATAGATGTTTTGGTATATGGAAACTGTTTAATGGTTCAAGGGAAATGCAGACATTCTGTAAATATATAATAGGTAATAATCCATATTTGTGTTTTACAGCCTTAAATTATAAATGAAACAAAAAAAAACAGTATGTTAACATTTTTAAAGTCTTATGATATCACGCAGTAGTAGAAAAGAAGACCTGCCATGAATATTATGCCTTATTTGGCAGATGCCTTTAGCCAAAGCAAATTACAAAATCAGAATATATGATATACAGGACACTGAATGCCAGGGGGCTGTTTGCAATGCAATTAAGAATACTTTCACTGCTGTTTTATTTATTTTTTTTTCTATTTGGTTTGGTTTTTTATGTGGATATGTCTGAGGATCACTGAATATAGAAAGTCAACTAAAACGAATTTCTTTAGACAGTGGGAGGAAATAAGATTCCCTAGGGGTCATCACTATAAGCACAAAGTAAAGATAAAAGTGTCAGACAGAAACCTTGGAGAATCAGCACAGAATCCTAGTTCTGTCATTGAACAAGTCACGTGGTTGTCCCACCCAAAAACAAAGCATTAAAGATGCACGGTAATTTCTGGATCTAACTGCATTGCTCCATTTGTTAAGGTTAATGTATTAATATTCATCTTTATTTAGAAAGAAATACCAGCCAGTGTCACACACATGCGAGTAGGAGGCAGCTAAAGGGCTTAGAGAATAGTACTGACTCACCCGACCAGGGGGGTGGCGAGGTACATTAACTTTCTTTCTGAGTTCCCTGCAGACCTTTTCCGGGAAATCCTGCCAGGTTTTGGTGCCTTGACTCTGAACACGTCACTTCCTGTCCCGGGCCCCGAGGACAATGCCACTTCCTCAAGACTCCCTATAAGACCTCACTCCCCTCCTCAGGAGGACAGTTCTGTTTTGGACTCTGATATGTGCACACCAGTGCTATCACTTGTTTTTTCAATTTTGCAGCCAGGATACACAATATACGGGTGGCTGCCCCAAACCTTGCTACGGCTCTTGTTGGAGTTTGTGACACCAGTTAAACCTGACATTTCAATCTAGAATGAGAAAGAGATCTGTGTGTAATCACCTTGAAAAGTACAGTTATGATTTTAAATTTAACAGATAGCAAAAACAGTGGTCAAATGAATACCCAATGCCTGAACAATGTTTAAATAAAAATTAGTATATGTGTATAAAATTAAACTCTTCAGGACAACTCTGCCTGATTTACCAGGAACATGAAATAACTTTTGTGGCCCATTTATACCAATGTAGGGTTGCTGTGGTGCGGAGCCTTTGCACTCTTGCTGTCATCTGGTCAGTTCAGAGTCACATGTCAGCCTAATGTCCAAATCTCTGGAATGTGGTAGGTACTTGGAGAATGTCCTTGAAAACAAGAGGCGTGTGTGAAACTTTCATGCAGACAGAATCTATGCTGCTATTAGAACTGAGGATTATGGAGCTCTGCTACAGCAACATTAACTACTGAGCCACAGTACTGGACTACCAGTAAACATTTAAAATGCACCTATAATTCCCTAATAAAATCGCTAAATAAAATTATATACAAATGGACCACATATGTTAATGTACTCTAGTCCATCAACTTTAAAAGAAAGAGCATTAGCATTCATTTGCACAGCTGAGCAATACAGTTTAAGCAGTGAACAGCAGTGCTCACAATTTTATATTTTTGTATCTCTTATACATCATGCAAGCTTTAATTTTTTTTATTTAAAAATAAATGCAATAGTGGGTCATGCCCATTCATTACTGTTAAAAGGCAATCAGAAGCAATTTATTAATTTCAGCTGAACCTGAAAACATTCTTAAAGTTGTGACAGCACTTTTCATTGAAGTTGAAATTTGTTACTGTGATATTATGAATAGACCTATCCATAAACCAATGGACCAATAATTACACAATTAGAATAATCAGAGTAGAAGAAAGTATTTATTGACAGTAAACAAAAGTGTGATTGTTTGAATAGACATGATCAAAACCAGAATTCAAAATATCAAATTGTCTTAAATATTAGGTTAACACAAAACTCAGTATCACAAATGTTCCCTAGTCAAACATATTCTTTAACATTTTAATTTCACTTGTGTTGATTTAGCCATCTCCTAAATAAAGTATAAACTATTATTTTATGTAATGCACTTGGTTATATACAGTAAGTGAGACATCACAAAACATACACAAATGGTCAAAAAAGTATAGTCTTGTTTTTAGGTGTGCAATGGTTGAGAAAGAAGATTTTTGGAGTGAGTTGGACGAAGTGATGAACAGTGTACCCAAGGGACAGAAAGTGGTGATTGGAGCGGATTTCAATGGACATGTTGGTGTAGGGAACAGAGGAGACGAGGAGATGATGGGTAGGTATGGTGTCAAGGAGAGGAATGAAGAAGGTCAGAGGATAGTGGATTTTGCCAAAAGGAAGGACATGGCTGTGGTGAATACGTATTTTAAGAAGAGGGAGGAACATAGGGTTACGTACAAGAGTGGATGAAGATGCACACAGGTTGATTACATCCTATGCAGAAGAGTAGATCTGAAGGAGACTGAAGACTGCAAAGTGGTGGCAGGGGAAAGTGTAGTTAAGCAGCATAGGATGGTGGTCTGTAGGATGACTTTGGAGATCAAGAAGAGGAAGAGAGTGAGGGCAGAGCCAAGGAAGACTGCAAGGTTGAGTTTAGGGAGGAGGTGGAACAGGCCCTGGGTGGCGGTGAAGAGTTACCAGACAGCTCGGAAACTACAGCAGATGTAGTAAGGGTGACAGCAAGAAGGGTGCTTGGTGTGACATCTGGAAAGAGGAAGGAAGAAAAGGAAACCTGGTGGTGGAATGAGGAAATACAGGAGAGTATACAGATGAAGATGATGGTGAAGAAGAAGTGGGATACTCAGATGCAGAAACTAGACAAGAGTACAAGACGATAAAGCGCATGGTGAAGAGAGAGGTGGCGAAGGTTAAAGAAAAGGCATATGATGAGTTGTATGACAGGTTGGACACTAAGGAGGGAGAAAAGAACCTGTACCGACTGGCTACACAGAGGGACTGAGCTGGGAAAGATGTGCAGCAGGTTAGGGTGATAAAGGATAAAGATGAAAACGTACTCACAAGCGAGGAGAGTGTGTTGAGCAGATGGAAAGAGTACTTTGAGAGGCTGATGAATGAAGAGAACGAGAGAGAGAAGAGGTTGGATGATGTGGAGATAGTGAATCAGGAAATGCAACGGATTAGCAAGGAAAAAGTAAGGACAGCTTTGAAGAGGATGAAAAATGGAAAGGCCATTGGTCCAGATGACATATCTATGGAAGCATGGAGGTGTTTAGGAGAGATGGCAGTGGCGTTTTTAACCAGATTGTTTAATGGAATCTTGGAAAGTGAGAGGATGCCTGAGGAGTGGAGAAGAAGTGTACTGGTGCCGAAATTCAACAATAATGGGGATGTGCAGGACTGCAGTAACTACAAGGGAATAAAACTGATGAGCCACAGCACGAAGTTATGGGAAAGAATAGTGGAAGCTAGGTTATGAATTGAGGTGATGATTAGTGAGCAGCAGTATGATTTCATGGCAAGAAAGAGCACCACAGATGCAATGTTTGCTCTGAGGATGTTGATGGAGAAGTTTAGAGAAGGCAAGAAGGAGTTGCATTGCGTCTTTGTGGACCTGGAGAAAGCATATGACAGGGTGCCTCGAGAGGAGCTGTGGTATTGTAGATGGAAGTCGGGAGTGGCGGAGAAGTACATAAGAGTTGTATAGGATATGTACAAGGGAAGTTTGACAGTGGTGAGGTCTGTGGTAGGAGTGACGGATGCATTCAAGTTGGAGGTGGGATTACATCAAGGCTCTGAGCCCTTTCTTATTTGCAATGGTGATAGACAGGTTGACAGACGAGATTAGACAGGAGTCCCCGTGGACTATGATGTTTGCTGATGACATCGTGATCTGTAGCAATAGTAGGGAGCAGGCTGAGGAGACCCTGGAGAGGTGGAGATATGCTCTAGAGAGGAGAGGAATGAAGGTCAGTAGGAACAAGACAGAATACATGTGTGTAAATGAGAGGGAGGTCAGTGGAATGGTGAGGATGCAGGGAGTAGAGTTGGTGAAGGTGGATGAGTTTAAATACTTGGGATCAACAGTACAGAGTAATGGGGATTGGGGAAGAGAAGTGAGAAAGAGAGTGCAGGCAGGGTGGAATGGGTGGAGAAGAGTGTCCGGAGTGATTTGTGACAGACAGGTATCAGCAAGAGTGAAAGGGAAGGTCTACAGGATGGTAGTGAGACCAGCTATGGTATATGGGTTGGAGACGGTAGCACTGCCAGAAAGCAGGAGACAGAGCTGGAGGTGGCAGAGTTAAAGATGCTAAGATTTGCATTGGGCGTGACGAGGATGGATAGGATTAGACATGAGTACATTAAAGGGTCAGCTCAAGTTGGACGGTTGGGAGACAAAGTCAGATAGGTGAGATTGCATTGGTTTGGACATGTGCAGAGGAGAGATGCTGGGTATATTGGGAGAAGGATGCTAAGGATAGAGCTGCCAGGTAAGAGGAAAAGAGGAAGGCCTAAACAAAGGTTTATGGATGTGGTGAGAGAGGACATGCAGGTGATGGGTGTAACAGAACAAGATGCAGAAGACAGAAAGATATGGAAGAAGATGATCCGCTGTGGCGACCCATAACGGGAGCAGCCGAAAGAAGAAGAATAAGAAATTGTCATTTGTGAATGTCTTGGTGTACTGTACTTCATTTTTGTATTATGAACTGTTGGTTATTTACTGTACTTCCATCCAAGGATAGTCATCTTGTCAAGGTGTTACTGTTGCCTTGCACCTGATGCATGCTGGGATAGGCTCCATCTTACCTGCGACCCTGCTCAGGAAAAGTGGGTATGGAACAGAAGGATAGATGATGACAATTTACTTTTATAATTTTTATTGTTATTTTTGTGAAGGCAATGGCCCCCACTACTACCCCTAAAAAAACATCAGCTTTAAAGAGCTGTTTGGGATTAGCTTCAAAATAAAAAAAGTGATGCCTACAGCTAAAGTATAGACTGCAATTAAATTTGACAATGATTTTGTGCTTAATTTTAGTTTTGGTGCTAGGAACAATAAAGGAAACAAAGAAAGGATTATTTTAGTAATGATTGTGAATGAGTTCAGTGTTTTTACGGTTTTGATAAAAAGTTAAGACTAATGTGTATAGACTTCTGCTGCCTTAAGATTTTCTTTTCAAAGTCTCCATTAACACTTATACTTTTTGTCTGTTGCTTGAATAAATATTATGACCATATAAAAGAAATAACAATAACTACTTGACAGTTGGAGTGTGGGAGGAAAACTGGGCTATCTGGAGAAAAACCTATGCAGACTCAGGAACAACGCAATACATCTAACAAACACAGTGAATAGAGTTGCGAAACAACAGTGCTAGTTACCATACCACTGTGATGTCCTGAAGATAAACTCAGTCATTTCTTTGATAAAAGTACTTGCCTACAAACATTTTTTGGATCTTATTTCAAAATATATTAAACAATGTATATTCAGACAGTCTCCATTAACTTACAGAGTTATCAGCTTTTGAATAATATTAAGGGAGCAAACTTTAAAGAAAATAGTAAATGAAAGAAGGAAAATGGCAAATGAACCTTGATTATTTCAGGTTTTGGCAAAAATACAAACATTTCAGAATAAGAGAATAAAAAAGGACAGTTCACTGAACAATGCAATCGATTAGAAGCAAAAAAATCATGTACTGACTGTAAAATCAGTTGAAATTAAAGACCTGAAGCCACAGGGGTCTTCCAGGATTGAATTTGGGAACCAACGGGATAAGGCATATGTTTATAGTTAACAGATTAAGGATTAAATTTAGGATAAAAATGATTATACTTTATATAAATTAATGCTGATCAACAGCATTCAGTAATAGAGCATCAAAGGAAGCAGATTAACAGTTAGATCTTTATTTTAATTGTATAAGAGAAGTTAGCAGTATGCCAACCAACCCTATCAAATGAATCCCTCAAAATGTAAGAATTATCAGATTATCTGCTTTCTTATTTTAAGATTATTGTAACAAATTTCAAAACATCTTACATTGTTCAAGCATGAAATGATCTTGAGAAATATTCTTGCAGCCAGGAAAAGCGAACAGATTGATTCAGTGGCTCTTAACTAATCGCATTCTTCCAGGTTTACTGACTCCAGACATTATGGAAAGTTCAAATTTCAGGAAACTTGACTGATAAATTTGAGGGGAAATACACATTTATTTTTTGTACAGCTTACTATAATACAACCATAATAGACACCATTACTATAACTGTATGCCACCTTTGGCACTTTAAATCCACTACTCTGTCTTGGCAAACATAAACAAGAAAATCAATACATTAAAACATTATTGATACTAATTAGACAAAGTAATCAATTATGTGCTCCAACAGTAATGGTCTTATGGTCAAAAGTAATAATAAAGTGATACGTATCACAAATCAAACTGGATGTGAATCTAAAAAAGATCACAGAAACGGTACCACTGTTTTGACGCTCGGTGCTGCCCATTTGCAAAACCGAGCAAAAATGTGTGTACACGTGGTATGAGCCTGCCGTGAAAATGATTTATGGCTTAAGCCGTTTTTATGCATCTTGACGTGAGCATGGAAACAGGTATACGCAAAATTTTTGTGTGCATACACACTGTTTATACATAAGGTCCCAAGTCTTTAAAGGAGATGTTTCTATTGATTACTGAGATATGTTTTTAATATAACAGTCACTCTTCTTTTAAAGATACATCCCTGATCTTGATTTTTTAAATTTCTTGCTTAAGAAAACTCCCCTCACACTCAGTAGATATCACTCTAAAGAAAGTTGCCAAACCTATTCTTCCTATCACATTCCTTGTACAAAATAGTTGTCCAATTGAGTTTGAGTCAGCCTTTCTATGCAGCACTCTTCACTGAGTAAAAGCACAAAACACAGTGCCTAAATATACAAATGGCCACAACAGTATAACCATCACCAAGTGTGCAGTAAAATGTACTGTAATAGACAGATTCATACATGTTGCCTAGAATGAAATACATGTCATGACAGAAGAAAATCCATCTAAAAGAAGGAGTGTGCTTTGGCAACACAGGAAAGAAATCCACTGGAAAGCATTACTGGAGAGGGGTAAGTATTAGGTCAGGTACCCAGGGGTTGTCCACAAAACATATGGCTAACAAGTGATTATAAAAATGTTAATTGTTGTGGGTTATACTGCCATTCAAAATATTAAAAATGGAAGTTGGGCCAGGGCCAAAAAAAAAATAAATAAATAAAACAAGTAAAATAAATAAATAAAACAATAGCAACAGATTGTTTTCTGTCAGGTTCTTTTCCATGTAACTTCTAATTGTAGGAATAGCAAACCCTTGTTTGCCCTCCAACTCTGTTCTCCATTCAGTATTATTAATGGAACAAAATAACTAATGTTGGGACAGAAAAGGTAGCTACTGAGGAAGACTGAACAGCTAATAATATTTTTCTGGTTAAGTTAAATGTGTTGTGTAGATGCCCATTGGTGTTATTACTGACTTAGAAATCCTGTTTGTGCCAGGGTCTTATTCTTACTCGCCTGGGGTAAGTAACATACAGTATAAAAAATATACCATTTTTGGGTGGATTATTCCTTTAAGGTTTCCAGGTGTTCCCTGTAGACTGGTTGACCTGAGTGAAGGGCAAATACAACAGCAGTTCGATGACATGCAAATAAAAGACTATTTAACAAGAATGATGAAACCAAAAATAGTAAACAAAACGATTAGAATTTTTAAGGTAAGATCTACTAAAATTTAAAAAGACTATTAAAAATAGATGAGGAGAAGTCTAGAGAAGTTGAGACAAATGGTAGAATTAACAATGTAGAAGAGGTATGGATGTGGTTTAGAGTAGTTATTGTGAACTGTCCAAAGACAGTATATGTTATTGTGGAAAGAGGAAGTCAAGTTAGTGGTACATATAAAATATTTTGGCAGATATTGATCAGCAAGGTATTGAAGTGAAGATTATAAAAAAGGTAAAAAACAAAAGTAAATTGGGTAGTGATATACAGTATATTAAAAATAAGACATGAGGATAGATTATATACACTATGATCTCTGTCCTAAATTTGAAGAAACCTATTTTAATAAAGTCCTCAAAAGGTTTAGGAAGAACAAGGAAGCCCCATTAGAGTATACACATGACAAAGATGGAAACATTATTGTATGATAAGAGATTTTCATGCAGAGGTGGAGAGAGCTGCTGGGATCAGGACACAGTTAGAGAGAACCAGAGAAATGTGGAGGTAGAGGCAGGATGCCAGGAGGGTGAAATGAGATGGCTCTTTCATACAGTTCACTCCAGAAATACTCAGGTATATAAATATTAAACTCACATACTGTGTTCTTACCCTAGCTTGGAAACAAAAAAGAGAAAATCCCCAAGACTGGGAAGCAGTCATTATACTTCCAGTACTTAAGAAGGGTGAATGTAATCACTGCTGCATCTTCTGTTGAGTGTGACTGAGAACATATGTTCCAGAATCTTGGAAGAACTCAAATTGAAGAGTCCCAGTATGACATCTCTGAGGAAGATAGAGGTAGAGGAAAGTTTGATAGAGAGGATAAAGGATGTGTACAGGGTTTGTTCAGCCTGCAGTACTCCACAGCTGTAATTCAAGGCCCTATTTTGTCCTACAATGAATGGGTTTCTTACTGCGCTCGCCCTATCAAACCTGCAGCACAAAGTCTCCTCTTCACAGTAGAAACTGTGACTTTCTTTTTTGACCACTGTTAAGTTGGGCCTGAAGCCATGTGCTGTGAGGGGCCTGTCACATAAGCTGATGACCCTCAGAAACTTGTCTCTGACTGGGTTGTGACTTTGGGTCTGCCAGATCTCTTCCTATCAAAGTTTCTTCAAGTTTCCAAGTGCCTTCGGATTGTGTAGGACACAATACTCATTGACACTTTGATTATTTTTGCAATTTTTCTAAATGGAAGGTCTACACTTCTAAAGGTAATAATGCTCTGTCTCATTTCATTTGTTAATTGCTGTTTTCTTTCAATTACCACTAGAATATTGTCCAAGTGGTACTTCAGAGGGTGTAGTAACACAGTCTATTCCAACTCTTCTTGATGACAGACAGGGTGTTTTTAAGTAATCAACAGAAGTTGGGACACCTGTGCAAATTGTTTGCTTCAACTTGCAAGACTTAATTTACTTTAATTGCTGCAGAACATCTGTAGGTTGTAACCTATTAGATGTTCCCTGAAGAAGGATCATTTGTAATCTAAAATTTCCTTTTTTTTAGTTTTTGCTAACCTAAACTTTAAATTTAAACCTCTGGCAGTTTACTGTGTACCTTTTCACCTTTTTAGGTTATTCATTGCATTTCATCTGATTAAATGTGAATAAAAACTGAAAAAACGGAGGTGTACTAAACATTTTGTGTAGTTCTGTATGTATATATACTGTATATATAAATTTACCTGACCAAGATGCCCATATGGGCTTACAAAGGAAGAAAACTTGCACAAAGATGGCCACCCCTCAGGTTGAAGCATCGCCATGGATTCCCACAGGGCATCATGGGATTTGCAGTTTGTTGGTTCAATTCTGTTAGAGAATCCATGGGTGGCGCCAGGTGGTGCTACAGTGACTGGGGAGCTATACTTTATGGGGCTCCAGCCTTACAAGAAGTGCTCCCAGGCCAAGTCGTGGGAACACTGGAAGTACTTCTGGGGATAATATAAAAGGAGCTGTCTTCCATAGCTCAGAGAGCCAGAGTCGGGAGGAAGGAGACGAAGCCTGCTGGGAGGAGTGGAGGAGGCAGTGATAAAGAGGGAGAGAAAAGAAGAGAAAGACAAAGAGTTGCTGTGTGCTTATTGCTGCACTTGTGTTGGTGGTGTGGGAAATTGAAAAGTGGTTTACACAATATATACTGTATATATACTGTATATATATACACTAGCTGTCCCTCACAGCTCTGCCCGCATAGTAGTAAAACAGGATAAACTTTAAAAATCAATAAGCAAACAGGTATTGCTAGCTAAGCGGAGGCAAGGTACACTCCAAAACGCAGAAGTACACCGACTCGAACGAAGGCTAGTGTGTGAGTGAGGAGGGCCCTGCCCGGCTCCCCACTCCTGACGTCACGCTTCCCCCTTCCCTTGGCCTGCAGCCTCTGTCTCCGATTAGCATGAATATATCACTCCTGCAAGAGAACTATGATTCTTAGCATGATGAGAGAAGTCGCAAAACCAACCAGAATATTCAAGCAAATTATAGAAAAGAAACCCAGTTTAAATCTGTTAAGTAGTTTTCTCGTTTGCCAGCTAAGTGGAGGTAATGAACATGCCCCGAGGCTGACGCATGAGTAAATTGTCATTGATACACAGAGAGATTTTTTGGGGGGACATCATATTTATCAATGGGGTGACCCAATCTGGTTTACAAAGGGAAATGGAAAGTAAACATGATAAAGGACAGCCGTTGTTGGTCACTTTGTGAACTCATGAGTTTGGATATATCTGTATTAACAAATACGATCTGTCCACAACAGACATAACTGAACACACACAGATAATATCTTAGAAGAGTATTTTGCTGTATTAGAGTCCCTTTTATACTCTTTATTATGTAGACTTTAACAGAATGCCCTAAATCCCATACACTTATCTCACAGTTAGGTACTGTAATTCAGCACTTTCTCCCCCTTCCCTTTTATGTTTACAACCTCATGCAATTAGACAGTGTAAAAAAACACAGAGGAGTTTAAGGTAGACATTTATTCATCCATCCATCCATTATCCAACCCGCTATATCCTAACTACAGGGTCACGGGGGTCTGCTGGAACCAATCCCAGCCAAAATAGGGCGCAAGGCAGGAAACAAACCCTGGGCAGGGCGCCAGCCCACCGCAGGGCACACACACATACACCCACACACCATCCATCCATCCATTTTCCAACCTGCTGAATCCGAACACAGGGTCACGGGGGTCTGCTGGAGCCAATCCCAGCCAACACAGTGCACAAGGCAGGAACCAATCCCGGGCAGGGCGCCAACCCACCGCAGGACACACACAAACACACCCAGCACACACTAGGGACAATTTAGGATCGCCAATGCATCTAACCTGCATGTCTTTGGGAGGAAACCGGAGCGCCCGGAGGAAACCCACGCAGACACAGGGAGAACATGCAAACTCCACGCAGGGAGGACCTGGGAAGTGAACCCGGGTCTCCTAAGTGCGAGGCAGCAGCACTACTCACTGTGCCACTGTGCCACCCATTTATTCATGTATTATAGATAATATTTCCAAATATATGAAAGCAGAATCAAAATAGAGGTGTTGATAAATTAATATTAATACAACTTAGATGACATGCTACCAGGTGGAATACTGTCTTATTTTGTTCCATCATTTGTCTGGATCCAGCATAGTCTGTACATGGAGTGGCAGACAGTATAGCTCTTCTACATTGGTAAGGCTTTTAGAGATGACAGAAGAGAGAAGAGACTGAGGGGAGGGTGAGCCTTGTCTTATACTGGTCCAAATTCTTTGGTATACCTCTGGACCAATGAATGCAGGCAACTCCATTGGTTCAGCCAATCCTATTTTAGTACAACTAGACCAATAGGTATATGAACTTTTCATACCCGCTCTCCAGTTTAGCCTTTCTTCCAGTTGGTTGGGGGGTTTGGACTTGTAAGCTCTTACAAACTAAGTACCCCCTACACCTGGTCCACTTTGGTTAACTCACCCCCCTCCCCCACCACAAATGGCTCAATAAAAATGTTATTTGATCTAGTAGAGTCATAAATGTGCTAAAGCCACAACTGGTTACACAGCCTTCATCCCTACAAGACATACAAAATATTGATCAGCTTTATGCTAGATATTACTCATCTGTTTTACACTCCACCACAAGGTGGAAGTTAACGTAAAGGTGAGGTAGGCACCAGGAGAGGACAACATAACAACGTTACAGGCAGGAAGAGAAGGCTTATTGTAAATGATGCACACGCTGTGCAATAAAATCTATGAATAAAAAACAATGTCCACCAGATTGGGGTTAAGCCCTTACCATCCCACTGCACGAGAAGAATGACAAAACAGAATGCAGTGATTAGCAGGGTATGAGTCTTTTGAGAATGAAGAGATCTGTGGATGATATAGTGCTTGCTTCATAATTTACCTGTATCTTTTTTCACACACAGTTCTCAGAAGGTTCATGCATGGGCACATTATTATTTGAGTAAAAAGTTCATTTCGTTTTATGCAACACTTTCGGCAATGTTCACTAACTCTTCGTATCAAAAAATCAGAGTTGCTTTGTCTGTGAAAGTTTCCTTGTACAATTTATAGGAATGCAGCATAATAATCACACTAAAGAAATGAACAATTATGACAAAAGAAAAGAATGTAATGGTGGTCATATTTTATACAGTATATAATTAAATGTTTTATTTTGACAATATCTGCATGTTTGTTTATTTCTAAACACAATCCAGTTTTGAGCCAGGGAAGTCTGGAGATTAGGGTGCAAGGCTGGAAACAGCCCTGGACAGGACTCAGTGCCATTGCAGCATTCTGAGAGCGCTTCAGGCTATTAATTCATTTAGATGAAGCAGCATGCAAATACAAGAAGGACGGTAGTAAATGACAGATAAAGAAGATGCCTAGGGCTATTAAATTATAACATTTGACAAATGTGCATACCAGTAATTTAAACCAGTTTATTAATCTGCATTGTTTTATATTAAAAAATTTACTTGGGTTAAAAAGCATCTCTTGGATTACTTTACATTATTTCAGCATGTGCAGCACCAGAACATT
This sequence comes from Polypterus bichir lapradei, assembly GCA_026402145.1. Lineage (NCBI taxonomy): Eukaryota > Metazoa > Chordata > Cladistia > Polypteriformes > Polypteridae > Polypterus > Polypterus bichir. The sequence continues at coordinate 23,080,238 of JANRMT010062854.1, read as the reverse complement.
GACCCATAACTCCCTGAGGTAAAACGTGGTGTTTTACAGACTTCTCTTCTTGTAAGAAACAATATTCTCCTCCTAGGTGGAACTGTTTCTAGACATAATATAAATTGTAATATGCCATTACTCTGTTGATTCAAATTTCCTACAAATAAAATGTCATTCAAGAGTTGGGATTAAATGTGCAGTGTACAGATTGGCTTCTGATTGTTTTAAACACAGAAAAAAAGATTATATTCTGACGGTGCTTTGTAGAATTAAGAGATCTCTAAAGTAGAGCCCCACTAGGACTACTGGTCCTTTAAATTTATATGAATGACTGAATGACAAAATGTGGCAAACAATGCTGTTAAATCTGTAGATGGCACTAAACTAACAAGGTTAGGAAATACCATGGAGTTGAATAAATTTCAACATCAGCATCTGACTGGAAATAATTCATTAGTATATAATCATAAAGCTAAAGCTACTTGACCCATTAATACACTAATAGTATAGATAGGGTTTGTTTTTCTCTCAATAAAATTTCCCTTTGGTGTTTTGGTTTGAAAGGTGTGCCTATGGGCACAATTTTTTCACCAATTTGTGAATAATTGTATGTTGCGATAATAGATTAGCTACAACCATCTGTGGCACAAAAATTGGGTTTGCTGTATGTTAAGTGAAATAACGTTGTACTGACAATATCAGAATTTTACAAATGTTCTTGGATTTTCATTAACATAATCCACACACATGATAAAAACATCAACTGTATTTTGTTAGTTATGAATACAAAGACATACAACACCAATGTTTTAGAAGTATAATCTCTAATGGCCTTCTCCAGTAAAGCATGCAGATGTGCTATATCTACTCTCCCCTGCTTGTTTCCATTTTATTTGCCCTGAACATAAATAGACAATCAGTTTTCTAAAGTTGACATGCTCACCACCACCTTAAGAAATTTTTCAGTCATGATTTCAGTTGAAAAGTCAGGAAGACGTAACAACTAAGGAGGCTTTTGCACCTCATTAAGGTGGCCGTTGGAACACCACACTCCAGACCACTGTAGAGAACATTTATATTATTCACTGGGACTGATGTTAAGGCCGTGCTAGTGCATTACAGCACTGAAAATGCCTGAAGCAAAATATCTCTTGAATTGCAAAGCATGGAATGAGAATTTTAGCTTATTTATTCAGGTCTGAATAAAGCAATGCACTCCTAAACATCAAACCCATCTCTTTTTATTAACTCTGCACAGGGGTGAGGTTTAGGCAGCCTGTGCATTTTTCATGGTTTGAATATGTTAGACATGTATATATAGTGGATGGGGTAAGTGATAGATAGATAGATAGATAGATAGATAGATAGATAGATAGATAGATAGATAGATAGATAGATACTTTATTAACATTAATATCTAACCTGGACAGATATATAAGGTGACAAGTGGTTTTCATATCATAAAACATTCAAAACATGTTATCTACCCCTCAGAAAACTGTGAGCTTGCAAGCTTTGCATGGTTGGAAGAATTCTCTTGGTTTTCATGTGATGTCGATATGCCAGTCTTTCCAAGGTACTGATGAAGTGCACTAAGCACAAGACCTTCTGTGAGAGGCCGAAGAAACGAAGAACAGTCCAGGCCAGGCCAGCATGGACAGAGGACTTATGTCTCACTTTTAGCATTCTTGTACCTTTAAATTGTATAAAATGTGACTTTCAGACTTAACTGCAGGCTAAAATACACTGAAGAAAAACAAGCCCACTTCAATTAAGCCATTTAAAAACCAAATAGCTATACTTACTTCATAATTCGACTCGCCCACAAAGGTTTGGAAAAGATGTTCAACAGGATAATTGCCTTGATATCATGTGAAAAGCCCACCTGCTGACATGCAGAGCACTCAGTATGCTAAACTAAGAGTCTTGCTGAGCTGTGTCATGTATGCATATTTAGATATTTGTGTTTTGTTCAAGTTTTTCCTTTATCATTAGTGGTTATAATCTTACACCTTTGCTTTTGGTCTCTGCTAAAGAATCCTGTAGTGATTTCTACATATTTTGTTACCCTGAAAGGCTTGGTTTTCCTTAAAGTATTTTCTCCAGTCCTACCTTGCGTCCTGTGTTGGCTGGGATTGGCTCCAGCAGACCCTAGTGACCCTGTAGTTAGGATATAGCAGGTTAGATAATGGATGGATGGATGTTTTCTCCAGTGGGTCCACATTTTGAGTGAGTGAAGCACAATCTGATTACTAGTAAATTGGCAACAATTATTAATGACCAGATCACACACAGGGGACTTCTTACAAGACTTTCCTTCCAGATCCAACCAGACAGGAGCGTATTCAGCACTGACTTCATCTTTCCACTGTCTCAAAATGACAAATATCGGCAATCCAGTAGTATATCTGAAAGTCAGGCGACGCCAGGCCACCTTCTCCTTTTGATCCTTGTAAAGCATGAGATTTTAATACATGGCCTTTTTCTGCCTTCCATATAAATGAGCTAGTAATGGTAACCTTTTTAAAAAAGGATTTATTAATGATTATAGGAAAACTCCAAAACAGGAACAAAACGTTTATGGAGGATTTTGATTTTTAGCTTTATTAACTCTGCTTGCTAGAGAGGGGTGAAGAGTTCTCTATCTATTGACATCTTGTTTAGTGCTTCCCATCAGACAAACGTGTCCTTAAAAAGATCTTTAAGTATCCTAGTAGCTGTAATTCCCAGACACTTAACCTATTCTAAAACAGGCAGTGCTTTTTAATAATGGAAATATATTTTCAGATACCTTACCATCTCCACAGTAAGACTAGAACACTGTCATTGATGTATCATGTAACCTTAGTTCTGGGTGATTATCTGTGAGATGAGCCCTTTTGTTTGTAGCAGGTTTGTCACCCAAAAATCAGGAATAGATATTTTATCTGTAGATGTATCATTTGAATATATCTGTTTAAAATTATAGAAGCTGCATACATGTATATTATCATCTCATGTGCATGTCTCCAATCCATTCATTTATAGTTTTCCCAAAAAATATATTTTAAACTCTCACATAAAAGGAAAATGTATTTCAACATTGTTCTGTTCTTAAACATTATTAACAGTTCCACGTTAATTAAGTGTGGGGACAAACATGCTGTGACACTCTGTGTTCCTTTCTTTTTTATATAAACTTGCAGAGCATTTTTGCAGCTCATGTCTGATTTTCATTTCGCATGGAGTTGAATTGTGCCATTCAGGCTGGTTGTGGGACAAATCACCCACATTATACTTGTAAACCCAAAATGTAATGTCATAAGAGATTTGAGCCGAGTTTAATTCTTTTTATTTTCTCTGTGTGAAAGGTGGAATGAAACCCATAAAGGAAAAATGTGTTTCTCTTTCATTATATTAGACCAGAGGTCCTCAACTCTGGTCCTGGAGGACAACCATGGCTGCAGGTTTTCATTCTAACCCTTTCCTTAATCAGTGACCTGTTTTTGCTGCTAATTAACTTCTTTTGAATTAATTTCATTTGACTTGCTCTTAAAGACTCAGACCCCTTAATTGTTTCTTTTTCCTTAATTAGCAGTCAAATAATAGTGAGATACACAATGAGCCAAAACATGACCAGCAAACTGTGTCCATCATATAATATCTGAAAATAAAGAAAGATAAAGGTCTCAAGAATACTGGTCTGCTCAGGTCAACAAAACATTTTAAAAGTGCTCTTAGAAATGAGAAAATCAACAATTTCAGAACTGTATGCTATTAAATAATGAGAGTAGCAACAAGCCATGGAATTAAAGAACGGGTTTAATTAACGACAAAACTTGGCTCCTAATTAAGAAACTGGTTGGAGTGAAATTGTTTGGAGTCTGAGGCCCTGACTTAGTTGGTCTTCTGTTGGCTCCCTCACTTCACATTTCATTTCTGGGGGTGGGGATCGATCTGTTCTTAATTTTTCTCTTTGTAAAAACTTGATTGCTTTGTATGGATTGTAATACAATTAATAAAAATAAATAAATAAATAAAAAAAATAAAAAAAATAAAAAAATAAATAAATAAAATGAAAGGAAGAGGAGTTAATTAGCAACAAACGCAGGTCACTAATTAAGAAAAGAGTTAGAATGAAAACCTGCCGCCACTGGGACACTCCAGGACCAGATTTGGGGACGCCTGTATTAGACTGTATGCATGAAGAATTTTACATTTTATATTAATCAGATTTCTGGCATTCTTGTCAGTTGGTGGGGAAACACAGTTTTTTGGAGCAGCTGATTCTCATTTGGCAATACTTGCAAAAGTATACATTTCATATTAAGTGATGCTTTATCTGCAACATGTTTAAAATCTAAGTAAGCCCATATTTCACAGATTAACTGTTGTGTAGGCCACTAATACAAGACTGCTTGCCTAACACTGTGTGGTGTGTTGAGGAAAATGTGGCCATTTTTTACTGTAAATGCCAACAGCAACAAAATAAAAGTATTCAACTGTTATTCAGCAGAACCAAATGCTCACATTACAGTTAAAATGAAAAAACGAGTTTGTCTGAACTGCAGCCTGCCCCTCATTTGCCAGCTGAGCCAATAATCACAAACATGAATGTGTTCAATCAAGATAGCATGAAAGCAAGGTCCAGAACTCGGATATTCACGGCTACAGTGCTCCATGTTTCCTAAACAACTGTTAAACATCAGAACAATGCTTTATAGTACTTTGATTTGATTTGTTCCTGACAACAATAACGGATAAAAGTAAAAAAATATAAAAAATGTATCTAATTTAAGTAGTTTTTACACATTTAAGTTATCATTTTGCACAGAAACCTAGATGCAATTTCTGTAAATAAAATGCACAAACAAATAATAGAGAAATGAAATAATGAATATGATCAGTTATCAGTATTGAAGCATAAATTGTGCAAGGATATATTACTTTATATAGAAATAATGTATTTATGGTACAAAATGTGATTTTTTTTGTAACCATATATTTAAAATGAATAAAATGTTTAAAATGTCAAAAATGAATAAATTCGGAAATTTGGGAAAATGAAACAGCTCTAGAATCTGTGTTACTTACCCCTCAGGTCTAAAATCGGGTATCGTTCTGCCCAAAGGCAATCTGTCACTAAGAAAAGCATTATAGCCATAGTACTGGAATTTCTTCAGTGCAATTCTTCTGTTCTCTGGACTAAGGTCTTGCCCCCAGTGCTTAAATAAGGAGGAATCAGAAAAGGACTCTATGGCTTTCTCATCTGTCTTCTGTGGCACCTCTGCAAAAAATAGTGGAAAAGAAAACATAATTTAGAAAAACAAGGCACAGTTATTGAGTGAATTTTCTACAGAATTAAGTATTTTTATTAAATCCTTTACATCAGAAAGCTGTTAAAGATCTGAGGGTAGCAACACCAATATTAACCAGCAAGGGGCACTCTCGGTTCCGACATGACTTAAGAATAAATATACATTAAATCAATGTTATTGGTTGTCTGTCTGTTTCACAAAAACCTGCAAACCACCGGGCATTGAACCTTGATCTTGGGCTTAGTTGAGAGCTTGTGATGTGACACATGCTCCTGTAGTAAAAAAAAAAAAAAAAAACCCAGGCTACCTAAATTGGGCCCCGGATCCTTCTAACAGCAAACATTGGCATAGTAGTGTGCCATGGCTGATAGGAAAAGAGCATCAGTGTGGGCATGTGTCATGGATGACAAGAAGAAAAAAAGTAGCAACATCTGCTGTACATGAAGCACACTGCACAGAGCGATCAGAATTGTGTCAAACACGGAAAGCTAGCTGTGCAAACTGACATCTGATTGGGTCTTTACTGCAGACCAGTCGTTTTTGTTTCATAATTATACCATGAAAAACAACAAAATTTGCAACCTCAGCTTAGCATCAAACCAAAAACAGGAGCCATTTTACTGACAATGTATGAGATACTGTATAATGACAGGGCAGGATACTGCCACACATACCAAAGTGAGTTGTCAGCCTAAATAGAGAACCACTGAGCAGCTTGCTAACGCTGTGGCCCATTACCATACCAGAGAGTGCACAGCATGAATTTAAAGAGGACCTTTCAGATGAATTCAGTGAAAAATAGGTGCATAAACCACCCATCTTTGAGGACCACAGGTCCTGTGATGAGTCATGTTAAGATTCTCATAACCACTGTGGGATAGTGTGTGCCAAACCCATGGGACTATTGGGAAGCAAAGCCAGCCTGGTACTCCTCAGTGCAACTCTGTGGTGTGGACAACATGCAAGAACATCTGGAACAGCTTGAGAGCTCTTCTCAAAAGCACCTTAAGAGTTTTGATTGGCCACTGGGTAACTGAAATGTACATTTGGAGGGAATATCCATAACTGATCTTGACCACAGTCTTAAAAAGACCCTTCTATCTAGTTTTCAATTTAGACTGGAGTTGGTGGGCCACTGAGGACAACGATTCACTACAGGAATGTATCATTAGATATTATTAATTATTAATAAAAATACATTTTTAAATGAAAACATTCCCCCTTTTGTTATTAGCGGGGTCCCCTGAGTCATTTAGTTGGACTTGGAGTCAGCTATTTAGCACACCATAAAGTCAGCATATGGTGCGGAAGATGTCCTCTAGTTGTACCAGGCTTTGACCATAACATGTCTCTTTCTGCCAGTTAAAAGGGTAAATAATGAATTAAAAATATATGCAAAGAAATTTATAGGAAAGGCAAGATATGACTGCCATAGCCCATAACAATCAATTTGTAGTCTTTGAAAAAACCTATGACCCTCATTTACAAAGTGACTATTGGTGTGAACATAAATCTGAGCGCTGGACAAAGATCTGTCTAGCAAGCATTTAATATAATGTAATTTCATCATCAGATAATAAATCTCATTTTCTGTAATGATATACTTTATCTGAATGGAAGTAAAATGCACAAGAAGCATCTTATCTGGAAAGGACATTCCTTCAAACTACTTTATCACTGTGAAGAGTTCCTCATGAAAAGACACTAGGGAAAAAACAAAAGAAAATTCACTGAATTCCTAACTGAATTTTTTTAAGGAGATGTGTAATACCAGGCATATTTTATTTGGTGGTGTAACCATTATAGTTGTAATTAGATATGGATATGCAGGATTATTCATATAGTTTCAGTAAATAACCTACATCACGTCTTAATGTTGTTCATTACAGACTGGTTAAGGGAGCACTCATTAATGAATATAAGAGTATAGACATCTTGAATAGTGCCTGTTTACGACAGGCCCTTTGGCTCAAGAAAGCATTGACAAAACCACAGCTGTCCCTACATGCATCATCTAGTTTACTGAGTCCAAAAATCACAAAATAATTTCAGAGAAATACAAGAACATTGACCTTTCAGTTTTCTAAATTTTCCTAATACTGTTAATTATGAAGTTACACACAGTGATTAGACAATTAAACAATGTATTAAACTGCTGAAGATTCAAATAAAGAAAACATTTTGGAAGAGGTTGAACATAGAGGATGGTTCGTGCACCAAGGCAATGACTCGGCACAGACCTCAGCTACTATTAACACATTTTTGGCTCAAAAAATATTTTTGCTTTACATCCTTTCAGTTGACTATTTCTCTGTTATTTTTGGGAAATGCATCCCTGAGTGACTTTGAAAAGGGCCAAACTGTGATGGCTTGTGTGGAAGAATAATTTTAGGGTAACATAGCATTCATCTTAAAGAAATAGCATAAAGGCTTAATAAATGTCAGAAACCTGTTCAGGCACACCAGAAAACCAGATAAAGGTCAAGTGAACAACAAAATGTACACTGAAATATAAGAGTTAGTTTAGCAAAAATCCTGAGATGGTCAAATAAAGAATGTACTAGAAGAAAGGTTGTTGTAATATACAAAATGCACAGAAGGATGTCTAAGCGATGACTAAGAAATGAGCAGATGTCCTGTAAACAACGAGAATGGACAGTTGTTATACGCACAGAAATTTCAAGGGTGGTAGCTCATCTCAAAAGGCATAAGAGGAACAAGAATATACTATAATAGACTTTTATTTTATATAAATCATTTGGGTGTAAACCAATGAACCAACCAGAGTAAAATGTATGCATTGATTGACACTGTATATAAATTCAACAGTTTATAAAATAAGATAGATAGATAGATAGATAGATAGATAGATAGATAGATAGATAGATAGATA
>JANRMT010062854.1:23054715-23072056 GCA_026402145.1 Polypterus bichir lapradei | reverse complement strand
ATAGATAGATAGATAGATAGATAGATAGATAGATAGATAGATAGATACTTTATTAATCCCAAGGGGAAATTCACATAATCCAGCAGCAGTATACTGATACAAAGAAACAATATTAAATTAAAAAGTAATAAAAATGAAAAAAGTTAGCATTTACTCCCCCGGGTGGAATTGAAGAGTCGCATAGTGTGGGGGAGGAAAGATCTCCTCAGTCTGTCAGTGGAGCAGGACAGTGACAAAAGTCTGTCACTGAAGCTACTCCTCTGCCTGGAGATGATACTGTTCAGTGGATACAATGGATTATTTATGATTGACAGGAGTTTGCTTAATGCCCGTCGCTCTGCCACAGATGTTAAACTGTTCAACTTTACTCCTACAATAGAGCCTGCCTTCTTAACAAGTTTGTCCAGGCGTGAGGCGTCTTTCATCTTTATGCTGCCACCCCAGCACACCACCGAATCTCTATTCTTTGTTTCTCTGACCATTCTGTAACAGACTGCTTTTGAAGAATGCTCCATCCAAGGCATTTTGCTGAGGAGTAATTAAAAGACACAATGAACACCTTTTCTCCTGTCTGATTACTGAATTGTCTTGTTAGAGGATGTTTCTTTCTTTAATAATACCTACCAAAGTCGCACAAGAAACAACAACTAGTAAACCAGCAAAAGGTTCATTGCATCCAAGGTTCATTAATGGACGGGGCCTGTCTGGCCTGACCCTACAGAAAAGCTACAGTAGAACAAATTGTTGAAAAATGTAAAAAATGTGTCAGAACATACAGTGCAACGCAGTTTGCTGTGAATGGGAGGGTGACATAGGATGGTCAGCGTGCCCATGCTGACCCCAGTCCACCACTGAAAGCTCCTACAATGGGCATTTGAGCATCAGAACTGGAAGAAGATGGCCTGGTCTGGTGAATCATGTGTTCTTTTAGAGCATGTGGACAGCATCATTTACCTGAGGAAGAGATGGCAGCAGGAAGCACTATGGAAAGTAGGCAAGCCAGTGGAGGCAGTGTGATGCTCTGGGCAATGTTCTGCTGGGGAACCTTGGGTCCTGGCATTCGTGTGGATGTTACATTGACATATACCACCTACTTAAAGATTGTTGCAGACTACATACTTCATGGCAATTGTATTCTTTTATGGCAATGTCCTCTTTCAGGAGGTTAATGTGCTTGCTCAAGAATGGTTTGAGGAACATGACAAAGAATTCAGGATGTTGGCTTGGCCTCCAGAGCTTAATCTGATTGAGCATTTGTGGAATGTGCTGTAAAAACAAGTCTGATCTATGGAGGTCCCTCCATGCAACTTTCAGTACTTAAAGGACCTGCTGCTATCGTCTTGGTGCCTGATACCACAGGACACCTTCAGAGGTCTCGTGAAATCCATGGGTCAGAGCTGTTTTGGCGGCCCAAGGAGGACCCACACAATATTATGCTGGTGGTTTTAATGTTGTGGGCTGATGGGTGTATAATGGGAAAATGCCTACTAGTGCCTCTCCTCACCTAGAGTAGTACCAAACAAGATTACAGATAGTTATAGAAAGTGTGATTTGTAATTTTGCATTTATCAAAGTAAACAGAAACTAAACTAAACCAAAATTTCTCATTGGGTTTAAGTATATGTATTTCATTTCTGACTTCCACTTGATCCCCAGTTCACTTCAGCAATAGCATACAATGGCTCTCAAGACTCCAGCAAATATATAAGAGACTTTTATTTAACAGAGGCGTCTAAGAAGCATATCATGCAAGAAGTTAATCCTGCCCTATAATCTCAGATGTGCTAACAATTCTTCGTTCACACAAAGTTTTTCTAAATATGAATATATAAGAACTTTTTAGGATATAGCTAATAGAATGTAAATCTTTGACAAGCACATGTTCTTAAAAGGTAAATTAGGATGATCTAAACCTTAGTAATGAGATGTACACATGGTGGATAGACTTAAGGTAATTCTAGAGAAGCCCTAGCAAGCTTTAAAGCAGATTCACAAAAGTCAGTATAAGGCACATTCCTAGCAGTCTTATGGCTCTCTTTCAAGTAAACGTTCAGGACCGCTGCATCCTTTAGGACAATCGTTGCTTATTTAATATATTTATAAGGCCTTGTGAGCCTAAGAACCCAAGATGCTAAACTTATGAAAATGATTTTCCCCAACAAGGTTTAGCAATTTTCCACCTCCCAAAGTATTATACAAGTACCAGCCTTCCTAGTCTTTTCTGTTACTCCAAATCCTGTACTTTTATCCTCCGTAACAGTAAGCCTTATACCAAGTTAAATTCCAATATACTACACTAACTTTAGTAATGGCAAGGAGAAGCCTTTAAGCTCTGAATCACTTTTGAGGAAGGGGCAGAATTATATCGCTGAAGGACAAAAACTTCATAGCACACTGTGATGTCCTGATGGCCTCCTACTGGCTCACCAGGACCTCCCCATTGCTCTGGGGCCTTTACAGTATTTACATATTTTACTGTATATATAATTTGGTTGTGACAAATACACTTTGATTTAATTTGATGTAACATTTGGTGTTGTTATCAAACTTCTTGACACTGAGATACAGTTTAGGGGCAGCATAGGCCCACCCTCTGCCCCCTCTCTAAACTTTTGGGCCTTGATAGATCCCATACTTTTGAAAACCCAACCACTCCTAAATAAAAATGTAGTTTGAAGAAAACAGATTTTTTTTAACTCTACACTGAGACTGTCACAAAGCTCTTCACAATGAACAGACCGTTAAGTTTACTTTCTATTCAAACTGCAGACCTCTAGACACAATTTTTTGCAATAAAACTATCAAAAAGATATCCATTATGAGATGTGTATTCACATTTTCAAAGAGAATGTTGTTATCAAAGAGATTAGTAGGGAGATTACATCACTCACCAATTTCAGATTGAATTTAAGAAGGCCATGATGTGAATTGTGAATTGTGACTGGCAGTCTGTTATCTTCGACTCTGAGGCTTAGGCCTCTTGTGCGGTTCCTCTGGGTATAAGGTAAAATGAAGTTAGCCTTCTATAGACAGTCCTTAAGGATGTTTTAGTATATTTGGTTGTTTTTTTTTTAAATCATCACTGTACGAGATTATGTCTGCAGTTTCGACTATAAGATTATGTAAAGAGTCATCCACAAAGCTTCACGTTATTACATTATGTATGTCAATGGTTTATTCATATTTATGTACAGAAGAGCACACACATAACCAGACATGGGAGACCTAAGTTAACGATCGGTGTTGCTTATCAAAATTAATAAATGTTAAAGTCGAACACATGTGACACATGTTAGTGTCCTTTTTCTGATGAAGAATTGCTGCATGGTGTTTCCTGGATGGGAGTCCGCAATGAACTCATATTTGGATTTTCCTTTGAGACATCACTAGAGACAGAAATTAGCTGTGATAACACAAAAGGAAATTATCATCTAATTTTAGCAGATTTTATCCAGTGGCTAGCATTTATAATGCAACAGTCCAAATCATACAAAAAATACAACATAAAGGAAATTCTGTATGGAGGCACAGTGATAGTTCTGCTCCCTCGCACCTGTGGAGTAAGGAGACTGAAGTTCACTTCCCAGGTCCTCTTTGCATGGGTTTCCTCCAGGAGGTCAGGTTTCCTCCTACAGTCCAAAGTCATGCAGGTTATGTAGATTGGTGATGCTAAATTGTCCTGTGTGTGTGTGTTTACCCTGTAAAGGACCAGCACCGTATTATGGGGATTGTTCCTTCCTTGTGCCCTATGCTTGCTGGAATAGGCTCCAGCCACACGTGACTAAGTGGGCTTAGAAAATGGTATGGTATGGATCTTCTGTACACCAAGGTCATCTGAAAGGCATGCAGTTTAGATTTCCCAAATTTCTAAATTTGCCTTGTGTGAGTGTCAACATGTGTGCGAGTTTGGACTCAATGGACTGGCACTCCTGTCTTGTCCCCAACATGCCTGAGAACCCTGATTTGGATCGAGCAAGGTTTTAAAATTTTTAATTAAGTTATCACAACGTAAATGACAGATTATTTAAAACTTCTGGAATAAATCAAAGTCATCTAGTTATATGAGTACTGTCACTGATATTAACAAATAGCTCTTGTGCATGTTAAAGTCAACTCATTGGGGACTTTTCATTTGTCATATCAATGATTTCTTTTCCAACAGTAGAATGCATCAGGCTTTGATTAACTTTTTTTAGATATCTTTCATAAAAATGATGAAAACATAAATCATCAATTTTTTACCCCCAAGGAGAAAAATGTATGTGTCTGGAAAATTCTTATACTGTATATACATACAGCTATAATTCTGGCATCTAATACTTAAAACAAGAAGTGAAAATACAAGGTACGTTTTTTGAAAAATCAGCAATGTGACTTCATCGTATTTCCCATCATGCTGTCTTTGAACTGATCTTTAATTTATAGAGAATGTCAAGTCAACAACCATTCTCATTAAGCATTCTCTGAAAGCACTTCTTTCATTGCAGAATGACAGGAAGTCAAGGTAAGCTTACAGTATCTGGTAGCAGGGAGGCATCTACGCCAAAGGGATGCCAGTTTACAGGACATTTACAAATAAACTCCATTGTTAAGGCTGAAGTAATTAAATATAATTTAAATCTTGTTAAAGAAGCAAAATGTTTATACAGTTGAAAATAAATCAAGAATAAACATACACAATACAGAGCTGACCTCATTGTTAAGTTAACTGGAGAATCATTACTTTTAATTCTATACCAGGGGTCTCCAACTCCAGTCCTGAAGAGCTACTGTGGCTGCAGGTTTTCACTCTAACGCTTTTCTTAAATAGTGACCAGATTTTACTGCTAACTAACTCTTTGCCTTCATTTTAATTGATGCAAAACTTAAGGCTCAGGCCCCTTAATTATTTCTTTTTTCCTTAATTAACAACCAAACAATATTAAGACACAAAATGAACCGACACATAAACAACAACCTGCATCCGCCACACAATAACTGAAAATAAACAAAGGTGAAGGCCTCAGTAATGTTGATCTGCTCAGGTCTACAAAACATTTTGACAGCGCCTTTAAAAAAAGAAAATCACCAGTTTTGGAAATGTCTGCCATGGCAGAATGTACGCCATGGAATTAAATAACGGGTTTAATTAGCAACGAGAATTGGCTTCAAATTAAGAAATTGAACTGAAGTTGGTTGGAGTTTGAAGACCCCAACTTAGTTGGTCATCTGTTGACTCACTTCACATCAAATTTATGTTTAGGTGCTGTTTAAGGAAAAAAGAATCAATTCAGTGGTCAGAGTCTCAAGAAAAGCCAATTAAAATAAAGGGAAATAGTCAATTAGCAGCAAAAACTGGCCACTAATTAAGAAAAGAGTTAGAATGAAAACTTGCAGCCACAGTAGCTCTCCAGGACTGGAGTTGGAGACGCCTGTTCTATAGTATTTCTGGCAACCAAATCTACCGCATAATATCTTTAAAATTCTCCAAAAAAAGAACAAATATGCCCCTCCCCCAAAAAAATTTTAATTAGGTAATGCAAAATAATGATAAAATAAATGTGTTTATTTGAACAACATGCCTGTTGTCAGCATATGTGAACATCCATTAAAAATCGGTTCCGACTTGTATTTGTTTCATCTCCGTGTGAAAAACTACAATTCTTGAGTGAAGGACGCGGTCCAAATGAGAGTGTGAGTAAGTCTTTCATCTTTTGGCAAGCAGGTGACCTGAGGCTGTCCTTTAATTGGCTGCTTTCTGATTTTTCTGGGAAAGCATCTCTCTGTGTCCTGGACACTCCCATATTTATTGTCAACGAATTAGTATTGCTTTTTTAATCTAAAGTGATTGGACAATCATCAACACACTATTTCATGTTCACATCAATCGTTCACAGTTCACACCTGCTATTAATGTAACTAGATGAGTGAGCGTGCCTTTAGGGAAATGGCAACTTCAAGCGGAACTTCAGAAATCAAAGAAAATTTGGTTATTTCTTTAATGAAACGCTCCTTCATAAATCTTTCATTTGAAGTATAAAAAGAAGATAAAAAAGCTTGGACTGGACTGACGTGACTTAAGAATTCATCAGCAAGCAAGTGATTGAGGACAAGCAGATAGATAGATAGATAGATAGATAGATAGATAGATAGATAGATAGATAGATAGATAGATAGATACTTTATTAATCCCCATGGGGAAATTCACATTTGTTTCTGTCCGCTATAACTGTGCTAAACCCAGGTAGCTCGACGTTAGCATCTGGGATGTTAGTTGTTAGTCACGTTTCACAAAATCACAACAAACTGCATAGGCCCTGACATTTTTCACCAACGCAGACAGTTCATTTATCTTATTTGGTATCTTATTTGGTAGTGAGTTCACATTTCCCAGGAACACAGAAGGCACCGAAGGCTTGTATCGCCACTTCCTCACTAGCCGCTTAGCCTTTTGCTTAGCGCCAGCTCTGCTGCCACGATACTGCCTTCTTACTTCATCAGGTAAATAGGGAACCACACTGGCATGGGCCTTTGTTCTCAGTGCTAGAAGTTGACTACCTGAATAGACGAGTCTCAGCGTGTAAAAATCCATGTATAAGTAGTAAAAAGTGTCCAGGAAACGTATCCCCATAAAGGAAAGTGGTAGGAGTGATCAGAGAGATAGAGAAAAAGGTAGAAATATAAAGGTGTACATGGAGCTGCTGGAAAGGCTGCCACTCATGCTGGCGCCTAACTGACAAACATGCGGAATTACCAGAAAGATAGTCAGTCAGTCAGTCATTGTCCAACCTGCTATATCCTAACACAGGGTCACGGGGGTCTGCTGGAGCCAATCCCAGCCAACACAAGGTGCAAGGCAGGAACAAATCCCCGGGCAGGGAGCCAGCCCACCGCAGGGCACACACACACACACACACACACCAAGCACACACTAGGGACAATTTAGGATTGCCAATGCACCCAACCTGCATGTCTTTGGACTGTGGGAGGAAACCAGAGTACCCGGAGGAAACTCACGCAGACACGGGGAGAACATGCAAACTCCACGCAGGGAGGACCCGGGAAGTGAACCCAGCAGATAGACAGATAGATAGATGTGAAAGGCACTATATAATAGATAGATGTGAAAGGCGCTATAAAGAAGTGCCGCTTTAGTTTGTCCCCACAAAAACTGCACCTCCGCCCAAATTTTTTTCACCAGCCGCCACTGATCCAACTGCTGAAATAGGCTAAGCCCTTTTGACAATGGTGAGTGCATAAACTGGGCTCAGTACTGGAGGGATGGAGGGAAGTAAAAGGCTTTAGTACCAATAAAAAGATATGCTGATTTATAGACTCCTCCATAATTGAACTAAGTATACCTGTATATTGGTAGTGATACTTATTGATCTATCCATTTTAATAATCATTACTTTTAAATCAAATGATTCTTTTAGACATGTTAGTTATTTCAAAATATATATTGTTATACAACTGAAGCACAGGCAGCTTAAGCAAAATACAAAGTCATTAACCTGTTGTGTTTCAGAGCCCCCAGAATCCTCGCCAGTACCCTGCACTCTTCATTATTGTAATGCAGGGGTGAGCAGTGTCGCTCCTGGAGGGCCACTGTGGCTACAGGTTTTTGTTTCAGCCCAGTTGCTTAATTAGAAAACAATTCTTGCCAATAACAGATCTTACTTAATTTTATGGTTTATTAGTGTTTTAATTCTGCAATGTCAGGTCGTTCTTATATTGTAGAGTTTTTTCCTTCCTAAGGATATCATTCAAATTACAGAAACCCGAAACAGAATAGTAATTCTTTTTTTCTCTTCAGTTTCCTTTCAAGTATTTTATTAAACCAAACAGTGCAGGATGAATACAGACAGGTGTACCTGGAAACAAGTTAGATGGAAAATTGATGATATTCCCTTGTCTTTTGCATCTTATTGCTAATAAGAACCCATTAAACTCAGTAAAATATGTCTAAAATAAGCAATTATGATTGGAAATCTTAACTAGCAAGACAACTAAAATGAAGCAGAAAAATGTGACTTGAGCAATAAGTGCTTCATCAGCAAGAATTGACTTCTCATTAAGAAATCGGCTTGGAACAAAAACCTGCCACCACTGCGGCCCTCCAGGACTCCCTTGTTGTGATACAAGCATTCAGTATTTCTTGATCGGCATTCAATGTGAATATTACTGAATGACTTTTTCTTTTGGTCTTTTAGGCATCAAACAAGGATTGTCTTTGAATGTGTAACTCCTGTGAATTCTTTGTAGTGTCTTTTTATTTGACATCTTTCATCCTCCTGCACTGAAACTCCCCCTGTATTATTTAAGTTGAATTTGATCATCAGTCCTAGTAAATTACTTAAGGTGTATGGTGGTGGGTGTGATCCTGGCCTGGACACTGCCAACGTGGAGTTTGTGAGTACACCCATGTCTGCATAATTTTACTCTGGATTCTCCTGTTTTCTTTTCACATCCTGAAAGACATACATAGCAGTTGGAGTTGTGACTTTTAATTGTCCTCAGTGTGAATACATGACAATTCGGTTAACTGTTTCGGTGTGAATGTGGATGTGTGCATTAGTGTGTTTTATGATGCCATGATACTCCATCCATTGTTTAATCCTGCTTTGTGCCCAATCAGATCAGGATAGGCACTAATACTTCATCACCCTAAATTGGATAAGGGCGTTAAAATTTTTCTTATGTTCCATCCACTCATTTTCTTAACTTGCCAAGTCTAATGCTGTGTCAAAGAGAGCAAGCCTGAAACAAACACTGCAAGGACCAGTTGCATACACGTTTGTAGTCACTGACTTATCTAAGCAGAACATTTCTGGGGCGTGTAAAGCCTTGGGATTAATAAAGTATCTATCTATCTATCTATCTATCTATCTATCTATCTATCTATCTATCTATCTATCTATCTATCTATCTATCTATCTATCTAAAGAAACCAGATAACATAGAAATGGAGCAATAGAAGGCTGGGTGCAAACCTAATGCTAACAGTGATAGGACCAGGATTAGGACCAAGAATGTTAGAAGTGGCTAGCCACAGCTCCAGCATATAAACCTCTATTAACTGATTTATTTTACAATTGTATTAATTAAATAAATAACCTAAGGGCAAAACAATATTATGTGAAAGGATCCCCAGGGTAGGTCGAGCAAAGATTATACTCATATGAACATCATTTTCCACAGTAAGATCTAGGGCCATCATTACAACAATAAAGCAAAGGACATGCTTTCTCTAACTGATACAAGTGCCTTTTTACCTCCAAAACCAAATATAAAGGTCTTGGATTTAATTTCTTTGTCATTCTAACTTTGCCATCCATGGTGGCACCCTTGCTGGTGCTTAACCCACTTTTTATCACAATCATTCAGGTGTGTTTAATAGAGCTGTAATCATTTTCATTGTTTTCCTCTTCTGCCTATAAATACTGTTTTCTTTTTAGAGATCCCTGTAATTGTTCAAAGCAATCTCATATTTTTCCCAGTATGGCGTAAGACCAGGCTGATGATGTATGCCATTTCCAGTCTTTGTTACTGAGGAGGAATCTCGGGAGCAAAATATTTTTACTCATCATTAGTGGCACTTAGTGTACAATTTCTGTTGTTAGGAGATGGAGTCTCAGTAGAATAATGCTTCACTCCAAGGCAATTACAGGAAACTCTTTGACAAGGACATGCTAATTAGACTTAGCCTTAGATTATTGCCACAGGTTAAAGGAAGTCTGTGTCCTTTTTTCCCATGCTAGAAGTTTTTTTTTTATTTTAAGCCATGTTTTTCTTGAATCTCCTTCTAAATGATGCTTACAGTTACTTCACTCTCTCCTGTGAATAATACCACAGTTTTGCTCGATGCCGGTACAATAAGACAAGTTTTAGATACTGTGATGGATGGCCAGGGATTGTGCCCTACCAGGAGACCTGGAGGAGCAGAGAATCAGGAGGAGGGCAATTTATACCCCGGGACATGAGAGAGCAGCCCCTCTGGGTTGAATTGGGACCACGGGCTTGGGGCTCTGAAGCTCAAACTTGTTGGGGTCTGTGGCCACCGCCAGGGGGCACCTGGGCAGCTCCGGAAACAAGATCTGCAGCACTTCCACCACACCCGGAAGTGCTGCCTGAAGAGGAGCTGGATTCACAGGCAGTGCTCCCTCCACACCCGGAAGTGCTGCCAGAGGTTAATCGGGAAGCACCTGGAGCCATTCAGGGAGCCGGAGTCGGGAGGCAGAAGACGGAGCTTGCGACTGGAGGAGGCAGAAGGAAAGAATAGAGAGAAGAAAGAGAAGGACCTTGAGCTGGGTTTATTGTGGTGATTTGAGCACTGTGTGTTGTGCTAAGAAGAAAAGAAAATAAATAGTGTCTGTTTTGGACATTTCGTGTCCGTGTCTGTCTGTGCCCAGGGTTCAAGTTCACAACACCAAATGCAAAACGAAATCCCACTGTTTTCCCTTTTCTACTAAAAAAATAAAATGAATAAAAAAAAGTAAACCAGGTTTTTAAGAGTGAGAAATAAGTGTTTAAAACATCTGCAATGAAGCGGAAACAGTGATCCCATCCAAACCAGCAACTGACAACAGAAGAATCTCACGTGCCATGCAGTCAGGACGCATAGTCTCCTTGCAGGTCCCTAGGCTGTGTGGCGAGAAAGGTCTTTGAGTGTTGTTTATTCTGAACTTTCAGCAAAACACAGCGGCTTTTGGAGGCCTAAATCCCTCTAGTTTTGAATGGTACCAAATCAGCGCATTTTCCGCACCAGCTGAATCTGCGCTTCATAGCAGAACTACAATGCCAACCAACTGTGGTACGGGCTAAGTGACTTCAGCCGTGATATTAAATCAAGCAAGCACTGTTGAGCCCATAATGTTGCTTTGCTTTGGATTATTATTGCTAAGGAAAATGAGAGCATGGAGGATATAAATATTATTATTTGTGTACTTAGAGCTACACTTTTAAAGAATGTGCAGTTTACCAGGCAAAATTGCACTTAGGAGTGTGGTGTCCAGAACATTCAGAATCTCAATCCTTTTGGCAATTAAATTAAATACAATCTGAATCGGACAAAATCCTCACTACCAAATAAGAATACTGGTACAAATCCGGACCCTCATGGGATTTCTATCTTTGTAACACCTTACACTATATACAGTAAGTAACCTGACATCATTCGATTCTCAGACGTGCTCAGTCTAATTCAGGATAACAGAGATCTGGAGAATATCTGATTAGCAGCACTGGCTTCAAGAAAGAAAACAATTCTGTACAGGGTGCCACTCCACCTCAGAGACCACGCTTGTGGACAGTGCCATTAACACTAATATGAGAAGAAGAACCTGCACAGATATGGCAGATATGAGAAGAATGTGGAGACAACAAACAGGTGCCAGTCTCGAATCTGGGATGCAGGATCCATGAGGTGATGGTGCTACCTACCCACTATGCAAAAGCACAACTCCAACATACTTGTGAACTATAGAACTGGTCAGCTGTGAACAAAATTGCGAATCACTATTATAGGTTCATAGTTAAAGCACTTTTAAAATGTGCCTATCACCATTGCTGTTTAGCTAGAATTGAGCACTGCTGCCCTCCAGGTCTAGGAGCCTGGGTTTGAAACCTTGTCTGGTCATTCTCCATGTGCAGTCTATGGGCAATCGCTGTGTTTCTCCATACATTTTTCTTCCATGATATCAAAGGCTAACTGAAAATTTCACACTGGCCCTAATGTAAGTGTGTGTGTGAGTGAGTCCAGTGATGGATTTTTGGCCTGTACATGGCTGATTCTTCATGATCCTGATAGTTATCTTTACACCACTAATGGCGCACTGCATGATAACATGCAGTTAATACACTTGACTTGAGCTTTCCTAGTTTTCATCCTCTTTCTCTGTACGTTTAGCATTTGTTTGCTCAGAGGTTGATGTGCTTGCTGCTTCCTGAGCAGCTCTTCTTTTCTCCACCCTCTTCTTTCGTCGGCATCTTTTTTCACGTTAAAACTGATTAAGTCAGTGTTTGTGTTGCAATTACTTAGTACATTTTCCTTAATTTTTCACTTAAGCTGGCACTTAACTCAATCTTGAGGCAGATTGAAGACTTAAGATATGAAGAGGTAGGGGAAGTGACAGCGAAGGTGGTAGGGCATGAGAACGGTGCCCTGCTGGCTGCTGCCGAGAGTTGATTCTACAATAAAATAAAATAAAAATAAAAAGAGGAATAACCTTGGAGGTCAATCATCACCCTGAAAGTAGATAGTCGATATCATGTAGTATATGTGTACCAAATTTCAGGTCAATAGGCCAAACGGTTTGCGAGCTACAGGTGATTTAAAATCCTGGACAGACAAGTGGACAGCCATGGTAGCATATTATATCAGAAGATTATGATTTAGACAGGCCTTAAACATTGGAATATACTCTATTAGTTAAGTAAAACTATGAATGAATAACAAATCATTGTTGTATTTTCACCTGGTCTTTAGTATATTGTACATGTTTATTATTCTATAAATTACCATTACGAACTTACGAACTCTGCTGCTAATTATCTCGGCAGCAGAATGGCACAGTAATTAATGCCAGTGCTTCACAGGCCTTGGAGAAACAGTCTGAATCCTGACTCAGTCCATTACATGCTAACATAAGAACATAAGAAATTTGACAAACGAGAGGAGACCATTCAGTCCATCAAGCTCGTTCGTTTAGCAAATAGCTAAGCTGTCCCAATATCTCATCCAGGTACTTCTTCAAGGATGTCAAAGTCCCTGCTTCAATAACGTGTCTCGATAGTCTGTTCTAGATTCCCACAACTCTTTGTATAAAGAAGTGCTTCCTGGCTTTTGTTCTGTAAACTCTTCCCTTTAATTTCCACTGGTGTACTATGATTCACCATTAAATTGAAATAATTCTGCTGGATCTGCTTTATCGGTGCCTTTAAGGATTTTGAAGAGCTGGATTAGGTCCCCATGCACATCCTCAACACATCTAGAATCGCTTCGGGTACTCTGCTTTACTTTGACACTTTAAAGGTGTGTACCTCTATATAGCATTGTTCTGGGGTGCATGTGGGTGCCTGTGTGTGTCTCACCTCATCTAGGGTTCATTTCCGCATTGCACCTAAAGGTGTCAGGCCAGATTCCAGGGCACTGCCATCCTGAACCGGAATGAGTGGGTTCAGAAAGTGGACAGATGTTAACTTCTGCAGCTCTCTCGATTTTGACCATTAGTGAAGTGCTCTCATATTATCTCAGCAGAACAGAACACAACAGAAAATTGAATTTAAAATGCTTCTTTCTCCCATTGACCATGTTTTGTAGATTCTCTTGTCAACAAATACACAGCCTTTGTCTGAAAAAAAAAAGAATTATTTTGCTTTCTGCTCACAATGTCTTCTAACTGTAAAATTACCATGTCTATCATTAATTTCCAACAGGTGGGGTGGCCACTGAAAGTAGCGCACTTGTTCCTTGTGTAATTATAATGTGTCACATAATGTAAAGCATGTATATTTATTTATGTATGTTCGTTCTGTACAGTACACTTAATATTGTCAATAGCTTAAAACACCCCTGTCAGAATCACCGCAGGCCCACTCATACAATTATTGTTGCCTTTTCCTTTGTCAAACATGGCATTATTGTAGCAGAGGGGAGGGAACGTGAGGTAAACTAGACAAACTCTTCCTGACTGAACCTCACAGGATTACCTGTCCTTGTACAACTTATGGAATGCCTGTCAAAAAGTGAACAGCAGATAAAATGAAGGCCCAACAACATGGGAGAAGCGGAAAGAGACCAGGTAGCCACTGTTAGGCTGGACGGGGGAAGTCATCAAGGGTGTCACAACAGAAGAATTTTACTGATCTGATGCTTTGAAACACAAGGGGATACATCACAAAGGAATTGGCAGCTGGGTGCTTTCTGCATTTGGGGAATAGAACAATATGTATTTATAGATAGATAAATAGGCATGGGTTAGGATTACATTCTGTTACAGGCATTTGTAATTTGACACACAGTACAGGCCAAAAGTTTGGACACACCTCCTCATTCAATGTGTTTTCTTTATTTTCATGACTGAAGGCATCAAAACTATGAATGAACAAATGTGGAGTTATGTACTTAACAAAAAGAGGTGAAATAACTGAAAACATGTTTTATATTCTAGTTTCTTCAAAATAGCCACCCTTTGCTCTGATTACTGCTTTGCACACTCTTGGCATTCTCTCGATGAGCTTCAACAGGTAGTCACCTGAAATGGTTTTCACTTCACAGGTGTGCCTTATCAGGGTTATTTAGTGGAATTTCTTGCTTTATCAATAGGGTTGGGACCAGCAGTTGTGTTGTGCAGAAGTCAGGTTAGTTGGACGAAATCATATGTGTGGTGTTTCATAAACTGTCACAAAAATATTCGAAAAAATCGCAGAAATTATTCTGTATAAGGAATATCCAAATGTTATACATCAATCAAGTCAAGTCAAGTTGGGGAGCATGCACCGGTACAGAGCGTTGCCTCACCCACTACACGACGAAACAACTCAGGATCCCGGTTGGCAACCCTCCAGGCAGACACGCGGTCCAGTCCCGCCCTCCGGAAATGACCCTCCATCTGCCGCAGCCAGGTGTTACGTGGGTGACCCCTTGGCCTGGTTCAGCCACTTGGGTCCCCAACATAGAGGATCTTATGAGCTGGATCATCCTTGGGGAAACGCGCCACATGGCCGTAGTGCCGTAAATGATGCTCCCTCACAATGCAGGTAATGTGCCTCATTTGGGACTCCATGAGCAACCGCTCATTCGACACAAAGTCAAACCAACGGTACCCAAGGATTTTCCGAAGAGACACAGTACCAAAGGAGTCCAGTCTTCGTCTCAGGCCACTGGATTGCGTCCATGTCTCACAACCATATAGTAAGACAGGAAGCACCAGGACTCTAAAGACTTGGACCTTCGTCCTTTTGCATAGATATCAGGAGTGCCACACACCTTTTTTCAGAGATCTCATGGGCCCCCATGCACTCCCAATCCATCTACTGACTTCATAGGAAGAGTCACCAGAGACATGAATGTCACTGCCAAGGTAAGTAAACCTCTCAACAAGGTCGACACTCTCTCTGCAAACAGACACACTGCTGATGGCTGTGCCCCAGAGGTCATTAAAGGCATGGATCTTGGTTTTTATCCAGGACACTCGCAAGCCCAGACACTCAGACTCCTCGCTCTCGAGTGCCCCAATCAGAGCCTCCATTGACTCCATGAAGATCACAGCATTGTCAGCAAAGTCAAGATCCATGAATCTTTCTTCACCAACAGATGCCCCACAGCCGCTGGACCCCTCGACCTTGCCCAACACCCAGTCCATACAAGCATTGAACAGAGTAGGAGCAAGAACAGACCCCTGACAAACCCCAGAATCAACTGGGAAAAACGCAGAGGTCCTGTTTCCACTCTGCACAGCACTCACAGTACCAGTGTATAGGCCAGCCATGATATCCAGCAACCTCGAGGGGATCCTGCGAACCCTCAGTTGATCGAGCTGTCCTGTGGGACATCCTGAGGTACATCAATCAAATGGGAAGAATAAAATAAAGACTTTTGTGGTGATAAGGAGTAATTTAATGTTTTTGGGGAAAAGACATTTTCTGGTTTGATTTTTGGTTTAGTTGTGGCTTATTTGTTTCTAAATATTCTCTCATCCGGTTCTTGATCTTGATTCAGATTTGGTCTTGCCCATCGTTTTGTCTATTTAGCTTTACTTTGATCTGCCAGTCTTCGTTTAGACTAAACAGGGGCATTGAGAGAATTGTAACATTTAATGGATGCATTTTATAAATAAAATTTGAATAGAATGGTTGGTGAGGTTGCTGCTGCTCATTTGCTCTACCAGCGCTCTATCTAATATGTGAGCTGTGTCTTGTTGGAATTCATCATGACTTCATCATGGCTCAAAAGTAACTGAGACAGCCTTCTTAATCAGTTTGTGGATTTGGTGGACTTCTGTTGAAGAGATAGTATCGGTCCAGCACACCAAAGCATAGAAATACACAATGGACATCACAGTCACAGCACATGTAGTGGATATCAATACCTATAAGGAAGGTGCACATGTCTCCTAAGAAAAAGAAGTCACTCTTTTTCTTTTTTTCCGGTAGTTCTGTTCATCACAATCAAGAAAGAAACAACCATTGCATAGAAAACTTTCTTTTGTTCTGCCTTTTTTAAAACCATATACTTAAACTTAAGCTCGTATTATCAGGAAGCATGAATACAGATGGATTGGCTCCCCTGAATGGCTAGTTTTGTAAGTACGAGGTAATGAGTCTTACGTTGTTTAGCCAAGCATAACATCAAATGTCTCAAGTTTCTCAGTTCTGAGCTTTTATCATTTCAGCACTGCAACAAGTTACATATGAGACACACAATGAATTTTATTCATCAGATGATACATGAATACAAAGCATTAATTTACTCAGTGTGCTGTAGTTACCCTAAAAAAAAGCTGAATGTGAAGGAAAAAAATATTTTTTGTTCTTTTACTGTGACACTTCCATATTGCTGGAGCTATGATGCATTTGCATTTTTCTTTTTTTTATGTTAGATTATATTCCAAATGTCACTACTAGATATAGGAAGACTGGCTGACTTAAAGTGTGGCACCATTGCCACAAGTTAGAATGTGCAATTTCTGCTCTGCTAGCTCTGCCTCGGTCAACTCTAAGTACTATCATGGTGAACTAGAAGTGTCTAGGAGCAACAACAGCTCAGCCCACAAAATGGCAGACCAGGCAGATTCACAAAACAAGGTTGTCAAAGTCTGACACATCAGCTGAAGCAATGTAAAGTATGCCACCATTTGGAGCAATGGAAACACGTTCACTAGAGTGATGAATCAGAGATAGCAGATAGTTTGAGATAAAGGTTGCCTGTGACTGTGGATAAGCAGTGTGACACAGATCTGGAAGGCATTGATGTGCAGGCAATGGGACAAAGCAATTGGGAGAGTATGGTGCCAAAAACCACCTCAGCAGCATGGTGGAAATGACCATTGAAGAAACCTATGGGCTTTTTTAGGGCCATTCACTAGCATTTGGCATAAAGAGGCTGATTCATATCCTTCGTCTTTAGCAACCTCTGGGTTGTTACAATATAGCTTACGAAGAAGACCCATCCATTCATCTATTTTCTGACTCTAAGCAAGGGTCATGAGGCATCAGATGTAATGTAAGAATCAGCTTTGGATAAGGCAGCAAACTTTATAATTGGCTTCATTGCAGGTTTGTTTGCAGTGGTACACACTGAAATGAAATGTTTTTATCTATCTATCTATCTATCTATCTATCTATCTATCTATCTATCTAT
>JANRMT010062854.1:23023998-23054705 GCA_026402145.1 Polypterus bichir lapradei | reverse complement strand
TATCTATCTATCTATCTATCTATCTATCTATCTATCTATCTATCTATCTATCTATCTATCTACTTTAGGGACATTTAAAAATAAGTTTTACATTTTACATTTCCTTTAATGAAGTGATACAGTAATGGTAAGGCTGCAGCAAAGTTTACATATTCTCTCCATGTCTGCAGGGGTTTTTCTCTGGGTACTCCATTTGCAGGCAAGGTTAACCAGTGAGTTTGAATCAGCCCAGTATGAGTGTTTCCGAGTGTGCCCCGCGATGAACTAGTTTTCCATCCAGGTGCTGATTCCAGACTTGCTCCAAGGTTGCTGGAAAAGACAATGCTCTACTGAAACTGGATCAATGGAGTTCCTTTAATGAACACTGCATGTGTTGTGTGATAAGAAATAACCTTGGGATTTACAGGCAGATTATTCACTGAGAGTGAAGCATTGAGAGACTTATACAGGGTGGTCCAGATCTAATTATGCAATTGTCATGACGCTATAACTTATTAAGTTTATTACATTGAGAATACACAAAAATTTATTTGTGTTGCCAATTGATGGCAGCACTTGCCCTGCATTCTAAAATGGCGGGGAGACGGTTGTCAGTCTAACAGCGGGTGCGATGTGTTCGCCTTTTCATAATTGCATAATTAGATCTGGACCATCCTGTATATAAATGTCTACATGTGGAAGTGTGTGTGTCTGTCTGTCCGACCCAGAAGTGCGAGGCCCCAAGTTAACAAGTCAGAAGAAGAAAGAAGTACGAGGCTATAGAATGAAGCTGAAACAAAGCGACTCCGTTACCAAAGTGAAAGCGCCGAGGAAAGACAAACGAGAGAGAAACTTATGTAGCCACTGATAGACAAGGGGGGTGAGCATGTCCGCAAAATGAAACTGACGACTCTGCATTTCAATTTTTTTTCTGATGATTTCAATAGTTCCTAGGAGCCCCGGCCACAGGCTTACACAGCGAGTATTTTATAAAAAGCTTATAAAGTGCTGGTTCACATGATGCACAAAAAATGGAACATTAGCTAATTATGACAAACAACTAATACCACAAAACTCAATACATTTATACTATTAGTCTCCTTGTAATCTAATCTAACATCAAAACAGCTAGCCAGTCATGTAACATCACAAGGTCTGTAACTTCACGTTGCTTTTTGACATCAAAATTGGCCAATCCGAAAGAAAGATCAACATCAGAGATACAGACAGAGACTTCATTTACCTGGATGTTGAAGATGATGTCCATGCATCAGCCTCACTGCAACATTTAAACAAGCACCCTTCTTCTTTGAGACTGATGTTTCCTTTGTTGCAAATTTTCTGTAAGCATTCTTACTTTAAAGCAAAGGGGCATTTTAATTTACAACTTTACTATTTATTTATATTTTCTTTTGCTAGTATTACTCTATTCTTAATAAATACTACCTTGATGTTACATTTCGTGTATATCTTGAGTGACTGGAGTGATTGGAGTGGCAAACGAGACACAGAGTTCATGGAGTTAGCAGGCCGAGGGAGACGTCCCAACAGTGGAAGAAATGCATTGCTGGTTGGTAAGTGGAGTTAACCAATGTGTATCAGCCTTCCCATGTCTAGGTTATTCTCTGTGACCAAGGAGTCTCAGTCTGTAGGTCTAAGTTATTTCTGGATACACCTGTGTATTGTTCATGCTGAAGCTAGTGGATAGCTATGAGGAGAATTGAGAAGTGATAGACAGTGCAGGCATCACTCATAATCAGTGTTTATGTGGATACTATTATGTGGATTATGTGGATATGTGTGTATTAACTATACAGTGTAAGAGCAGATTGATCCAAAAATGAACTTGCTGAGTTTCACTCACCCAATGATAAATAGCAACCTTGTATCATATTGTTGCTACATCTTGCTACATTTTTGATATTTCTGATGTTTCAAGATTAGCAAAAAATACTTTTTATTGTAATGTAAGGGATAAGGTAAATGTATCAAACTGCAGTGCTCCAAACCAGGAGAATTCTTTGCTTGATGATGTTTTATGTGACTCACTCCCACAAAATGATTTGCTGCCTGAAAATGGACTTGCTCAACTAAAGCTTTGTTATGACCCCCTAACCTAAACTAACCTAACCAACACTTGCCTAAACACAGGTTCGTTTTTTTTATTATATTAAGTTATAAAAACGGTAGAGAAAGCTGAGACCATGTTAGATAAAACACCAGTAAGGGAATGGCATCAAGAGGCATACTTATCTGTGGTTTGTCTCAAGCCATAGAAGGTCTGCAGTGGCATGTTGAACTGGATGCCATGCAATTATGAAATACTAAGGGGGGAATGGAAATGATTGTGCATTCTATCAAAGACATACTTTACTTCTTCCTTGATTGATGATAGTAAAATACCTGAAGATGGAAAAAACTAGGATCACACTATAAAAAGATAGCAGCACAAAGCACAAGAGAACAAGTTAAAAAGCCACTCCACTGGAATGTTAAGGGAAAATCCCTGCAATTCCAAAGCCATACATCACTAATCTCTTCATATTTTCAGTTTTGATGGTTGTGCTGTAGGGTCTTTCAAAATTAAAACATATGTGATGTCATAAGTTCCCAGTTTGTTCTATTCACACAGATTTCTGGTTTCATTTTGGGGAAAAATGTGAGCTCACTGTTGATTTGCTGCTCAATTCTTGCAAGAGGTAATTACAGATTTTGTATAAGGTTTTGCTAAAACAAAAAGTAAAATGAATACATAGCTAATTGAATTCTAATAAAATTAGGTGAGAGATGAAAATGTTGCCAGAGCTCTACAGATTTGGGTAATAAAGTTCTCTCTGAATTCCCCCAGAGGTATTTACTGCTTGGAAATGTGTTAACATAAAATTTTCCATTGGGTAGCTCTTGTTTCTCCCACAGCGCCTAAGCACAGACTCTGAATTAATCCTGTTGTGTTTCTCTCTTCTTGCTCATTTTGTAGTGTTCAAGGCACCTGTACTTGGTGGTTTATTGCTGGTGCCAGCTGTATGTTGTAACTTACACATTGAATTAATCAATTGCCCAATTAAAGCAGAATTCTCTAACAGATGTCACTCAATGATTAAATATACTGTTATGGGAGTGAATTATTACCTGAATATTATAGCATTTTTTCATGCATTCAGACCTATAAATAGCACATTGATAATCATGAAGAATGCAATATTAATGAGAAAGATGGCATTTTACTAGCTTTGCTTTTAACTGGTATTGTCTATGATTAATTTGACAGGCAAGCTCATCTGCACTGTAAGTGGTCTTACAGTATATGACAACTAAGTCTTTCATTATCACAATGTGTTTCGTAATGAAATTTCTGCAGTTACAGTACTGAGCCATCTTGCCAGAATCTGTTTAATCAATTAAATGGAGCCTGCACAAGTGGTAGGGCCTGTGCATTTTAACGTTGAATGAGTATGCTATATATTAAAGGGTGGGAAATATTGTACACCCTCACATTTTCTGAAGGAACTTATTTCAGTGCAGCATTGTGTGCAGCTGGAGCCCATTTCAGTAGGACTGAAACAACGCAGCAAACAACGCTACAATGAACATCAATCTGTCCAAGAGCACGCTGATATTTAAATGCCAGTATTTGCTCTCACTGTCTTGTCTTTCTGAGAAAATAAAATAGCAGGAACACACCCAGACAGACACAAGGAGTGTTTCGTATTTGGAGTGGGTAGAACACACCAGGAAGTATTCCAATCCGGACTTTTGTACTGAGGTAACTGCTGGTGACCAACCACAAACCTATGATGCCTTGATTACAGAGGTGCTGAAAAACAGCTCCTTAACGCATTGAGAATCTCTCATGCTTCCATGTACACAGCCTCTAAGCTGCTACAAGCAGTGATGTCAGCTAAGATCCCTATCAGCCCCTAACCCAAGTGCAGCACATGACACGGCACCCACCCACAGTGTAAATCCTGCTGACTACACCAAATGTTTTGTTGTGGAGTGGCTGCGACATACCACAATCTGTTCCAGTCTGAACAATTATAGTGAGGTAACTGCTGCTGGCCATTTACCAAAGTCTAGGTTACAGAGGTGCTCAGAAGCAGCTCCTGAGCAAGACAGAATCTTTTATTGTCTCAATCAAAAATGCACTCCATGTCGGTGTCACTGTTAGCAAACCTTTGGATTACATTTATACCTCCCCACCATGAGAGATTCTCTCTTAAATAAAGCGTTAAGGAGCTGCTTCTGAGCACCTCTGTAACTTAGTTGTTGATAGTTCAAGTTTAAAATAATGGGAAATAATTTTCAGATATTTAATTTTTCATTTTCAGAAACAGATTAGAATCCGTTAACATCCGTTAACTTTGACTGCAACAAAAGTCTATTTCTTGTATTTAAATTAGAGATTGATTAAAGTTGAGATGGAATTTCTGTCATATATACAAAGAGTCTTTGAGTGTCATAGAAAAAACAAAAATTGGAAGTAGGATACACAACCGATCCTCACTGTGTGGCTTCTTCATTCCGGACAGGATCATTGACACAAATGGTGACTATTCATACAAGGAAGAGTAAATCTGAGAAAATCTGTTGCATGTAGGGAGAAATCACAAAAAATGATGGTAGCGTATTGGCCTAAATATCCTTTTCCTTTGAAATTACGCTTATAAGAAGGTTATATTCTGATGTAAAGTGGTGTTTATACATGTTTTGTAAGAGATGGCCGGCAGCCCAACCCAGCCAGGATGCCCAAGAGATGTTAGGATGGGGGAGGGAAGCTTCTTTAGGGCACTACCTCTCCCAGCACGCTAGATGGCAGGTCCCCTTGATTGCAGTAGTGCCCTGGATTCACACAGGGCACCATGGGACTTGGAGTTCTATACCTCAGCCCTGTTGGGTACTGTGAGTCATGTGAAAGTGGAGGAGCCATATGGCATGAGGTTTCCACCTAACCCAGAAGTGCTGGCATACCACATGGGCAGAAGAGCAAAAGCACTTCCAGGTTGGCCAATATAAGAGGACTTGACTAACCTCATGGGGACGAGCCAGAGTTGGGTGGAAGGTGGACGAAGCTTGCTGGGAAGAGTGGAGGAGAAAGAAAACAAGAAATGTGTACTGTGCCAAGTATTTACTTGTGGCTGTGGTGGTGGGAAATGAGATGTTTGGGCTTTTAACTTGTGCCCTGTGTCTGTTGTGTTGGGTTTGAGGAGCAACAGTGCCCTCTAGTGTGTGTATATATATATATATATATATATATATAATTGCCAATGGCTAGGGACCTCACCTGGCTGGAACGCCTATATGGTGGAAGGACCGGGGGAGAACTTACACAGGTGCCTCAGACTCCCACAGGGCAACATGGGAGTTAGGTTCTGTGGGTGCTGCCAGGGGGTGCTGCAGAAACTGTTGAGCCCTTTACTGCAGCATTTCTGCCACACCCGGAAGTGCTGTGGGAAGCAAACACCCAGAGCTCTTCCAAGTGCTCTATAAAAGTAGCCACCTCACTCCAGTTTGGGAGCCAGAGTCGGGAGGATGAAGACGAAACTTGTCTGGAGGGGTCAAGGTGAATAGAGAGAAAGGGAAAGAAGAAAAGTGTGCTTTTGTGCTGTAACAAACTGTTTATTGTTCTTACTGTAATGTGCTGAGCAGGTATGAAATGAGGGAAGGTGTTTCCCAAGGAGAAAATTAAAAAAAAGTGTGTGCTGAACTAGTGTTCTGCATCTGTGTGTGTCGGGTTTGGGGAGCTGTGCGCCTCATGCAGACCATAATATATATAATATGGCATTCAGTAGTACTTTATTCCATCGAGTAGAGGTTTGCCACACTTGTGGTGTATTTCTCTATGCTTCATTGCAATTGCTATTAATAAAATCCATACTTCATAAGTGCCTTGTGTCTCTGAGATAATTTTCTTTTTACAATAGCTAATTCAAAGTCAGCAGTAGTCCCCTGTTTGGCTAGATTACTTTCCAACCATGCAGCATTTGCAATGGATCTGATGATATTTTCTAAATAATTTTAAAACAGCAACGGCTAATAAAACCTCATTGGAAAGAATGTAAAAACACAGTCATACGTGCAGAAAAGGTCAGAATGGTCACCCCTGAGAAAATTGGTTGACCTTTACATTTCCTTATCTTAAGTAATTTAAAATTCAGAGACTTCAATAAACCATTGCTAATCAGCATGAGTGCCTGGCATTGGTACGCAGAGCACCAAGTGGCATGTTTACAATTGCTAATCAAACATCACAAATTGCTCTTTGACCATTGAAATTTCTCTTTATAATCTCAATAGGAATTATTAATTCAGGTTTCAGTCTATCATCCGAAAGACTATGAACTTTAAATGGCACACTTATACAGCCACCAGATTGAATGGCATAGAGATTTAGGGTTTGCTATATTGCATTGTTTACAAATTTTATTTTAATGACAATTTCTGATTTCTTTACTACTCTAATGTAGGCTGAGAAGGGAAGGATGCAACTGATGCTTTGATATTTGGCTGTAACTAGAGCATAAGCAAGTGGCATCTTCACATTTTCAGGAAACTCAAAAATACAATGCATCTTAGTTTTCTTCAGGTTTTGGTTTTTACATGTACAATTTTCCATTCTCAT
This sequence comes from Polypterus bichir lapradei, assembly GCA_026402145.1. Taxonomy (NCBI): domain Eukaryota; kingdom Metazoa; phylum Chordata; class Cladistia; order Polypteriformes; family Polypteridae; genus Polypterus; species Polypterus bichir. The sequence continues at coordinate 23,048,107 of JANRMT010062854.1, read as the reverse complement.
TCTGGATCATTATTTCACATTCACTTTACAGGTTAAACTGATATCTTTCACTCAGATCACAATGATTGTCAAAAACTTCCAATATGTACCCTTCACAATGTCCACAAAACCAACAGCATCAGATCTTTAGTGACAAATCTCAGCCTAGATAACAGAGGGCCAGACGCTATGAGGCACTGTAAAACACATTTGCTTGCCATTTTATGCTTGGCCGTTGCACCAAGGAAAAAAACAAGAAAATCAATTTCCTACTCACTTCTCTCTGATGCAGAAGTTGTAGAATTGTTTCCTGAGAAGAGGAACAAGCAGGTTGAACACAACAGTCTTGAAAACCAAGCAGGAGAGATGTGTCACTTTAATTTATGCGTCTAATTCCTCTAAGGCTTTGTAGCAATTCTAGGAATACAAAAATGTGCTCACAAATAAATCATTTTTCCTCATGAGGTTAAATTTTCTTAAATTTCTCCTAAATTGCCTATTATTTAAATGTGCTTTTAACAAAAAAAGCCATTATGATTAATGACAGAACTTTGTTTTAGCGTTCCTATACAAACTGACCTTTAATTTATTTTAGTGCTTTGCTGAATTTGGATAACGGATGGATGTTTTATTCTGTGCTTCTAGTTTTTTAACTTGATGATCAGCAAGCATACAACAGAGAGTGAAGCAATTACCTTCCTCGGAATTGTTGTTCAATTTTCCTTTTGCAGAGACGAGACAGTACATACAATATTTTACAAATGATAGGAGTTAACAGCTAAATAGTCACAATAATCAATCCAAATATTTGTGCATGACTCACTACAGAAGTAGCAAGTGGAGTATTAAGTGCTGTGGAGGAGAAATGAAGGTGCCCTCTGACGCAGGACTCAACATGGTACAGAATGAACATAAAAATCCAACTTTTGCCATGTCATATGTCACAAACCTTACAGGGACTGATTTAGAGGGGACACATTAAATGATTTTGAGGTGACACCACCTCTTACTTGTTTGTTCTTTTCTTCTCCAGCCAGGAGGACAACAAGAGGAGGAACAGTAAGCCCATTTCTGACCAGGCCTCTGTTTATACCAGTTTTGGTCTCCAGACTTTACAGCCATGAAGAACCATCAGTATGGTGGCAGTTGTACCCAGTAAGCCTGTGTCAAGTGTTCATGACGGACAATTATTTTCCTTTTTTCAACTCCATTCTGTCTCACAGGAATAAATCGAGCATTCGTCTTGGTTCCTTAACCTTTGACTTATATCTTGTTTATTGCTCTTTTTTACAACAACATCTCAAATTTAGTGTTTAATGAACTTTAAATGTAAATGTAAATATTTGGAGAATAGTAAAACTGTGCCTATGGCTTGTAATGACAGGGTATTGGGAAGGGTCTTTATGTATTTGTGTGCTTGAGGATGCCCAGATTGTTCATAATACACCTCATGTAACTAAGCTAAAATGCTTCTTATCATTGTACACTTGACATGAAAAATAAATTAGTAATTTTTGTTATCTGTCAAGACGACTTAAAACAAGCAGCATGTTGTGCAGTCCTATCGCCTTTCCAAACATTTAAACATTTAAGTCACTTGCGGTCAGTGCAAGCAATTGATTGTCGACTATCCTTTGTGAGTTCCAACAAAATTTAAAGCATAGGAGGAATAGAAATGCACATTACACAGTAAAAAAGAATGGAGCACAAAAAAGAAAACCTGACAGCTCACCAAAGCTTCCATGTCTCTTTACAGCCGCGAAAAGGTCACATAATCGTGCAGGTGTGTAGCTAGGGGTTTTCCCTGGCTTCTATATATTTTCTGTTTTATTTTTGTTTTTGAATTATTATTTTTCATATTTTTGTGTAATTTGTGTGGTGTTAATTTAACATTTATGTGTTTCTTGAAATTTTGTGCTGCCATTCCATGTACTATGTAGGTTGAAATCCCGAGAGTTGACATCACTACTGCTGGGTCCTCCTTCTGGCTTTACAAGTCAGCCATAAAGAGAATCCATTGAGTTTGTATCGGAGATTGTAAGTGCAGTTTGTGTTTTTGGATTCACTGTTTCTTTTTGTGAATTATCTACTATTGATCTTTAATTACTGCTTTCAGTTTGTGGATTACACTTGGTTACGTCGGATTCCCTTTTTAGGCATCCATTTATTTTTTTTTCAGCATTTTTTTTCCATTTTTTTAGTAATCTCTTAATTTATAAAGATTCATCTTTGCCCTTTTGATTACAAGCTCATGTTTTGATGACCTTTTGTTGCGCAATTTGAGACATTTATAGTACAGTGGTACCTCGGTATACGTCCGCTTTGGAACAAGTCCATCTTGGTAAACGTCCTGTTTGGACCTGAAAAATTTTACTTGGTATACGACCTTTGTTTGGAATACGACTTGCGTGCTAGAACACCACACACTACCCTTGTTTACCTCTCTTAAAAACAAAGCCACGACTGCCCACGAGCGTCAGTACGCCAGTTGCTAGCATTCAGTAAACAACCCGCGCTATAACTCTATGTGAATTTTCACGTAATTTTGTGTTTTTTTGCGTAAATTTGAATTGATTGTTGAAAAGTATGAAGGTGGCATGCGTATCTGGGACATGGCTGCTGCATACCATTTGCCCAGAACAACGGTATCTACAATTGTGAAAAGTAAGATTAAATTTTCATTTATTTTATCTAATTGCTTTTGTATTTATGTATTTTAGTATTAAGCAGTGTTTAAATTATTTTATATAACCCCATCAATGTATAATATGCCAATAACAATGGATTTTTTTTCATGGGAACGGATTCATAATTTTTCCTTTATTTCTTATGGGAAAAATTTGTTTGGTATATGTCCTGTTTGGTATAAGTCAAAGGATCTGGAACAGATTAAGGATGTATAACGAGGTGCAACTGTATTTTGAACTGTAAAAACCAGCTCCCCATTATTAGGCCTGTCTAAGCTGAAGCCTACAGGCAACATTTGGGGGGACTGGCTCCTTTGGATTTACACTCTTTTCTGGGCTGGCCAGTGAAGGTCTTGGCCTGTCTTTTGGAAGCCTCACACCCTTTTTGCCATGTTTGAGACTCCCTCCCACAAGACTCTGAACACAGTCAAGAACATGCTGACAACTGCAGTGATTTCATGTAAGATTAAAGTACAGACGAATATAATCAGATGTGTAATATGGCCTGTTTATTTAAACCAATTCATAATAATAAAACACATGTAAAATTTATTGAAGAGAACACCCATGAGCAAGTTTTGACTGATGATAAAAACATTTGATTTGCTCAAGAATGCTGTCTTAAAACCAATAAAATAATAAAATATAGTCTCAAGTCACTCTTACTTTGACCAGGGTTGCAAACTTTAGTTCTGTCTTCCATATGAAGAGGTAGTTAAGTCAAAGCAGTATTCCTTTTTATTCATTTGACTAGATTGGGCTTCCAACTGTGCCTATTTACTTTCCTCCAGAGTTCTTTTTAAGTTTGAAAAATACATACTAAAAATGAAAACAAGCCTAAAATTAAGTTACTTCCTTGACTTCTTTGTATAGACAGTGCTAAAACAGACAACCATGACATCATTTCAGCTTCAATTTTGATTAATATTACACAGAGTAACGTTTTTTAATATGTCAAAGTCTGTCTATGAGCAAAGTATTAAAAAGCAACATTGATTAGTTAACAAAAAAGAAATCAATTATGTGCAGTGAAATTCAGACCCAAGTAAAAATTGTTAAAACTGAATGTGTAAAATGCATGTTGATTATTCACTAAAGCTACCTGCTTTGCTGCTTATACAGACTTGCCATTATATCTCCCAGTTTAGCTTTTTGAAATTTGAAGAATCTCATCTTTGATTCTTTTTTGCTATGCAGTGACACAGGTGACAGTCTCCAAAGATGTGACAAGTCCACACAATAAGCCTTTTCTCTTCTAAACACTGAAAAAGAGGCGACAGAGATGTAAGGTGTTGTGCTTTTTCCCAGTGCACAAAAACTTGATTTAAAATTAAACAATCAAAAGAGCTCTTAGCTCACACTCATATGTGAGAGAAAGAGTCATAAAAGGCTTGCTGAGCTGTTTGTTGCAATCTGGCAAGCCAACCACCTGTGGATTTCCTCCTCTAGGGGATTATGAAGGATTTTCCTTGGTTCTTTCACAATGAAATTCACAAGCAAAGCACTAAATGATAGGAGCAGCAAAGCAGTAAGGCTTATTGTTTGGTTCCGCACAATAAAAAGCCAAGGTATGTAGGTTTACGACAGTATATAAATAAAAAAATGACTATTTTTGAAAAAACAACATAATTAATATCATAATCAATTATTTGGAAAATGTCCGTTTTTTATTAAACACATTTTTTTTCACACTTCACTTTTTGTAGAATGCTGCTTGGTGTCATGCAAAAAGAATGAAATGACAATCAATAAGAGGATAAAAGCCCAATTAGCCAAAGGTAGTATGTCAATTTCCAATGCTGGGTTCTTCACTAGGAGCTGTAGGATGGCTTTAACATGGATATAGTCTAAAATACATGCGTTTTTTGAACTATTTGCTGGGAACCTTACTAATTACCACTCGAAAGAATAAAACAGTCTAACTACTACAAAAAAATAAGTTTAGGCCACCCATTGATTTGGCTGTGTGGGTGACTGTGCATATAGTTGAACTGTAAAACATACAACTACTTTTAGTGGCAGATCACCCAGAAGATCTAAAGTACAGAGTTAAACATCCAACAATATTCAAACTTGTCCAAAGGCAGCCGCAATGGAGAAAAGGTTTAGAAACTCCACCGGAAGGGATCTGACCTAATACACCACACTTTACTATACAGATAAATACAGTAGTTTCAATAATTGTGGAATTTACTCTGAATCACCTTTTGTCTGTGGCAGGTTATCATCTTGAGAAAACCAATTTTAAAGGAAATGTCAGAATTTGACTTTAATTGTACTTTGATCAAGTTATAATTTTTCTTTACAGTCATTGTTTCTTTTGAAAACAATGAAGAATGGGAATTGCCGATGCAAGGAGGCACGACTATTGTAGGGGTAGCATTTTCCCCTTTCTTATTACTTAATCCCAAAGAATGCCATATACAGTAAATGAACCTACCATATAAAGGAGAAATAGAGATAAGTAAGTAAAAGACTGGGCCCGAGTCCCAACCTGGGAACTATCGGCGTAAAGGGTGGCTCTGCATTGGTTTTTCTGAAGGTCCTTGTTATTTTCTCCCTCACGTGAAGACGTACATGTTACATTACTTAGTGAGTGCGTGTGAATGTATGTCCTGTGATTGACTTGCGTCCTTTTCCTGTCTAACATCAATAATAGCCCAAGCTCGCTGTAATACTGAACTTGATTAACACAGTTTGTAAAATGGATTAGTGCAAAACACCTACACAGATTAATAAATATTACAACGTGTATGGAAGAGAATCACCTCCTTCAAAAGATTTACATTTTGTTGCTTTGCACCCTGTAATGAAGACACACATGAAAAAATGTCTCCAGCTGTATTTACTCAATGCAACTTACAACAGCCAAGCGAAAGATATAATAGCAACAGTTAAGAAAAAAAATAAATAAAAAACCAGAATCACTGAGATGGTTAAAGAGCTCCTTCTGCTAAAAATACTAGTAAACTCAGGCGCGTGTAACTAATCTCGTTCGCAATTGCACACAGAGCAAACTGGCTTCCATTTGTGATCAGTTGTAATCATTCTGATTAGTACAGCGTAAACACCAGCTATTCCTTGAGCATTCCAGTGCTTAGAAATGCAACTGAATGCAAACAATCAACTGTGGGTGGCAAGGCATTTTCAAAAGATCTCAGGGATAAAGTCGTGGACAGACATAAGTCAGGAGATAGATACAAAAACTCTCAAAGGCTTTATCAATCCCAAGGAGAACAGTAAAGTCCATAATCAAGAAGTAAGAAGTGTTTGGTACTACTAGGAACCTTTCCAGATCAGGTCATCCCTCCAAACTGGATGGAAGAGTAAGGAGGAAATTGGTCAGAGAGTCTACCAAGAGACCTATGGCAACTTTGAAGCAGTTACAGGAATTTTTGGCAAAGAGTGGTCATTGTGTGAATGTGACAATAATATCACTAATGCTCCACAAATGTGGTTTGTATAGGAGGGTTGCAAGAGAAAAGGTCATTCTTTAAGAAAGACCACATGAAGTCTCGATTGAGCTTTGCCAAAATGCACCTTGAAGATTCTGAGGCCAAATGGAAAAAAGTGTTATGGTCAGATGAGACCAGGATCAAACTATTTGACCTTAACACCCAACGGTGTATCTGGTGGAAAGCCAATGCAGTTTACCATCCAAAACACACCATACCTACAGTAAAGCATGGAGGTGGCAGAATCCTGTTGTGGGAGTGTTTCTCTGCGGCAGGACTGGGGCACTTGTCAAGACAGAAGGAAAAATGGATGGGGCAAATTCTTGAGGAAAACCTACTGCTCTCTACCAGAAAGTTGTCAATGGGAAGAAGGTTCACCTTCCAACATGACAATGACCAGAAGCACACAGCAAAGTTGTCCACAGTGGCTGAAGGAGAAAAAGGTACAACATAACATTAGGATACATTAGAACATTAGAACAATCTAGATGAGAACAGGCCATTCATAGCAACAAAACTGGCCAGTCCTATCCATTTAATTTCTCTAAAATAACATGTTGAGTTTTGAAAGTTCCTAAAGTCCTACTGTCTACCAAACTAATTGGTAGCTTATTCCACATGTCTATGGTTCTCTGTGTCAAGAAAAACTTCCTAATGTTTGTGTTAAATTTACCCTCAACAAGTTTCCAAATGTGTCCCCGTGTTCTTGATGAACTCATTATTTAAAATAACAGTCTCGATCCACTGTACTAATTCCCTTCCAAATTTTAAACACCTCACTTATGTCTCCTCTTAATCTTCTTTTGTTTAAACTGTAAAGGCTCAGCTCTTTTAATCTTTCCTCATAATTCATCTCCTGTAGTCCTGGAATCAGCCTAGTCACTCTTCTCTGGACCTTTTCTAGCGCTGCTATGTCCATTTTGAAGCGTGGAGACCAAAACTGCACACAGTACTTCAGATGAGGCCTCACCAGTGCATTATAAAGCTTGAGCATAACCTCCTTGGACTTGTACTCCACACATCACGCTATAATTTCTCATGGCTACTGAACTCAGTCTGGCAGCTGATAGCACCAAGTCCACTACGACTCCTAAATCCTTCTCATAAAGTGGACTTTCCATTTTCAGACCTCTCATTTTGTATTCAAACCTAACATTTTTACTTCCTATATGTAATACTTTACATTTACTGGCATTAAGTTTCATCCGCTCAAGCCTGTATGCTGTCCAAGTGCCTCTGTAAAGATTAAATGAACTCAAAATCATATGCAAACTTAACCAGCTTATTTTTATTCCTATCCAAATTATTTACATACATTTAAAATAGCAGTCCGAAGCCATACAGCCAGAAGACATACCATATATCTACAGCATGTAAACAAGAATAAATGAATAAATGCATAATTCTAAATAATTTTGTTAAATGTATTCAATATAGAACACATACAGTTAGCTAATGACAGATAAAAAAGAAAAACAATTACAAAATACATGAGAAACTCAGCAGGTAGATGTCTGAGTTGAGAGGCCATGGGACAAATGCTGACAAAAATAACAAACTCGGCACACTTGGTGTTTTGGTTTACTTCCAATATTTTTGCGCATCAACAGGTATGGACATTTACAATGTGTCCTAAAACAATTTTGTACTTTCAGAACGCTTAACATTGAATGAATAACATTCAATGGAAAAAATGAGACTGGAAATTTTAATTGTTCATAATGCTTTCATTAAATTAACATGAACAGCAGAAATAACACAGTTCTTATATTGGTGTTCAGATTTTTTTTATACAATCTATTTTGTGACAATCTGTGTTTGGATTTTATTCTTACTTTACAACTAATCTTTGCTATTTTCTTTCTTTGCATGCTGTTCCTGTGCATTTGGTCAATTTTCAGTTCTTGTTGCACTATACAAATGTACCCTGCCTACACTGATTAGAGACTCTAAAATTACCTTGTAGATGGCATGCGATGCCCCGTCCTGCCTGGTGCACTGTGTGCTAGAATTGTCTGCGACTCAGCCATCTGTGATCTGCAAGAGGCACTATGATAGGGTATAAAATGACAGTTATGGCTCCCACATGGCATAGTTACCAATGTCAGATCAACATCACCAGAGCTAAATTACAAATAAAGTGTTTACACCGCACACTAATTTATCTGATTTGAATTTAATTTAACAGAGACTTTGCTACTGATTAATAACAGTAAATAACATAATTACTGTAAATGCACATGACTAGCTTTCAGATCAGGGGCTGCTCATAGCACTTAGCACATCTTTCAAATGAAGCTACTGAAAAATTTGGAAACTGCTCTGGCGTATCCTGATATTTGAATGCATTCTGTGTATAATTCCAGCTGCTTTCTGTCAGTAGTGTCATGTGCGTTATACTCCAGTGATCATTACATTTACCTGGAACAGCAATAGAATTAATGAGTAGCATTGCCAGCAGTGCAGCACAGTGGCTAAAGCTCTAGTCTTGAAAGCAAAATGTTGCTGGGTCAGTCCTTGAAGAGGATACTTTCTGTGTTCTAAAAATATACTGTATGCAATCAATTGTAATGAATCCTGATCTTGGGGAAAGGTTCTGACAAATATTTAACTATATATAGTACGTTGTAGATACATAAACAGTGCAATAAATCTCTGTCTGCAGTATATATACACACATACAGAGCTCATAAAAAGAATTGACCTCCTTTTCTGACACTGATTAACAGGAAAAGACTACTTAATATCAAAATGAAAACATATTCCTGCAAAGTCATCCAAATAATTACAAATATGAAACACAAAATAATTGATCACATAAGTAATCACTCCTTTAAAATGACATAGTTAAACCATAACTGGTGTAGACAATTAGTTTTAGAAGCCACATAATTAGTTACAGTGAATGGAGATCACCCGTCTATAGTCGACGGGTTTTATTTAGTTGGTGGTATAAATGCACCTGGTCTGGAAGGGCCAGCATGTGGTGAGTCAGTATCACGGTCAAACTTACGCACTGAAGACAAAAGAACACTCCATGCAACTCCATGCAAAGGTGACTGAAATGTACAAGTCGGGAGATGGATACAAGGAAACATCCAGATCACTGAATATCCCTTGGTGTACAGTTAAACCAAACCATTAAGAAATGGAAAGAGTGTGGCCCAGCTGTAAATATGGGTGTCCACAAAAACTGAGCGATCGTACAAAAAGAAGACTAGTGAGGGAGGCCACCAACAGACCTATGAGAACTTGGAAGGAGAACGGAGACACTCTGCTTCAGCAGTCACAGCTTTATGGGAGAGTGTCAAAGAGGAAAACAACATCTTGGCCAGAGTTTGTAGAAGGTGCATAAGAGACTCTGAAGTCAGCTTGGAGAAGATTCTATCAATTGATAAGGCCAAAACTGAGGTTTTTGACCATCAAACTAAATGCCATGTTTGCTGTAAGCCACATTATTAGGGACACCCCATCCCACTTGTAAGGCACGGGGATGGTTAACATTATGCTGTGGGGACACTTCTCTGCAGCAGATCATGGAAGGCTTGTGACAGTAAAATTCTTCTTCTTCTTCTTTCGGCTGTTCCCGTTAGGGGTTGCCACAGCAGATCATCTTATCCATATCTTCCTGTCCCTGTCATCTTGCTCTGTTACACCCATCACCTGTATGTCCTCTCTCAGCACATCCATAAATCTTCTCTTAGGCCTTCATCTTTTTCTCTTGCCTTGCAGCTCTATCCTTAACATCCTTCTCCCAATATACCCAACATCTTTCCTCTGCACATGTCCAAACCAAGCTTGTGAGAGTAAAATGAATGAAGCAAAAACCAGTAAAATTCTGGAAGAAAACCCGATGTACTCTGCAAGAAACCTGTGTCTTAAGAGGAGGTTTGTTTTCTAGCAAGACAACGACCCCAAGCATAAAACCAAAGCCACACAGGAATGACTTAAAAACAGCAATATGAATGTCCTGAATTGGCCGAGTCAGAGTCCAGACCTCAGTCCAACTGAGAATCTGTGGCTGAACTTGAAGAAGGCTTTTCAGTCGCGAGCCCTGCCAGAGCTTGTCCAGTTTTGCAAGCAAAAACAGAGAGAAATGGCAGAGTGCAGATGTGCAAATCTAATGGAGACCTGTGCACAAGGGTCCTGTGGCTGCCAAAGATGCATCTACTAAACACTGACTTCAAGAGAGTGAATACTTATGTGATCAGTTATTTTGTTTGAAATGTATAATTAATTTAGACCTCTTTGCTGAGATCTGTTTTCACTTTGACATTAAAGAGTCTTTTTCTGTTGATCAGTGTCATAAAAATCCACATTAAATCCACTGTGATTAAATGTTGAATGATAAATAAAATGTATTACAAAACTTCTAAGGAGGTGTAACAATTAAAGGTGGCACAGCACTGGTGCCTCATACTTTGAGAATTCAGGGTTCAAATCCTGGCTGGGGCACAGCCATTCCACAGATGTTAACAAGTACTCTGGCCTCCTCCTGTATCCCAAAGATGAGTGTGCTTGCAAGTGTGTGAGTGAGGGAGTCTGGGTGAAAACACAAATGTGCCCTAAGATAGCGTAGCACCCTTTGCACTCCTGTCAGAAAATGGACAAACTGAATAATGGGAACTGGGATGAAACTGTTACTGTACTTATCTCTCTATGTATTCATTTATAGGCTAGAAAATATAATTTAAAGCTATTTCAAGGGTATACAGAATGATTTTTGAATACATTTCTGAACTGTACTTGGGAATTGGGTATTTATTTACCACACAAATCCCTTAAAGCTAGGAATGTATTGTGCTGATCTGAATACATTTTAAATGATCATTAAAATAACAGTTCCCAATGTTAATGTAACATTACATTCTCCAGTTTGATTAAATCTGATTCAGGGTTGAGAGAAACTACAGCCTCTTGGCAACACACTGCAGGGCTCAGTCACACACACACCCAATGATGGCCAGTTTAGACTTGTCATTCAGTGTGACAAACATATAGAGTCAGGTCAGGTCAGGTTGAAGAGCATGCACTGGTACAGTGCGTTGGCGTACCCATCATACGACAACACAGCTCAGGATCCCAGTTGGCAACCCCCCAGACAGACAAGTCACCCTCCAGAAATGACCCTCTATATGCTGCAGCCAGGTGTTACATGGGCGTCCCCTTGGCCTGGTCCAGCCTCCCGAGTCTTCAACAATGAGAATTCTGCGAGCCGAATCACCCTCTGGGAATTGCGCCACATGGTCGTAGTGCTGTAACTGATGCTCCCTCACAATGCAGGTAATGTGCCTCATTTGGGACTCCGTGAGCAACCGCTCACCGCTCTTTATTTTCGAAATATGTGAAAGACTGAGTAAATGTGGTAGTGTGCTTTACATTTGTCTGCTACTCCAGTTGTAAAGTTTAACTCAACACAAAGTCAAACCAGCAGTACCCAAGGATTCTCCGAAGAGACACAGTAACGAAGGAGTCCAGTCTTCATCTCAGGTCACTGGATAGTGTCAATGTCTCGCAACCATATAGCAAGAAAGGAAACACCAGGACTTTAAAGACTTGGACTTTCGTCCTTTTGCACAGATATGGGGAGTGCCACACACCCCTTTCTAGCGACCTCATAACTCCCCCATGCTCTCCCAATCCATCTATTGACTTCATAGGAAGATTCACCAGAGACATGAATGTCACGGACAAGTAACCATAGAGGAACCAGTGAAAATAAATAAATGAATCAACAATGGGAGAACATGCAAACTCCATAGAGCAAATGACTGGGTGAGGAGCTGAAATCCAGGTGGCGGCACTGTGCCATCCATGTTCTAAAGTATTCTAAGAATATGGGAATAAACTGTTAATATTTATTTCAACTCTGTTATTTTAAGCTCCAAGATAAACTTCTGGATAAACGTTCCTTAAATAACATCTCTCAAAATGTAATCAGTTGTAATAAGGCGTGCTTAAATGCGGTAGCACGGTGGTACAGTGGCTAGTATGGCTCCCTGTACTGTGGTTCAGTTCATGGCCTGGACATGATCTTTGTGGAGATTGACTGCATGTTCTCCCTGACTTTATATGGGTTTCCTCTCACATCCCAGAGATGTGCTTGAATCAAATAACTGCCTACTAACAAGCAGGTGTTTGGAATAGGAATTTTAGTTCAAGTGTCAGCCTTAAATTGCCCAGGGGTCAGTAAGCATGGCTGAGAGTGTTTAAGTATACGCTACACTGCGATGGAGTGATGCACCATTATCATTTACTTGCTGTCTTTCATGTCGCTCAAGTAGGCTGCACCCTTCTAGATGGATTCCTTTGAGGAACTGATGCAGTGCGCCATCTGACAATTCAGTCCCACTTCAATATTCAGCTTTTTTTTTTTTTAACACTGCCTTCATTTTCTACAGTATGCGTATGGACAGCAGGCATTTAATTCTTAAACTGCAACGCTTTGCAGTCTGCACTTAATCTTCCATTTCATTCCCCATAATAAAACAGTTTTGCTTTACTGTCAAAATTCACATCTTTTTGTTCAGCCATAATAACTGATTTGTTTTACGCTAACTAAACATTTAAATACAATTCCTCCAGAAAAAGCAATAGAACAGGAGAAACGTTTGCCCTCCGTCTCTAGCATTTGCTACTGAACAATGTAGTGCAATTAATCATAGCACGGTAACGAGTCAGGAGAGGTGGCAACTTCACAGGCCAGCCAATAAACTGAAAGCAATTAATATTCCTGTCACTTCAGACCAATAAAGGGATTTTTTTTTTGGGGATAAAAGAAAGGCTACAGGGTAACATTCAGCTAATGAAGAAATACAACATCTAGCTTTCTTTGAAAAATTAAAAAACTTTGCAGGCCATGTCTGGGCAGCCTGCAGTCACATCTAATCAATACATGCTTGTGTGTTACTGACATATTACTAATTCATATTCTGCCGTGAATGTAAACTTAGGTTTCTTGGGGCTCAGTCTTTTCATCTTTTAAGTTTTCTGTAAGCATCCGGTTATTGTATGTAGGCAGGACAAACTCCCTACTGTATTAGGCTGAAAACTATATTTAGTCAAAGCATACATGAACGAGAAGTTAGTATGTCAATACAAGTATGCAGTAAATATCACTGGCATCCTCTAGGTGTGATTGCACTTCTGGATGAGAAATCAGACAAAATGCATCCTCAATAAGCCAAAACAGGGCAAAATGTTTCATAATATTAATAGCCAAAGGGAACAAAACTATTGTTAAACTAGACCATACAAGCTGGTTTAAATGCTGCATGTTGTACCTGGCAGGAAATGTTATCTCTCTATTATAAAAGAATCTTGGGAGGGAGACTAGGGAGACGAGACGTGATCTTCTCGGAAGACAATTTGACGTCCCACGACAGACACTTTAACATCCCACGAGACAAGGCAGTGAGACAACATTTAAAACAAGTTCACGGACATCTAACCTAGCAGTTGTTGGAATGCTTTTGGCAGACACACTTCTTGTGCTCCGAGCTCTTAAAACAACGACAAGCGACAAGCAGAACACGCACCTCACCAGCAGCAGCAAGCCAGAAGATGATCCGACCGGTTATCTTTAGCGTGCGTTCAGACCCCCTCCCCTACCCCTGACAACACGAGTGGCAGAGACGCGATGTGGCAAAAGAACAGCTGCTGTACAGGCTTTTAAATAATCGATGTGCACGCAGAATACAAGCAGAATACGCAGTTCGCCAGCAGCAGCAGCAGCAACAGCATCAACCCAACAGATGGTCTGACCACTACTCCTTAGGCATGCGTTCAGCCCCCCCCCTTCACAACACGAGTGGCAGAGACACGAAGTGGCAAAAGGACAGCTGCTGTACAGGCTTTGAAATGATCGATACGCAGTGCGACAAACAAAACACGCAGCTCACCAGCAGCAGCAGCAGAAAGACAGCAGCTGATCCAACGCCATGTCCTTAGCGTGCATTCAGCCAACCCCCCTTCACAACACAAACAGTGTTATATGTCCTGTGAGAAACAGATTTAACCACGCCTAGGGCCGGAAATAAAGGACAAGTATTGTTTTTACAAAAGTTTTAAAGTAAAAGTGAAAATAAAGCATATTTAACAATTCCCATGAAAATAACAATCTCTTTAAATTGTATATCTGGTAAACCAAACCTGGGGGTGGGCGAGCGAAGTAAGCAGGGGGTGGAGCCCCTAGTCTTATATATAAACATCTACACATGAAAGTGTGTGTGTCTGTCTGGCCCGTAAGTGATTGGTGGAGTCGGGGTAAGGGCTCCACTTCTGAGGAAACAGAAAACTCGCTTAGCCGCTAATAACACAAACGGGGCCAGCAAGTCTGCAAAACAAAAACTGAGAAGAAAGACAAAGTCGCTTAGCCGCTAACATCGGCAACATGGCATCCCTTTTACTTTCCTCCCACCGCTAATACACAAGTGAGGCGAGCACATCAGCAAAACAAAACCTCCTAGGAGAGAGAGAAGTTCCTTTCAATCACCTGACATCTCTACATTTCAGTTTTATTCTGACAATTTCAATAGTTTCTAGGACCGCAGGCTTTTTACATCACGGGCTTACACAGCTAGTTTTAATATCAAAAACCCAGTAATGTAAGTGGCCACAAACCTTACTTGGACCATGAAGGCTTACGAGAACATGGGAGAACACCGATACCACTTGTCCTGGGACATAAACTGTAGACGTAAGGACTGAGAAGACAGCACTCGGTTAAACAATTCGGTGTTCTCTTAAGAAATTTAGATCAAGCATAAAATGGAGAGGAGTCTCAAGCTTGAAAGATTAACTCTGCCTCGTATGAAACTCGTAAGCCAACTACTGACTTTCTGTTGGTGTTACCATTGAACCACATACAGTATTAGAAAGGTGTTGTATACAAACAGGGTGAAGCACATGTTCATGTTCTAGCTGACGGGTTGCTGGTAGATCTTGGCAAAGATGATCAATTAAGGTTTTTAATGGCTTTTCAAAAGAATTGTTAAGAATGTTTAGTTTGGAATGGTTACTTGCAACTGATGTGATTGTTCATCAAAGCCAAACGAGGAAAACAAACGTTGAAGTCAAAACAAAACTAAAGTCAACACCTAAAGCAATTCCCTGGTTTTGTTTGTTTGCTAGAGCAAAAGTCTCTCATAGAGTTAATCCTTTAATTACTTAAAGTTCTGATGACATTTAATGCAAGCAGCCATATCACAGCTGCCACACTGTCACAGATATCATGACACATTAAGTGCATACTAACTACACACAATGATAACTTCTATGAAATAAACAAACAGAATATGGTGGCTCCCATGCAAAAATATGTTAAGATCACATTAATAGTTGTCCTATTTCTTAACTTTTTGTATTACTATATTTCTCGTTTAGAATTTGATTCATTTATTTTTGTAACTTTTTTGCATTGCCATTTTTTTAACTGATGTCACCATTTTGCATTGTTTCTCCTCCATGGGTACTGGACTATTGTTTAAGCAATGGCACCTACAATATGTGATTTAATAACAAAGGAAATACCTTTCATTGGATGGGCTAAAACCAATGTCACATTATGCAACTTCCATTCGTGGAGTGTTGTCCGCAGCTGCTGATCACATCACTGGACCATGTCAATTCATGACTAAAATCTCTGTGCATGTCTGTGTTAATGGCTGAATGTCGATATTCCAGCATAGTTATTCTAGTCCTTTTTTGTGACAGCCAATAGTCTGCTGTATAATGGAGCTCCTGCTGTATGAAGGGTTAACAGCTACCTCAAGTTCTGCCATAGTCTCTGCCCTTTTTTACTTTTTTCATTTTGTTGTGGTATGTACAACATGACACCTTAGACAAACAAACTTCTCTTCTGCTTGTGAGGTCCAAAACAGCCATTGTGGGAATTTAGTTTTGGCTTTTGTTTCTCCCTTTTTATTTTTTGGACCTCAGTTTTGCTATTTTGGTTATCCTCTCATTGTACTTCAACCCTGGCATGCTTTCTAGAAATTCTTTTTTGGAAGACCTGAATTTCTTCATCAGAACTGATGTCTTCCTTTTTTCAATGTAGTCATAACACAAGTATACAAAATGCAGACAACATTGCCAAATAATATTAAAATATAAACTACCATAAATAAAAATGAACACTTTCTAGTCTGTGGACAAATCTTAGAAATGAAAAATGGATGCATTTCTGACATACAGTTAGTGAAATGTCACACACAGCACTGCTCTTCAGATGCCCAGCTTCATAATGATCAGACACCAGCCCTTTATTTCCCAAATATTCTGTAGTGTTTTTCTTTTGTTTCTGCTTTGCAGACCAACTTAAGTGTACCAGAAGAGTCACACAGGTACCAGAAGTTTAAAATTGACACTAGTAATGTAACTTTAATATTACAACCCAGCCAATAAAGCAAGTCCTATAGCTATAGGCTATATACTATCCATTACATCTTCTACATGGAAAGGTTTGACTGTTTTAAATTATAGAGGCCTCTTTTGAACACCATCAATGTTCTAAGTGTCTTCTGCTTCTTCTTATTATTTATATTTAAAAAATCTTCAAGGTGTATTGCCTATTCTTAATAGCTTTGACAAGAAAATCTCTCCCCAGTGGCTCACATGGTAAAGTCAATATTGTATTCAGTTTGGGAGAACGATATTTCACACCTCATGGAGTGTGTCCGCCTTGCATAAACTGATATCTTTAGCCAGTAATTGAAAGGGGATCCCCTGGGAAACTCTTTCAACTCACTCTTCCTACAAGACCCACAGCCCAATGTATCCCATTTACTCTCTTTTCTATTCGTTGCCCACCATGTTTATTAGACTTCTGGCACTTACACCACAGATTAGGTAGCCAGCCTTGCTCTCTACATGTAGCAATTAGGCCAATGAAGGTCATTCTAAGTCTTTTTTAACAGCCTGACAGCAGCACCCTGACAACCTGAGGGCTGTGTGATTTAAGAACATATTTTACTCTCTAAACAGATCTTCAAAAGATATCCAGCTTTTATATTCTGAGGTGCAAACTGTAATGCATCAGACAGAAAACTGGCTATTTTGAACCTGATCCTAGATAAAAAAAGGAAAGGAAAAATACTACTAAGTCTAATATATTTAAATCACTCCACCAGAAGTGATTCTGCAAAGAAAAGAAACCTAATAAAGCCAAGATAATGAAAAGGAATTTGCTTTTCATGGTATGATACACTAAATAACAGCCAGTTGAGCTGATCCTGCCAAAGCAATCAGTTAAACTTTAAAGAAGAGACAACTGGAGTAGCAGACAAATGTAAAGCACACTACCACATTTACTCAGCCTTTCACATATTTTGAAAATAAAGATTAATTTTTAAACTAGAAGCCATTTGCATCAGATACCTGTACTTCAAGTAGGCTAGTCAGTTGTGAACAAAACTCCTTAGAGGAGCCCTCTGGAATCTCTGCTTGGGCCATCACTATCTAATACTGTATACTGTATATTAATGACATGTAAACTTGTTAAAAATTATGGACAACACTAAAGTTGGAGGGTTAGTAGCTAGGTGAGGAGACAACCAAAAAAACCAAAAAATACAATCTTCAGAACTACTGGATGAACATTTGGGAAATAAAGAAGTGCAAAGTGCTACAAGCAGGCAAAAGGGATGCTAACCATGAATAGCAGATGAATGATAATCTCCTACAGGAAAGAAGGATTTGGGGGATCACGCCGATTCTCATTGTGCAGGCACAATGGTGAGTCGATTAAAAAAAGCAAGTAAAACATTATTTTATGTTAAACATGTTTAATTATATATGAAACAAGTTAAGTTATGCTCAGACTATACAGTATAATACAACAGTCAGGCCACATGAGGAATATTACATGCAATTCAGGTCATCACACATGAAAAAAGACATAGCAGCACTGTGCAGAGGAGAGAAACCATGAGCTTCCTGAGATTAAAGGGCATGCCCTACACTGACAGCCTCGGGACATCAAACTACTCTTAGTGTTGAGCAGAAAAGACTGTGGGAACCTAATCCAGATCTGAAAAATTCTGAAAGTATCAATGAAGTTGATCCATCAGAATTCTTTTATTTAAAGGGTCACAGCTTGAAAATAAGGGCCGGTGTGTTTAAAAGTTAAAAGAGGAAACACTCCTTTAATCTGGAAAAAGCTACTGAGTCACAGGTTTCTAGTGTCATTATTGCCACGAGTACAGAGTACAGTGAAATTGTTATTTGCATGTGTTAATCAATATGCAACACATCACCAAGCCCCAGCACCATGTTTACCTTACCTCAAAACTTCTGTCCTCCTTACCTGACAAATCTCAGAGCACATTATATACATACAGTGGTGCTCATAAGTTTACATACCCTTGAATGTTGGAGGTGATAATATACACACATAAGTTGACACACACAGGTTCATATTAAAGGTAATTTTAGGAGAGTGTCCATACTTGTAACCACTCTGATTGTAATCAGTGCCTTTGCATAAACAGTCAATTTAAATTCATGGCAGAGCTGCACTGACTTTGCTGGATACCAAGCCATGAGAAATGCAAAAGAACTGTCAAAGGACCTGCGAGAATATGCTGTTGATTTGTATAAATCCGTAAAAGGATGTAAAAAGATATCTGGAGATCTGAAAATGCCTGTCAGTAGTGTTCAAACTCTATTAAAAAAAAAGTGGAAAGTTAGGGGTTCTGTTGTTACCAGGCCATGTCAAGTGGACCAACCGAGATTTGAGCCGCACATGCCACGCTCTTTTGTCGAAATGCCAAGAAACACCCACAAGCCACTTCAGCTGAGGTACCGGCTTCTCTGCAAACAAGTGGTATTGCTGTTTCAAGATGCACAATAAGGAGGTACTTGAACAAAAATGGGCTGCATGGTCCAGTTGCAAGAAAAAAAGCCTTTACTGCGCCCACACCACAAAACATTCCGCTTACAATATACCAAACAGCATCTAGACAAAACTCAAAACTTCTGGAACAAAGTGCTTTGGAGTGATGAGACCAAAATTGAACTTTATGGTCACAACCATAAACTCTGTGTTTGGAGACGACAAGGCCCATGAAGAAAAGTATACCATCCCTACTATGAAACATGGAGGTGGATCTCTGATGTTCTGGGGGGGGTGTAAGCTACAGCGACACAGGTAACTTAGTAAAATGAATGCAGCATGTTACTGAAAAATATTGGAGGACAACTTACATTCATCATTCCGGAAGCTGCACATAGGATGCACTTGGATCTTACAATATGACAATGATTCAAACCATAAGGCCAAGTTGACCCTTCAGTGGCTTCAGCAGAGAATATTGAAGGTGCCAGAGTGGCCATCACAGTCTCCTGACCTCAATTTCACTGAGCCACTCTGGGGTGACCTTGAACGTGCAGTTCATTCAGTACAACCCAAGAATTGACGGGACCTGGAGGCTTTTTACTAAGAAGAAGAGGCAGCTCCAAGAAAAGCAAGGGCCTCATCCACAACTATCACTGCATGCTGTCACTGATGCTAAAGGAGGCAATAAACAGTAGTAAGAGCTAAGGATATGCAAACTTTTGAACTGAGACTATCTCATTATTTTCGTTATTATTATGTTTTGTTTAATGGTTGTGCTATTCTCAGATATGCATTTAGTTTAACTTGGATTCCATTAAAAGTAAATGAAATGTCTTTTGAGTGATTAGTCATATTTTCTTTAAACAATGGCACACATCTTACAAATTCTGCGGGGGTATGTAAACTGATGAAAACAACTGTATAGGATAAATTATATACCAAATGTGGTAATGCATTCTGTTACCTTTGCCCCTTCAATAGTAACACTAACAGGAAATGGCTGGTTGTTTAGCCACCCTAAAATCAATGATACCAACACACCACAGTATTTATACTCGAAACGCTCATGCAGTTGTCAGTACAAGTGGCTGCTGATTAAGCGTAAGACCTGAGGGGGTGAACTGTCCCTCTGCCTCGTAGAATAAATTCCGATGGCCCTGAACTGTTGATCACAATGAAAGACAGAGCAGGGCTGGCTCTAGCATTGCTACAAACTATAACGTCTCCAAACCTTATATATATAACCTAATATAATCTTATATATATACTTGTACATAGAAAGATGGAAACAAATCAGTACCGGTACCCTCTTTTTTTATCTTTTCTTTTGTCATATTCTTAGTCCTCCCCTGCCGATGCTTTACAAATTTTTCACAAACTCCTGCTCGAGTGCATTCTCCCCTGGAGTTGCGATCGTGATGATACATGTACAATAAATCAAAGTGTAGGGTTTTTGTATTGAATCTGAGTGTTTGTGTGTCAGGGTCTGTAATATTTAAAAAAAAATGCCAGACCCTCCTCCCTGATTTTGCCACCTCAGACGACTGCCTAGTTTGCCCAAATGGCAGAGCTAGCCTATAGGATTGAGAAAAATGGCTGTGCAGGACGGTTAAGGTCTTAAAAATTGTTTGTCTTTCTAAGGAAGCACCCACCTTATTTAAAGGATAAGTGCCTATGTGTCCATCTAGTTGTTATGTCTATGTCATCTCAAAAGATGGCATATTACAAACACTTTTATTAAAAAAATTCATTACATTTGTCATGCCAGTAGATGTTGCCTCACAATTACAGTTGTCAACTGTCACAGGTTTCACTGTTGTCAACTGGCCGTAGTTCATCAAGTGATTAATAGACAGATATTACTGCTTGTGATTGGTGTTTAATTAGTCTCTGCTTGGTGCTTTGTGTGTTTTTTTTATGAAACCTATGCGAAATGGCATGTAACAGAGAAAAACATTAACACTAAGGTCTACGTTGATTACTTAGATTTAAAGCCATCTTAGACGGGGAGCACGGCTAGCCTGTTATATACAGTAAGTCCTGAACAGAAGTCAACACAGTGCTGGTAATATTCTGTGTCGACTTCACCACCCTCTGAGCTGAATGGGCACCACACCAGGATGTTATGTAGCCAGTTAGGATGGACTCCACTGTGTACCTGGTGAAGTATGTTAGCACAGATGGAGACATTCACATCTTCAGTAATTATGACTAAAAGATATTTAAAGCCACTGAGCCTCTCAGCAACATTCCTGGTGATGTAGATTTTAGTGCGGTCTTTCTCCTGACATTATGGCAGAGTTTGTGTGTGGAGATAAAATGGTAGTTGATTAGGGTGTAGGCCTGCATTGCAGATCAGGGTCACCTATCCTGGTCACATAGTGCAAGAAAAGACGGGCATACACACTCACCAATATAGAGCCAGTTGAAGGTTTACTATGAATCTAACAAGCACATCTTTAAAATTCAGAAGGAAAATTGGTGTACCCAGAAAAAACTCACAAAGCCAAAGGACCATCTCCAGTTAACATATCACTGAAGTGTTTTACTTCCCCGGCACACCTACAGAATACTGTAAAAACTGCCATATCTAGTCCTGCCTATAGGTTACAGTTGAGCATTTAACACTTTTGCATTATCAAAGCTGATAACAAACCTCTGGACTTCATGTAGCAGAAGATGAAACCTTAACAACTTTAAAAAAAAAAAAGATATTAGGACAATTTAGCTACTGGTTATACAGTATACTCTCATTTATGAAACTTACTTTCCTTATGTTGATTTGAAATATATATATGAACATCCAAGATATGCTAATAATGTACAAAACAGATGCTGTATCATATTGTCCACTGATGCTCAGAGTTATTTAAAACAAAAACAAATAAAAAGAAAAACAAAAGACTACAATGTGATACGCTATTTCTGAGTATTTATTCATAAAGATATTACATTTCCATGCAGTCACCGATCTATTTTCAGTCTTATTCCAAGGCAGGGCTACTGGGAACAAAAATAACTTTTCTGACTGCTTCATACACAAAGCAGAAATCAGCCTTGAATGGCACATTCAGGCACACATCCACTTACTGGCCCAAATAATCAAAAATTTGGGATACAGGAGAAAACTGTTAGACCACCACCATGCAGACACAAGGCAAACACATAATCTCCATGCAGACAATGCCTGGGTCAGGGTCAAACGTGGTGTCCTGGAGCTGTGAAGCAACAGCACTACCCATTGTGCCACTGTGCAGTCTCAATTAAACTTCTACTTTTACAAAGGAAACCTGCTAAGTGTAAAGAAAATGAATGGCAATGTGTAGTGGAGTTAGGTTAATAGAGAAAAAGCTCATTATGGTCAAAGTGGCCTAGAAGATAAAAGAAAGGCATTACTTGAAAGCAGGTATGTTATACCAACGGCAGCTGTTCATTTTTCAAATCACAGCAAGGCAGTTTTACCTTAATATTGTCAGCCTTTCCACAACATTTATGAACTTAATAAGACGGGGATGCTTAGGGAGCTCTCTTGTGGAGTGTTGCAAAGTGAAGCCTACCAGCTATGAAGATGTGAAGCTTTGCAATCAGTTCAGTTAAGTTTTGCATACTGAGGAGTTTCCTGCTCTTGGATATCTTTGGGGGCCCATTAGAAGATTAGATCCCTATGCTAAATTCTAGTCAGATTTGAAACTCATTACATAAAAAGGGCTTATCAGCAACCAGGCAGGCACTTGACTATAAATTAAAGGGCAATTCTTTTAATTGCACCATATTTGCAAACAATTCTTGAAATAGCAAATGTATGGATGTGTCCAGAAGAGGCCCCAAACACTACTGGCTCTCCACTTCAGTCACTGATTCAGACTTTCCATAAACAAGGCATGTCTACAAATTGAATTGTCAGATTTTACCTTGACCGAGCTTTTAATTCTCTTCATTAGCAATAGAGAGTCCTTGAGGTGAAATTTGTGCAGAACTCAATAGTTTGAAAAACACTATTATGAGCCTTATACATTCCAAGTGAGCTGTATTTCGTTCTGCAAGCTTCTACTTGAAAGCATGTTGATAAAATGACCCAATTACACCGGTATAGCAAATCTACACACAATACAAGACTTCATTGAATGAAGAAATTAAGTTTGTGGAAAAACTCACTAAAACTGAATGAAACACTTAGGGTGTTAATAATATAAAATAATAATAATGTGCAAATCTGTTCATCCATTTTATGAGGCCACTGTTTCAATTATTAGGTTGTGAGAGGTCTAAGTGTATACTGATAACATGAAGTGCAAGTCAGGAACAAACCCTACATGGGCTGCTAAATCCATTACAGGAAATAATTCAGTCAAATTCACTCATGATGAGTGACCTTAAACAATTAAGATGATTTAACACGCATGCCAGACACAGTTATGGGATGCACATTGTTCCTCCCCTCTGGAGGTATTAACAACAAAATTGAGTGCCATTATGAACAATGCTGCACATCCTCTCTCTGACACACTAACAATGTGGACCTTCAGCCAACGGATTATTCAGCAGAAGTGTGTCAGGAAACACTACTGGGGCTCCTTTATACCAACAACAATACTTGAGCATAATTCTACCTATTGTTAGGTAGAATGCCCAGAGGGGACTGGGCAGTCTAATGGTCTGGAATCCCTACAGATTTTATTTTTTTCTCCAGCCGTCTGGAGTTTTGTTTTTTGTTTTTTCTGTTCACCCTGGCCATTGGACCTTACTCTTATTCTATGTTAATTAATGTTGACTTATTTTATTTTCTTACTGTGTCTTTTATTTTTCTATTCTTCATTATGTAAAGCACTTTGAGCTACTTTTTGTATGAAAATGTGCTATATAAATAAATGTTGTTGTTGTTGTAATGCCTCATTGGGATTGGGACTGCCAAGTCAGAAGTTTTGTTTCTTTTTAGTCATTCTAGTGATCTAGTTTCTTTTTAGTCATTCAGATCATAATGTGTGCTTACAAATATTTTATTATCGATTTATGTATTTATTTATTTAAAGAACACCTTTGGTAAAAGCCAGATTTCTTCCTGGGGACAGATAAAGTTCTGTCTATCTATCTATCTATCTATCTATCTATCTATCTATCTATCTATCTATCTATCTATCTATCTATCTATCTAT
>JANRMT010062854.1:23013671-23023988 GCA_026402145.1 Polypterus bichir lapradei | reverse complement strand
TATCTATCTATCTATCTATCTATCTATCTATCTATCTATCTATCTATTGTGACCATTAGGGGTGTCTCAGACCCCAAAAACTGGATATAACTGCACAAGACACAAGTCTTGGGTTCAAAAGAGTTTTTATTAGGCACAATATCTTTCTGCTTCTTAACCCAGACCCAGTAGTTACTCCGACATGTTAGTGCCATAGCTATTGAAGAACATCTGGGTCAGGAAAGACCTCTGTCTGATGGGGGAATCTCACCACAGCAGCTCCCACTTGTGGTCTCCAAGTACCCCAACAGGGTTGCCCTCCAGAACTACAACACCAATGCAGCCCTGTAGGTATCTAATAAGGAGTCTGTGCCAGAGGGATGCTGGACCCCCGGTGTACTGAGGTAACACATGGCCTCAAAATGAAGTTTCCCTCTGTCTGTCCTTAATACCAGCCTCCTGACTGGGAAAAAGTACAGTAACCAATACGGACAGCATGCCTATCCGTCCATGCTGTCCATCTATTGTGGTAGGCTGCTGGTTGGGTAAGGGAACAACCGCTATCCTGACCAGGATGCCCATCCCTTCCATTGCATTATCTAGCGATTTATCTAATTTGAGAAGAGACAGAATAAATAATTGAATATGTACGTTGCATGTCTGGAGGACACTATAGCTAGTCTACAGTACACCATTAACATATTAAGAACTCGTACACTAAACGTTTGCTAACCACAACTGTACTTGTCCCAAGAAGTTGTTCTGGGAATGATTGAAATATTGTCTAGATTAAGTTGTGATGCTCAGGGAGGCAGAATTAAAAATGTGAATAAGGCCAGAAAATTGAGTAGTGGATTTTGTCTTAATGTTAATAGAGCTATTATTATCTATTAGCAGTATATTATCTATAATTATTATTATTATCTATCAAGATGTGGGAAGAATATTGAGTGTATAGAGACAGACCACACACATGCAGGGTGAATCTTTACTGGACATTATTCTGTCAATGGAACTATGAGGGGTTGAGTGTAATCACTGTGCCCCTGCTGTTACCTCCAAAAGTAACATAACACCCAAAAATGTGTTAAGCTCAGATTTGAGCCAATGTCACATTTCATGACTTTTAGTTGGAGAATATGTCAGACTTGAAGACTGCAGTTGCTGATCCCAGCGCCAGACCATATCAATTTATACAACTGCAAAACACTGGGCATGTCAGATTTTTAACCAATGCGTGACAGCTTTCCAGTACAGTTTCACACTCCCAAAGAATCTCGTGTTCGTCCCTTTTATTTGATAGCCAATAACATACTACCTGATAATGCTTGTACTATATGAAGGGTTAAAGGGAACAGCGCATTCAGTTCACAATCTGTGTCCATTTTTTTCTTCATTTCTCCATTTTGTCATGGTATGTAGGACATAAGACAGATGAACTCTCTTCTGTTTTCATGGTCCAACACATCCTCATTCCTCATTTCTTATCGCAGTATTGTGCATACTTCCTGATGAGCATTCATTATTTGTCAGATCTCATGCACTCAGGCCTCACCCCTCTGACTAAACATAAAATCAAGCAGGTTTGGTTTTGTTAGGGCTTGTCACAGACTAGTTGTAGTGATTTGCTGGGTATTTCAGACTATGCCACCTATGCCACATGGAAGTGTGCCACAATCTGCCTACGGCTCGCTAAAATTATGTAAATGAAGGCTAGGTCTGAAGATTGCTGGAAATGTTGTCAAATGTGATATGGCCTGTTCAAGAAACATGTGCATACAAACGAATGGGGTTATTTATGAGCAGTATATATATGGTAGATCATAACTATTAAATAAATTACAAGATATTTACATGGAATTTGTAAGGCAGAAATTGTTGCCACTCTAAAAATGTACAGAACTACAGTGGCAAAGCAAAAACTGACTAAACAGTCTTGCACTGATGCATACATACTGTATTGGAAGCAACAAAATAGACATTATTAGGAGGGATTTCTCAACAAATGCTTGGGACTTAATCCTACTGCAATAAGTGAACGTTATGGATTGAAATTGCACAATAAAAAGTCTGACAGACAACAGCAGAGTAATTAAATGATGACAGCAGGTGAAAAGATGGCTGAATACAGCAACACATTTAAAAAACTACAAATCATGGGACTGAGGCAAAAAAGAGTACAACGGCAGCGCACTCCCACCACTGACAGAGCGGAGACAGGGTGTGTCGAGAAAATTCGGGGTAGCTGGAAGTGCAGACCAAAATAACATACAAAATGTGTCAACAAATAAAGATTTAACACACACACGTTTTTTTTCTTTATGTGATGGAGTGATTTAACATGCTTTATTGTTACCTTTGTGTAATTAGTGTAAACGTGTTTTACTTATAGGAAAGTCTTTTTTAGGTGCCTTTCTTAGCACTTGAAAATCGCTAGGGTGCTTATAATTATTTCACAGTGAAATACATTTTATTATACTGTACTGTACAATAAAAATAAATTGAAATTAATTAGACTGAATTATTCAACTTGTATATCGCTGAGCTAAGCAGTATTATGGAACACAAAGGCTGCACTCCTGAATTAATTTCTCATGTTTCTAAGGTACATACTTTTCTAGTAAAGGAATTCCCCATGGCCCAATAGAAGGTGGATATATTAATATCCAGCTTAGTTCAATTTTTTTATTATTATTCTTATTTTTAATCTTAGATTAATATATATATATACTGTACATTGATTTTATTGTTTTAGTTCAAATTAGTTTCCCCAGATTTTTGCTTCCTTTGACTTGGACAGTAGTCTGAACAATTATAATACAATACAATTTATTTTTGTATAGCCCAAAATCACAAAAGGAGTGTCGCAATGGGCTTTAACAGACCCTGCCTTTTGACAGAAGCCTTGACTCTCTAAGAAAACAAGGAAAAACTCCCAAAAAAACCCTTATAGGGAAAAAAAATGGAAGAAACCTTGGGAAAGGCAGTTCAAAGAGAGACCCCTTTTCAGGTAGGTTAGGCATGAAGTGGGTGTCAAAAAAAGGGGTAAATATAATACAATACACAGAACAGAACACAAGTAATCCTCAATACAATATAAGAGTGCAATAGAAACATTACAAGTACAGAGCAGAATTCAATAGTAGATGATATCACATAATAGGTTTTGGATGTGTTCAGAGTCCTGGAGACCTCGGCCATCAAGCTGCCTCCCCATACTGGCCATTACACAGCTGAGTCAGTGCGGGGGCCAGCCAATCAGATGAAAGGACCCCTCTACCTGACAATTCCTGCGATCCTCCATCAGAGATGACTTTACCTTAGGCAGGCAAAGCAACATGGCAGATGGGCAGTGGCACCAATTGCCACAAGAAGAGAAACAGAATGGCTGAAGGTTAGCAACAAATTATAACTATCATATTGCTTATGTTTTAGTGCTAATGACCAACAGCAGAGATGCAGTCTGTACAGTTAATCAGCAGCTCTAGTCAGGGTATGCTAAACTGAAGTAGTGAGTCTTCAGCCGAGATTTGAAAGCTGATACCGAAGGGGCATCGCTTATAGTAGCAGGCAGACCATTCCAGAATTTAGTGGCCCTGTAACTAAAAGCACGACCTCCCACTGAAATCTGCCCTAAACTTAACCAGGAGCCAGTGTAAGGATTGAATGACTGGATATCCCCAAAAGCCTCATAAAAAACTAACAGGCCACAGCAAAATAATGCTGCAGATTGAGGTTTTACCACCATTGAAGCAGGCATATTGCCATTTCAAGTAAAAGAATGTTTATAAACATAATTCTGAAATCCAGAAACTGGATCCAAAATTGGCACATGGTCATATACAAAAAGACAATAAAATTAGCTAATACAATAGGGAACAGAAACCAATCAGAATTTTAAAAATGTGCAAAAGGTCAAAAAACCTAAAACACTATACAAGACAGGCCAAATCCAAAAAACATGACGAGATCAAAAACAGCCAGGGACACTAGAAGAAAGAACGAGCTCAAAAGGTGACAAAACACAAATCTTTAACCATTTGAAGCTCTCATTTTTATTTACTCTTCCAACCTGTTATACTTTTATTAATAGGCTTAGTTTCTTTAATTTTGTTTAATTTTTTTTTGCTTACTATTATATTTGTTGCTGAAAATGTTTTTGTTAATTTTTTTCTTTTTGTCTTTTTTGTTCAAATCATTATTCATTAAGGATTTTAATGTTTTCAAGCATTTTGTAATTTTCTTTTTGTCATAATGTCATTTAAGTTTGTTATCTTTCTTATAATCTCTATGTTGAACCCAACAGGGTGGTTCCTCCTGATGATTCTAGTGGCCTATATAAAGGCCTGGCACGTTGATTACCCAATCATGTTGCTCTAATCCATTTTCAATTTACCTCTTTTCTTGTAATTTTAGTTTGAATTTTTGGTTTTAGACTTTAGGTTCAGATGAATGATTTTTTTTGTATTTTATATTTGGATTTGCTCTTTATTTGGCTTGCTTTCCTCTCTTTGCTTGTATTCATTTTGACTTTTGGGGTTCTGAATATTTACTTAGAACCAGATGTACTGTATATTTGAAATAACATCATTCACATAACAACAGCAAAAACAACAGTTATCTCTATAGCACATTTTCAGAAAAACAATATAGCTAAAGTGCTTTACAAGATGGCAAAGAAAACAAATTACAATTAGATAGGAAGAATAATAATGCATAAGTATTGTAGAAAATAAGTAATGTACACTTACATAAGGTAGATATACAGTATAATTAAGACATTAAGAGTCCTTAAATATAGAATTGATGAGAGTTATAAATGTCTGGAGATAATCATAGATTCAGAACGGACTTTTAAGAAAAACACAGAAGCCATCTGCAACAAAAGAAAGCAGAGCCTCTACTGTTTAAGGAAGCTGAGTCTTTGTTAGTAAGTCCTACTATAATGTTACACTGCTATAAATCGTATATTCAGTCTGCATTTACTTATGTTCTGCTGGCCTAGTTGGGAAATCTTAATGTCAGCAACCAAAACAGAATAAATCAAATTGTAAAATGGAGCAAAAAAAAAAAATACAAAGTCTCAACAGTCCAATTTCACAGTCCTGTTTACAATACAATACAATACAGTTTATTCTTGTATAGCCCAAAATCTCACAAGAAGTGCCACAATGGGCTTTAACAGGCCCTGTCTCTTGACAGCCCCCCAGCCTTGACTCTCTGAGAAGACAACGAACAACTCCCAAAAAAAATCTCAGTAGGGAAAAATGGAAGAAACCTTGGGAAAGGCAGTTCAAAGAGAGACCCCTTTCCAGGTAGGTTGGGCGTGCAGTGGGTGTCAAAAGAAGGGGGTCAATACAATACAATACACAGAACAGAACAAATCCTTAATACAGCATAAAAATAAAAATTTTAGAAGTACGGAGCAGAATTTAACAGTAGATGATATCACATAATAAGATTTGGATATTTTTAGAGTCCTGGAGACCTCATCCATCAAGCTGCCTCCCCCATTTGGCCATTCCATGGCTGAAACATTGCTGGGCCAGCCAATCCGATGAAAGGACCCCTCTTTCCCATGATTCCTGCAATCCTCCATCAGGGATGACTTTACCTTAGGCAGGCAAACAACTTGGCAGATGGGCCGTGGCACCAATTGCCACATTTGCTGTTTAATAAGCAGGTATCACAAAAGGCAGAAAGCATTATGTCAAACAGGACTCGTCCACTCCATTATTCATTTTAGTTGGTCACTGGTTCAAGGGTCCAAGGATAAAAAGCAACTAACTCAAATACTCTTTTATTCCAACTGCCATTAACCTTCTAAATAAGTTCAATTTTAATAAACATCGACAGGCTTAAATCATAGGATGAACAAGTAGTATTTGCATCAACCATTAGTCAAGTCTAAACGTTGGTTTAATTATTATGTATAATATGTCTGATCTAATGTTTAACCATATTATGCTCATTGCTAAGTTTTATTTATTTGATCTAAATTTATGTTTGATGGCATCATTTTTTGGGTAAATTTTAACGTCCTATTGCCTTTTCTGTACTAGATGCCATTTCGCAGCCATTGTGAGGGTCACGACCTGCGTTTCTAGGGGTCTGCATGGTCATAACCTTGAACTCATTGGTATGACAGGATAAAAGGTCAGCGATTGCTGATTTGCATAAATCCTTCAAACACACATCAAAAAAACACATTTCTCTCCTAAATCATTGTGTCTTGCCTGGATATGACTTCTTTCCTGATTTTTGACTTTGATTTTTACCTCTTCTCTGGGTTTCGGTCACTTCGTTTAAAAAAAAATGAGTTATCTTATTCCTTCTGAGCCAGGACAGATGGCTGTGTTCGTTGTGATGTGTTTTTAATGTTATGTCACAGTCTCTCTTTACCTGCTTAAAAACCAAATATCCCTCTTGGGCCAATGAAATTGATTTGATTTTTTTATTACGTAAATCATCTTAAAGAATAATTTATGTTGCTTCTTTGAGCCAGGGGTTTCACATTTCCCCTTCCCTTTAAGTGTAGGCCTCAAGTTTGCTTACATACCAACAGACAAAATAAAAAATCACCTGCAAAGCAACAAAATTAAAAGCAAAATAAATGACAAAAATTCCCAATCCAGAGGGACTGACTTAGTAAATGGATTGACGTCTCCGACCCACAGTTATGTGCACAAGTTGCTCAAAAGAAGATCACAAAATACCTTGTAGCAGGAGATCTGTGCTGTCACTTGAGGAGATCATCACATGTATGAATGGAGCTTTATGAAAGCAGGAGAGGCATGTGTAACTGGTGGAGATCGAAGGAGACTCCTCATTGACACAGAAAATAAAAATTACCAGTACTTTACAGTCTGATGTAGGCAAAAATGTAATTCTAGATTTTAATATTAGCCTTACTTTTGCTTTTATCGCTATAAAATACCATCTTAATCTACACTTTTTCTGAGGAAGTGTTTTTTTGCTATGTCCACAATATGAACCAATCAATAATGCTCTCTATATTTACTTTTCATGGCTAACAACAGCAAGCCACCCTGCGGGAAGCCTGACAAGGTCTTTGCTCAAACACAGAACGGTTCAGTGACATGACACCTCATTGACAGGAAGCGTACTGTATGTGCAGTCATTTAGTTGAGGCTAATCACTACGTAAATTGAAAACTGTTTTTTAAGTACAATATTAGGAATACTGCAGGTTCTTTACCTTTTAGACACTCTGCCGCTATATTCTTCACAAAATACTAATCTCTGTGTGATTCCTTCTGGACACAAACTAGATAATATTGTTCACTAGCAAAATACCCGCGCTTCGCAGCGGCGAAGTACTGCATTAAAATTTTTATTAAGAAGAAAATTTAACCTTTTTAAAGTGAGGGAAAATATGGCAATAATTATTTGTTAAGGATCTCTTTGTATACCACGTTGTCAGTTCAGCTCTCCGGTTGTAACATGACCAAGCTGTGCGCTGAGCTTACTCTTGAGCATGCAACTTACAGTTGGCCATGTGAACAGTAATCTTGTTTCAAATCTCACAGCATGGATTGCTGCTGTCATAATCGATTTCAGTTTCATGGTTTGTTTCAATTACGACAGTATTTGCAGGACTTGTGTTGAAGTGACATTCGGCATCTGTCAAGCGTTGTAAGCTTACAACCGGTTTCATCGATAACTTCACATCCAGCTTTTGAGAGTTTAAACATTCATAAACATCAAAGTGTCCACTACTGAAATTGTCACCTATGAATGTAAGATGTTTAAGAGGCATTGGCGGTTGTCGAAAGGTGTAAAATATTTGGCCATTTCGGTACACTTGAAAGCACCAACCGAACAATTCAGCGGCAGCCATCAACTCACATGCAGAACCATAGGTGAAGGGCTTAAGCATTGCACTCTTCTAGTGCTCCTGTGTAGTATAATTATCTCCTGTACCGTCATCAGTCCACACCTTGAACCTGTCCCAGTCATTCAATACATAAGACACAATGTTCTTCCAGAGCCTGATATGGCCGTGCAATATGTAACACAGTGAATGGAAAAGGTAGGTGCCATCTCCGGGCATGGAAACCACTCGGTAAGTGACAGTTCTTTGATCGATGGTGATTACCTCGATAGACATGGTAATGGGGGTTGGAATGATGAAGGAAATGGGTACCTGAGTAATGTAAAGTAAGTGTAAAATACCTATACAATAACTATAATTGTAATAAACAAACAATAAAACAGCGGAGAAGCCGTGGATTAAACAAAAAGGCTGTAGTTATCAGCAGGGAGATGTGAATCCCGTGGCGAAGCAAGGAAGGGAATGTAGAGACTGGAGCGATGGACGGCCTTATATAGGCAGGCAGCCAACAACGTGGGAGGTGATGGGATGGGAGGCCCAACGCCGCCTCACATGGTGACCAAGCTGCAGGCTATGGACGTATATATGTACGTAAATAGGATTCAGTTAGCGTTGGGAACCCGCGTACCAAATTTCTTGAAGATGGGCCCATAAGTAACAAAGACTGTCATACCACCGAAATAAGTACGTACATTGGTTTTGGTTAGCTCAGGGAAGTCACCTACCAAATTTCGTGAAGATGGGGCCGTAAATAAGAAAGTTCAACATGGCGGACGTTGTTGACCGTTATGACCGTTATGCGTAGAATTTCGAAATGAAACCTGCTTAACTTTTGTAAGTAAGCTGTAAGGAATGGGCCTGCCAAATTTCAGCCTTCTACCTACACGGGAAGTTTGAGAATTAGTGACGTTGGAAAGTTCAATATGGCGGCTGACAGTGGCGTCATACCACCGAAATAAGTATGCACATTGGTTTCGGTTAGCGCAGGGAAGCTGCCTACCAAATTTCGTGAAGATGGGGCCATGAATAAGAAAGTTCAATATGGCGGACGTTGTTGATCGTTATGACCGTTACGCGTAGAATTTCGAAATGAAACCTACTTAACTTTTGTAAGTAAGCTGTAAGGAATGGGCCTACCAAATTTCAGCCTTCTACCTACACGGGAAGTTGGAGAATTAGTGACGTTTGGAAAATTCAATATGGCGGCCGACAGTGGCGTCATACCATCGAAATAAGTACGTACATCGGTTTTTGTTAGCGCAGGGAAGTCACCTACCAAAATTTGGGAAGATGGGGTCAGCCTTCTACCTACACGGGAAGTTTGAAAATTGGTGACGTTGGAAAGTTCAATATGGCGGCCGACAGTGGCGTCATACCATCGAAATAAGTACATACATCGGTTTCGGTTAGCGCAGGGAAGCCACCTACCAAATTTCGTGAAGATGGGGCCATAAATAAGAAAGTTCAACATGGCGGACGTTGTCAACCGTTATCGACCGTTATGACCGTTACGTGTAGAATTTCGAAATGAAACCTGCTTAACTTTTGTAAGTAAGCTGTAAGGAATGAGCCTGCCAAATTTCAGCTTTCTACCTACATGGGAAGTTGGAGAATTAGTGATGAGTCAGTCAGTCAGTCAGTCAGTCAGTCAATCAGTCAGTCAGTCAGTCAGTCAGTGAGTGAGTGAGGGCTTTGCCTTTTATTATTATAGATTAAGAGATTCTAGGAACATGCTTTAAAACACATGAGGAACTTTTCCAAATTAAACTTCCTGGACTTTCTGGATAAATCAACTTACATCTCTATTATCCTTTATACACATCTGTAACATCATACTGTACATTTTAGCATCAGTTGATAATGCAAAATTAGTGAAAATATCTATTTAGAATATTTCTCTATTATTAAAGGAAATCCTGAGACGAGAATTTCTCTTGAGATAATTTCAGGTCCCATGAGACTAGGGTTTTTGCCAAGAGATTTTGACAAGTCCCGCCCTCCTCTCAAACATTTACAACCACGCCCACGGTCCAATCACTTCTCATTTGTGTGAATGCTATTGTCAGACACACTTCCTGCGCTCTCAGCTCCAATCAGGGTTGGAAATAAAAGACAAAGAGTAGAAGACAAAGAAGAACGTCATAAAGAGGTTCAAAAACATTGGTGTGATACACATCCAGAGCAGATTAGAGATTATGAAAGCACTAAAATTCAAAAGTCTCAAAAACTGATAGTAAAGATCGCAGTAGCACTAACAAATGGAAATTACTACTCGGTGAAATAACAGAACAGTGAAAAGAGATCAAATATATGGATATACAGTAGGTGATATGGTAGAAGTATGTAGATATTGTACAGCTTTAAACTTTAAGTCGGAGACTTGTAGATCGTCTAATTCGTGTTGGCATCAGGGAAAAGTAGTGTTTCTTCCAAATGAAGATAGATAGATAGATAGATAGATAGATAGATAGATAGATAGATAGA
>JANRMT010062854.1:22999760-23013661 GCA_026402145.1 Polypterus bichir lapradei | reverse complement strand
ATAGATAGATAGATAGATAGATAGATAGATAGATAGATAGATAGATACTTTATTAATCCAAGGGGAAATTCATATCCGCGAGAATTAAAAGATTTGTTGTTTGGTGAATGTGAAATCCATATACACGAGCGGCAGAGACGCGAAGTGGCTGGCACATAGCACCCGCCTGGGGGTTGGCGAGCAAAGCAAGCAGGTGGCAGAGCCCCGTAGTACTATTAAATAAAAAATAGCATGCAGGTGTTGATGCTTTATAGGCCTTTTACATGCACTTAATTTTAACAAATCTAACTTTATTTCTTGGAGAACTCTAAGACAAGAAAAAAGAAAAAAGAAAATGTGCCCCTTTCATTTTTTAATATTATTTAATCTTGCTATATCTTAATCATTTTCTCTCTTTTCAAAGAAACTGTCAGCATTTTATTGTATTTCTGACATGCAGAAATAAAAACAATCAAAATATTATATTCCCAATTATTGATTATACCTTAATGCAAAAATAAAATAATAAAGAAGAGAAGAATTAAAACTTCTAAAATCACACATGTAGCTGTATCTTGATATAATGTCATTTTTACCACAGACAGCCTTTCACTGTGTGCCTAATCCTGTGTCTCAAATTAAAGTGAACTTTGCTTGATATTAGTTTGCTTTAATCTACTCTCACTCTCATCGCAGGTGTTGTGCCAACACAGTGGCCAACTGCAGCACAAACATTAAATAGGGGGGCATTCTTTGAACTGACAGCTAAAGGGCTCTGAAAAGGGGATTATAAAAGGTATTTAAAAGGCAAACAAACAATCAAACATCTGCCAGTCTTTTTCTGTTGTTGTTGAAAACAGAAAATCAGCTACCAATCAGCTATTTGCTATGATCGAGGTTTAAACACCCCATTATACAACAGCGATAGGAGCAAAGAGTTGTTGGAGCAGAGCAATATTTTTATGATGTAGAATTATAAAAAGTCAGTCCCATGCAGATGCCAGGATTGTAAATCCAGTAGGGTTAGAAAACGCAGTTCCAAAAATGTTTTGAAGCAATGTGTTTTAAAGAAGCCATAGGCTGTTCATTTCATGAAGGAAGGTTAAGCTAATAAAAGATATCACCATTCCTTTACTTTTGATTGCCTGTTTTGCCCATCATACAGTTTTTTTTAATACACTCATATTTCTACATACTCAAATGGTCAAATTCAGTTTTACACAGTGGACTGGAGTAGCCACTTAGCAG
Organism: Polypterus bichir lapradei; assembly: GCA_026402145.1. NCBI lineage: Eukaryota > Metazoa > Chordata > Cladistia > Polypteriformes > Polypteridae > Polypterus > Polypterus bichir. Next base: position 23,012,434 of record JANRMT010062854.1, on the reverse strand, counting down.
ACAGACTGGCCATATATCTGTTACGATTTGATTTCTTTTTCATTTTCTCTCTGTTAGTTGTATTCTGTTTTCAGGTCATTTTATTTTGATTTTGGGGTTTTGAACACTCCTTCATTCATTTCTTGTTCTACAATTTATTTGGCTTTTATATCTGAAAATTACATTAATGTTTTGGGTCTATCTGCCGCTATTCTATTTTCATGTTGGATGCCGCCATGTTGTTTATGGATTATTATGGTAACCAATGTGTGGCATGTTAGATGCATGGCATGTTACATTACAGATGCAAATGTACAGAAGTCAAGGCACTTGAGTTCTGAGTCAGCTGAGATTACAGATAACCAAGGACTGCATGGTGGTATACTCTTTAGGTTTTCACATTACTACTGTAGATCCCAAGCTCTGGTTCTTTCATTTACAACTTTTGGTTCTGATTTTCAGCTTATAAGAAAAATAGAACAGACTCCCGATAATTGGACTTGACTTTTTACTGATGTTTTACCCTCTGATTGCACTTTAAAACTCTTGAGGTGTCTCTGCTCAGACATCACATCACTATCTGTTTTTAACAAATAAGGAAAATGAGGAACAGGAAATAATTGTCTAGCTACGATTTGCATGTAATTCCTAGAGAAATGTAACTCAGTCAATCAAAGAACTGTAAAAGTTTCAAACCTCTAGCCTTCCTTTGGACAAAGCAATCCTGCTAGTATAAAATGGAAGATTAACATCTGCTTTCACTGAAATGAACAGAGACTCTCACTATGACACTGGGACACACTTTCCTTAAATGTTGCCACTTTTGGGTCTTGTAGGGCTGCGACTCAGTGCTGCATTCCATGGGAATTGGTTGTGTACAGTGCAAAAGGATGGGTTGCAGCATATTGTTTAAGCATTGCCCCACTAGGACTGTCGCTGGTGAATCTCAAAGAGGGACTGCCCCCCCGACCTGACGGTCATCATGGACTTGGTCTCGAAGGCACTAAGGGTGGCAAGATGTGATTGCAAAAAAAAGGTCATGAAACCCTGCACTAAGAGGTTCCATAAGGTTCCTTCAGCTGTTTGCATTTTTGATTTTTAACCTGTATGAAAACAATAAGTAATAGCAATAAATAATGTACTTGTTTCTTTCTATAATTACATTTCCAAAAGAAAAACATTTAAAGGAGACTGAATGCCACTTGAGGCTGCATGGCAGTGCAGTGGTAGTGCTGCTGCCTTAGATTAAGGAGACCTGGATTCATGGGCCTCTCTGGTCCTCTCTGTATGGAGTTTGCATGTTCTCCCCATGTCTGCATCATGGGTTTCCTCCAGGTGCTCTGTTTTTTTCTCCCATAGTCCAAAGACATGAGGGTTAGGTGGTTCTGAGATACCAAATTGGCTCCAGTTTGTGGTTGGGATGTGTATGTGTGTGTGTGTGTGTATGTGTGTGTGTGTGTGTGCGTTGGCCCTGCAATGGACTGGCACCCTGTCCAGGACTTGTTCCAGCATTGCATCCCAAGCTAGCTGGGATAGGATCCATCACCCCCCATGATCATGTTCAGGACTAAACAGGTTAGAAAAGGACTGACTGAATTCCCCTTATTGGAAATGGAAACATTTACCACCCATGGATAACATATACAATTAAACAGCAAGGACAATTTCATAAAGAATTGAAAATCGAAATATTACATATATAAAGGTGAGCTGGACGTGCAGCAGTTAGTACGCTTCCTGGAGCCTGTGTTTGAACTTCTACCTGGACAGTATTTGTTTGTGCATGCCTGTACTCTTCAGTTTCCAGCTCATGAGCTTGGTCTTACTTGTGTGTGTTCCTTGTAACAGAATGACATCCTTTTATTGCTCAATTTGAGTTCATCAACAAGACAATGCACTGAGAAATGAAGGCACAACATGGGACAAATAAAAGAACAGTCTGAAAACTGGTAAAAGGTCAAATAACAATGAAGGTAAAGTACCAAAAAACATCAAGCAAAAAGTCTTAGACAAAAGTTCCTGTCCTTCTAAATACGCTTTCCCTATATTAATCATGAGCTATAATTTTTTTTTCCATTTTATCCATTTACTGAAACACTGCTGTTAAAGCAATGCCTTCTTAAATAGTGATGGCTATTGTGATGTTACATGTAGCACTGCTGTCAAGACATATGATCGTCAATGGTATCGTTGCTAACAATATCACAACAATGGGTGTTATGACTCAGTGCACTCAAAATGGTGCCCTTGAAGAAGACCTATAAAAACCAGGCCACAGTCTTCCCTAGGCTGCCCAGAAATAGGCATCACCCTGTGCAGCCTGACCCTAAGCATCACCTGTAGGCCACAGCGTACAGAGGCCTAAATGAGGTTTTGACTTCAAAAGTTAAAAAAAAACAAGAACAAAAATGCCTCCTTAGGGAAAGGGAACCATAAACCTCTGGATAGAGAGACTAGTCAAACAAGAATTCTTCATAAATGAAGGTAAAATAGGTGTGCAACCCAAAGCAGTCGACTCCAAATCCATAAACCAGGAAACAAAAAAAATCTAAAAAAATCAGAAAAACAATATACACGAGGAAAGGCACTCCTTGAACGTCAATCAACCACTAATGGACTTGCTCCCCAGCCTCAAGTTACAGGCTGATGGGGGTCCTTTAGTGGAGACATCGTGGTGGTCCCACCCATAAAGCATACTGAATTTAGGAGAACAAAACAAAATACATAGAAACTACATAATACACAGAGACAGCAATATTAACAGATTTACATAATTGGTCAAAACACATAAAAATAATAAATCACAAAAAGGACAAAAGAAATTAAAATAAATATAGGCCATGGCGCCTACCCTGGGCGATGACTACCGTATGTACCACGGATAAGTCGGGGCTTGATTTTACTGTGTAATTTCTAGTATTTTATAATGTTAGTCGTATAAATCGAATGAGATTACGATATGCTAGCATCCAGCTGAGAGAGTAACTATGGAGCATACTGCCTTTTTTTTCTATGCATTGTGCCTACATGACCACACGGTAATACCCAAACTATTCCGAAGCGACGTTTGTACTGTTTTGTATTTTTTGTATCTCACACCCTCATACACCTTTATTGTAAGAGCATCCCTTATGTACGATGGAGCGTTCAATCAGAAGAAAATATGAAGCTGGTTTTAAATTAAACGTCGTTGAAGTGGCAAAAGAAATTGGCAACTGCGCTGCTGCAACAAAATCCAATGTGTCTGAGAAACTGGTGCGAGATTGGAGGAGGAAAGAAGATGTAAAAAAAAAATGTAAGAGTCACATTTTTGAACAGGCGTATAAGTCGGGGTTTGATTTTATGATCGATATTTTTCGGGTTTCAAGACCAAGTATATACGGTATTCAGTAGCACACTGGTATCAGATGAACAAATGAGCAGACAACCCTGCTCTGATCTCCCACACATCTGAACACATACAGAGAAAGTCCGATCGTCTGGAGCAGTTTGCCCAGTTCACTGGGCTCAATATCACCACTACTACAATCAAACACTTACTATTAATAATATCAGCCAGTTTTGCTACCTGGGCAGTATCACCAACCTCCAGGGGATAACTGAAGACATTAAGACACGTCTTGGAAAAGGCAAGAGCAGCCTTTGTCAAACTTTGACTGCTCTGCCATTCATCCTGCTACTCAAGAAACACCAAGCTGAGAACTTATCAGAGCAATGTTCTTTCTGCTCTCCTCTATGGCTCAGGAGAGCAGGTCACAAACAGACTCTCAAGTTGTTTTTACAATTGCCTGAGAAGACTCATGAAAATCCACCAGCCAGCTGTAATATTCATTGCAGTACTTCATATTATCACCAAACTGGAAAACATGACAACCATACTGCTGAAATAGCGATGGAGGTGCTTAGGAAGTGTGTGCCGCCTGACATCTGGATACCCAGCAAAGCCAGCACTGACTTGGGCTCTGGAAGGAAAAAGAAAGCAAGGAAGACAGAGAAAAACATGGAGATGCACCATGGAGGAAGAGCTGAAGATTCACCTGGAGAACTGCACTGAAGACAGCCCAAAACAGAGAACAATGGCGAGGTCACGTGGAAGCAATATTTGCTACAAGGTGCAAAGAGGATAAGTAAGGAAGCATTCCTTGGCTGAAACATAACAAGGGTCATGGAAGCAACCCAAAACAGCTGTAAGATTAAGTCATTAAAAAAAGTTTACAAAAAAATGTAACCAAATGAAATCTTAGTTCAGGAGGTTAAATGACCAGCAAAAACTGATCACTAGCACATAAATTTAAGTTTCACAACAAATAGGTCTTGCCGAGTTCCCCGTGCTTCTGGAGTGGTCTTTGGCTCCCTTCAATGATATAATAGAGTAAGCATTAGAAAGTGGATTTGTGTACCAATAAAAATTTTAAAAAACAGTAGTTTTTCACCACCTGCAGTGTTTGGTCATTTAATGACAAACACTGCCTGCAGGCCGACTGTGAATTATGCTGTCTTTGGATTTTAAAGCCTTCTGCCTTTCTCATCCCTCTCACACTTGTTCATCTTTGTCAGTTGCGCGTACTTGTGGCACTAACAATAAAAGAAGAAGCCTGGTTACTGGCTTTATTAATTAGAAATCTTAATGTATATGAAGTAGCAAGACTATAACACCAATTAACTAAAACCAGAAAGCATATTTTAAAAACCTTTAACATAAAAAACGCATAAAAAGTGTTAGGAATCATTTCTTTTATAGTTGGTGTGATTTATTGATTGCCAAGAAGCAATTTGTAACATGCTGGAAAAGAATAAATCATTGTGTTGACAAGTCATCTGTCACAAATCCTGAAGTGTTTCAAGGAATTTGCACACTTTCTTCTTTCCCCCCTCTCCATCTCTGACTCTAAGATGAGATTCATTTGAAATACCTTTTCTCCTGTATTTTGTTTTTATTTTTGCAATATTAAAGATAAGAAATATTATGCAAGGCAAAAAACCTTAGTAGGATGCCCAATATAAAAAATATTTATTTTATTGACAACTTAAACATGAAGAAGCTTGAATTGTGTAAAAAAAAAAGCAAGCCATCTTTTTCCTGGGACCACGTTTTCAATTATAGTCCTGGTAGAGGTGAAGGAAAATTAAAAACAGACTCTGAATGGGATGACAGTCCAGCGCAGGACACACTCACCAGCCTAACGTGTACTTCATGGACAGGCTGTGTAGAAACACAATGAGCAAGCCAATAATTGGACCTGTGAAGCACATCAATGGCCACTTTGCCACATGGCTCCCATGAAAACAAACTTAATTTTACAAACCATCTGTTCTATCACGGTAGAGGCCATCCCAAAATTCTCAACAGTGCAGCACAACGCAGAGACGTTGACATTTGATGTCCCTTTTTCAAGCCATACAGTAAACCAGAGGCGGACATTATAGCAGCCGGCTTTTAATTTTTAATCTCCAGTACTTAAAAGTTATTGTTACACTGCCTGCCATTTACATAAAGATGAGGCGCAGTAAATTCATTAAAAAAATCCCCATGCATTAGCGTCAATATGCTCCCTCCAATGAAACAATGGCTTCCCGAATATTATTACATAGAAGCAAAGCCAAAGAGAATATTGAAATGAGAAATGTATTTTTTTCTTTTTACTTGAAATACAAGAAAAGCAGGTGTCGATTGTTTCATATAATCAGTGTGCTATTGATTAAGCCCAAATTAAGTGCAGCCAGCTTGAAGGGTAAACGAAGTGAATTGAGCTGTCAGATGTAATGGGGCAGAGATAAAAAAGAAGACACTTTGTTAATTCAGCAGAAAGCATCCAAATGCCAGCAGTCCAGCTATTCAAAGTGTAAAAAGAAAACGCTAAGAAGGAAATTGCCGCCAGATGATATAAATTAGCACCGTGTGCCAAGTACAAATAAGAAGAATATGATTCCAATGATGTTGCCAGTTCTGGGCAACATTTAACTCAAAATATGTTTGCCCACAGACAAGCCAGATGCTAATCAAACATGAGTAATAACCATTTTTGGTATGCTGTTAGAGTGTTGCCCAGAGCACAGATTCCTTCTAGGGCATTTAAGGAGTCTCTACGGTCCCCATAACACAATCTGGTTTACTCAGAGAAATAAAAAAAAGATCTTTGTGCGCCGACACAGGGCTAGCCAAGTGGATTTGCAAGAGAAAGTTAACAGTGGAAGGCAACTGAGTGTGGAGTGGGCTGTCTTGGTGACCTGAAGATGATGATGATCCTTTTCAATCAAACATGCTGATAGATGTTTTACATGGCTGTATTCAGAGGCCTGAAGCATTACTTTCAGATTTCTTATTTCTTTAAAAAGAACAAAAACCAGGGGCGTAGGTTCAGAGCATAAAATGCAGCTGTTCAAACAAAATGCAAAAAAACAACGTTTACAGAATTAAAGACGATAAAGTAACTCATAATAATGTTTTTGACGAGGCGTTGATGTCATTGAATTTTTTTATTTACTTTTTATCATGTTTAACTTTTTTACTTCTACCTTTCCTTTTTTACTTTTACTTTTTACTAAGTTTTATTATTCATTGGTGTAGCTTCATTTACCCCAAATTACCAAAGTTCTGCAGCTTTGGTTTGCTTCGTGGGATTCTGGCAATAGGTGACGCGTTGAAATGATTCCACAGACAAAATATTTTTGTGTTTAAAAGCTTTAGTAAAATTTCAAAATACACCAGTTCACACAAAAATAGAGAAAAAAGATGGTATTGCACTATATTGTAGTTATATAGTTAAGAAAGTTCCATCTGATATTAACTTACAAGGAGTGAAGGCTATACCATAGTCAAGAGCTATGAAAGGAAGTTATATTCTATTCAAATTAAGCAAACACTAATATGAGTTTAACTTAAAGCATTAACTTTCTAACATTGGCTCTTACATTTGGTATTTAAAATATACAGTTGTAGTGAAATACTCAAGTAACTGATTTTCTTTCAATAATAACTAAGGAGAAAATTTTCTTCATCCAACGCCCCGCATACCATCTCTTTAACTCTTTGAGGGCTGAATATTCTTTCCAAAAAATATACTTTCTGAAAAGCAATGGTTTCACAAAGAAATCAATATAAAATACAGTGGAACCTCGGGTTACCCGAAGTAATTTCCCCCATAGGATTGTATGTAAATACAATTAATCCGTTCCAGACCGTACGAACTGTATGTATATGAACTGTAATATATTTTCTTTAAAGAATTCTAAGCACAAAAATAGTTAATTATACCATAGAATGCACAGTGTAATAGTAAACTAAATGTAAAAACATTGAATAACACTGAGACAAACACCCAGGCTCCCTGCTCAGCAGCTCGCTCACTCTTAGCTGCTCTCATGCTCTCTCTCTCTCTCGCGCACTCGCTCTTTCTCTTTCTCTCTCTCTCTCTCTCTCTCTCTCTCCTGCACTGGCTTTCTCCTCCTGCTACCTGCCTTCTCCTGCAACCTCCTGTTCTTTCCTGTTCTCTTCTTTTTCCCTTTAGCCGACTTGCGCTTCTATTTATGAAGAGACGTGGTAGTCGTGGCAATCAGCAGCTCCTGGGAACAATTACGGATGTGGACTGCTTCTCACCTGTGTGTGCCACACACCACCACGCCCCCTCGCTAAGCCGCAAGTGCGGTGATTATTTATTAAAACTGGCCTTTTTGATGGAAGCTGTGGACCCGCTATACCACAGGAGGAAGCTGGGTTGAGAGGAGGTTATAGTTTTGAGGGGGAGTCCCTCTGTGTGATGCACCGAGAACAATGTACAGTACAGGGAGAGACTGAACACGTGCGGAAATCATCAGCGCATACGAACTGGAAGGGAAACTGGCTTGTTCGTGACCCGAGTGTGTGGTTGTGAACAAATGCAAAAGTTTGCCGAACCTTTTGGTCATAACCCGATTTGTACGTGTTCCGAGATGTTCGTGAACCGAGGTTCCACTGTATCTGTTGCTGCATGCTGCGGCTGCCACTTTGCCAAAAATGAGCAGCAGGCTTGCTGCCAGGCGGTCTTCGCGTCATGGTCGCAGTGCATTGCAATCTGGTTTCTTCCTCTTATCATTGTTAAGTGGCAGTCCTCCTGGCGAACATAGCTGTAGGCGTATCAACTACATGAACCTGTTCAGCACCATGATTAGCTGGGGACCAGTCAGCTGAAGCTGGAACCTCACATTAATTTTCGATCACTTGTATCAAAATCGGAGTCCAGCAAGTCATAGTCCCAGTTCAGAGATAATAGGCAAAATGTCGTCCATAGGGTATTTTGCTTTACGTATTCGCTTTGATCTCTTGCCATTATGTCAGTGCCATTTTTGCTTTTGTCTGTGCCTTACTACTTGGAAATCTCAGTCAAACCAATGAAGCTAACTTTCCTTCTAGCAACGAGAGTCCAACTAAAACATAATTGTTGGTTTTGTCACAGTTTACAGTTGATTACCATCGTCGACTCCTCCTTTTGACAAAAGTCAACATCAGCCCTGAAAGAGTTAAATACAATCGCTTTCGCTAATGGAGGAGCACCCCGACACCCTTCCAGCAGCTCAGTCAGGAGATAGCAGGCCAGGGGCTGGCGAGCAAAGCGAGTAGGTGGTAGAGCCCCCTAGTATCTTCTTATATAATACGCTACCGTGGCTGTCCATTTGTCTGTCCAGGATATTAAATCACCTGTAGCTTGCAAACCATTTAATCGATTGACCTGAAATTTGGTACACCTATACTACGTGACATCTACTATCTGCTTTTGGGTCAAAGGTCAACCCAGCAAGGTCAAGGTCAAAAATCAAATAACCTGTTGCCTGAAATTTGGTACACATTGTCACGCCTGGGTCACAGATTTGCACAGAAACACAGGAGGTTGTAGAGACAGGAACTTTATTTAAACACTGCAAACAAACATATGCCTCTTTTTTTTCAAAGGTTTAAACGGACTCCTTGACAAGATGGAGATAACAGTTCCGTCTCACAATTTTAAAGAATGCAAACATATCTTCCTCTTCAAAGGAGTGAGCATCAGGAGGAGAGAAAGTCTGAGAGAGAGAAAGGCAAACAAACAATCAAAAAATGACAGGTGCTGTTTGAACTTTTAAGTCTGCGAAGTACCGCATGGATCGCACGATAGATCAGCCGCAAGTAAGTCCAGCAAGCAAGGGAGCAATGTGAAGGTAGTCTTTCAGCGTCTTTTTTAACCTGTAGGGGTGCAAACAGCCCTCCAGCTCACAACATATACTACGCTGAAACTCTGCACTATAGCTTTTTTTTAAAAGCGAAGAGTTTTGGAATTATTACTCTTTTTATTTTATTTTATTGTGGAATCAACTCTCGGCAGCAGGGCGGCCGTGCATCGCTTGCGTATGGGCGCGGAGTATGGTTAAGTCATGTGTATTCACTGCACGTTATCGTGCAGATATGCCGTTACTGGTATATACATATATAGTAAAACAAGGGAGCTTTCTGAGTGTCTTACAAGGACTGATTTAATGATGCAACGGGTAGGACTAAAAAAGGGCATTATACCAAATATAATTCTTCTTTGCGTTCTCCAGAACAGAGCAAGTCCTGTCCAAGATGGTTGACATCACTTCTAATCCTGCCGACTACGCCATTGTAAAAAGAAGACAAAAAAATGATAAAAATGTGGGGTTCCAGCCAGAAAATCCCTATTTAATTTTTTGGTTCAAGATTGTAAACTCTATGTTTCAAATGCAAGGATAATTGTTGCTCCATCCTTTAGTGCTGCTTTGGTCAATGTGACACTGTTCTTTTGATGAAGTCATCTTTTATGGAGGCAGAGGCAGAACAGGAGGAGTTAGGGGGGATTGGAAGTGATGACATCTGTCTCTGGCAGGACTTTCTCTGTCTAGGGAACAGGAATAAAGGAAAAAGCTATATAAGGTGTTACCTTTTCTTGATTTAACACTGAATGTTTATTATTCATCAGTGTTAAAGAAAGTTAAAGAACAGATTTAATATTCCAACTTGAACTCTTCTCAAAATAAAATGTTAAGATCTGTCTTTTTTTACCAACATCAGGATGAATTAACTATATTTAATTGCATTATTCTGCTTCCACTTACACACAGCTGCATAATGACTCTTAAAATGTTAAATATTAATATGACTTAACTTTTTAAACTCTCCCTATTGGCTAGTGTCTTGTTAGTTGTGATAGAATATTGGAATTCATTTTTATAGCTAATTCCAATTTCCATGTCTGCTTGTGGGCACTCCAATCTTGTCATTGCCATTAGCTTTTCCTAGAGAAGCATAGTTTGTCCAAAGCTTGCATAGCAGAAGCACTGCATTTTACACAGCACACTATCACCCACCCAGTCAATCAGCCATAGGCCCCTATGCATATACATTGTGAACATCTGGTAACTAAGCTATTCCTGCAAAAGCTGAAAATGAGAGAAACAGAGTTAACTGGGCTACTACCAAGTGACCACTGTCAAAGTTTTTAGAAGACAAAGTTTCCTGGAAAAAGGAGGCCCAGGTAAGACCAAGAATTCAAGTTTGCAAACTCTGAGGGGCAACTCAGTGCATCAATAACAGCCATGTCAGACTTATTATGGCCACAGTAAAGCAAAGATTCATTGAACAGGCCAGAGACAAAAAAAAAAAAAAAACAGAAGAGCTTAGTAAAGTACCGAAGAGATTCCTAAAAGATTACTTTCCTTAAACTGTCCTGCGTCTGTGCACGACAGACATACAATGCACATGTCTGACTGCTCTCTACTTTTGAATTGTGCTGAAAGAATCAGCCTGACTTACTGCACAACAGTTTGTTATAAACCTACCATTAAATATGCCTTGATGAAGTTAAGATATCTCCTTCTTAAACCCCACAGAAAAGCTGTAGCTACATAGTAAGTTTAACAGAGACAAGAAACTGAAATGCGAAGAGCCATCTGAGTGCTCAAAGAACTGTAACAATGTCACTGTAAGTTTTGGATCAGGAAACTAGAAATAGACGATCCTTCAACCATTGAATCATGTACGAGTTAGAGGACAGTGTAGAGTAAACAACACCCATGCGTGTCAGTATATGTATTTTCTAGACAGAGTTATTACTGTAGCAGAAAGAAATAATTCAGTAAATATATTTCGGGAGTCTTTAGCCCTAACAAAAGCTTTTCATTTACAACTTTATTAAACAGGGGAACAGAAAACCTCTGTCTCATAGGCAGGGTCCAGCTCATTATGTGAAATATTCCTGTGAATATAGAAAGATTAAAGTTTTTCCATTTTCCCCCTTTTCATAGGTTTAAAACCTGTGAAATTGGACATAAACTATAGTACCTTACTTCTTGAAACAAGCTGGACTGAGCTACTTTTAAGAAAACATCTAAGAGCCTGGAATACAACAACTGAAAGCAAAAGGTAAAGCACGTGTGTAACTCAAATTATCATTAATAATTATTAATAATTATTAATTATTAAAACTCTTAAACAAGCCCAATATCACAAAAGCCTTATCAGAATACAATCCTCACTGATGTCAGTTGAAGGTTATCTCAAATCTTACAGTGGAACAAATGCATATCAAAAACAAATTATACGCTCTCAACATCCCATATCCCAAAGACATGCATGTCAGTTTAACGAGCAGTGCTAAGTTGGCTCCTTGTCAGAGGAAATGTGTGTGTGAGTGAGTGGGCTCTGCAGTGGAAGACATTTACTCCAGAGTGCCCAGTGCTATCAGGGCAAAGTCTGGCCCCCCCATCACCCTGAACTGGATTAGGCGGGCTAGCAAAAGTTGTGGTAAAGCTGTCAAATGTGTTGTTCTGTACTCATCTGCTATCATATTACAAGACTGATATTTTAGTTCTTGGCAAGTGCTTTCAAAACACCCTGCCTTGTGTGCATATTTTTAGAATTGCCAGCTAGCTCTATTAACATTACGACAAAATCCACTTCTCAATTTGCTGGCCTTCTTCACATTTTTAATTCTGCCTCCCTCAGCATCACAACCTAATCTAGACAATATATCAATCATTCCCGGAACAACTTCTTAGGACAAGTAAAGTTGTGGCTGGCAATTGTTTAGTGTCTGAGTTCTTAATATATTAATGGAGGACTGTAGACTAGCTATAGCGTCCTCCAGACTAGATAATTGCTAGATAATGCAATGAAAGGCGGGGGTGAATGGGCATCCTGGTCAGGACAGAGGTTGTTCCCTTACCCAGCCAGGAGCCTACCACAATGGATGGACAGCATGGATGGACAGGCATGCTGCCCAGATTGGTTACTGTTGTTTTTCCTACTCAGGAGGTTGGTATTAAAGATAGACAGAGGAAGACTTCTTTTTGAGGCCATGTGTACCCCAGTACACTAAGGGGCCCAGCATCCCACTGGCATAGACTCCTGTTTAGACACCTGCAGGGCTGCATGGGTGTTGTAGTTCTGGAGGGCAACCCTGTTAGGGTACTTGGAGGAAACAAGAGGGAGCTGCTGTGATGAGATTTCCCCACAAGACAGAGGTCTTGCCTGATCCAGATGTGCTTCAATAGCTATGGCACTAACATGCAGGAATGACTCCTGGGTCTGGGTTAAAAAGTAGAAAGATATTGTGCCTAATAAAAAAACTCTTTTGAACCCAAGACTTGTTTTGGTGTCTGAGACACCACCTAATGGTCATAATAGATAGATAGATAGATAGATAGATAGATAGATAGATAGATAGATA
>JANRMT010062854.1:22984375-22999750 GCA_026402145.1 Polypterus bichir lapradei | reverse complement strand
ATAGATAGATAGATAGATAGATAGATAGATAGATAGATAGATAGATAGATAGATGATATACTTTATTGATCCCTAAGGAAAACCTCATTGTCACAGCAAAATACGATCATGATAGCTACGTGAATTAAATTTATAACCTGAATATTTTTTCAGTGTACCATTCTACTTTCATGTCATATTTTGGCTCTGTGGTCACTTTTCCTGCAAAACTGATGACATGGTGTTGCCACATTATTTAAGAACTAGGTGTACTACCCATCTAAGAAGGGTTGAAATGTAAGTAATTTGCACAGACCACAGTGTTAACGTTTGGCTCTTTGTAGTAATAAAAGATTCCTGGGCGCCCTTTGTAAATAGTATGTTATGTTATGCTATTTTACATTACTCAGAGTTAACTTATTAGCACATTCCTAATCTTAAAACTGACAGCAGGTTTTGAAAAGTCACAGCAGCTTATCTTGACTTTCAAAATGATTACACAGTAAACACTATTGTCTTGAATCAAGGCACAAAAATTATTCAGGCCTACTGGGATCTTATGCAACCAACAATGGTGATGAAATGAGTTTTGTGCTCCGCAGGTATAACAGAATCAACAGCTCCAATCACTTATGCCGCTACAATCTTATCAACAGCAATCAGCACTGTTGTAATGGGATGGATTAATGCTTCTCTTACACACAGTATGAATGACTACTGTCGAAGAAAATGAATAAACAAGGGTAAAACCCACTCAGAGCGGTAATAATAAACAACAAAGTACATTAACATTCAGGCAGAACCTCTCAAAATGCATGTGTGATATCTGTGGGAGGAAGACAGAGTTTGTGGGTCTTTCTGAACCAGACATATAATATACATTTATATGTCAGGAGACTGTTATGTATCTTGCTTTTGTTAATTAGCAATGTTAATAACTTAATTTACATAAAGAAATGTTGTGTGCTTAGCCTTGTGGGGAAAAAGGAAGTGTTGTTGACACACATTCGAAATTGAGTAAAGAGCACGTTGAGTTAACTGTGTCTCTGTAGTTATTATTTGTTGGAGTTGGAAGGAACACAACAAAAAGTGGCGACGAGGAAGTCTGAATTCACACGGTGCGCGGTAATAATTGTTAAGGAGCAACGAATAATACTCCATTAAGAAACGGTGACGATAAATCAAAAAAAAAAAAGACGTCGTTGTTTGCCGCGAAGGAAGCGTGGCAGGAGCAGAGAAGAAACCGTGAGTACGGATAATTGTAAAAGAAGTTTCTTCGGAAGTTAAATCGTCTTATTGTGAAGTAAGAGTGACTGTGATTCGATTGCAAGATCAAGATGGTTAGCGTTATCGGAGTAATTGGACCTTTTGATGAGAACGTGGAGCAGTGGAATTCGTATACGGGGCGCTTTGAGTGCTTTGTTAAAGCAAACGATATTACCGATGAAAAATTAGTTTCTACTTTTTTGAGTGTTATGGGAGAAAAAACCTTCAACTTACTGCGTAGTCTTATGCAACCAGATAAGCCTGGAGAGAAATCATATCCTCAGATTGTTAGAATTTTGAGTGCACATTGTTCATCAAAGCCATTAGTAATTGCTGAATGGTTTAGATTTCACAAGAGAAATCAAGAGGAAGGGGAATCAGTAACAATGTTTGTGGCAGCACTAAGGAAGTTATCTGAACATTGTGAATTCAATGAAGTACTCAATGACACAATCCGTGATAGGCTGGTATGTGGACTGAAAAGTGAAGCCATACAAAAACGGCTTCTGACAGAAAGTGCCCTAACCTTTGCAAAGGCAATTGAAATTAGTGTGTCCATGAAAATGGCAGCTAAAGAGGCTCTGTAGTTAAGCATAACTGGGCAAATTCATAAAGTAAATATAAAGAGCAAGGACGCTGGTAGAGGGCTGTGCTATCGTTGTAGAAGACAAGGTCATTTAGCTTCAGAGTGCAGGTTTAAAGACCTAGACTGCAGGAGTTGTGGAAAAAAAGGTCACATCGAGAGAGCATGTAAATCCGAGAAAGCTACAGAGAGATATTATAGACATGAAAGTAAAAAGGCAGCATTTAGTCAAAAGAAAAAAGTTCATTTGCTGCAACCGCAAGAATTAGAAACAACATTAGGAAGTGACACATCTGAAGATGAAGTGTTTTTAAATATTTTGAGTCTTGAAGGTGGCTCACAGGGATACCAGGTATCTCCATTGTTGGAAGAACAAAAAGTATGCATGGAAGTGGACACAGGGGCGGCTGTTTCTCTCGTGTCAGATAAAACGTACTACACGTTCCTGAGACACCTTCCACTAAAGAAAACTAATACAGTGTTAAAGACATATACAGGTGAACCAGTGAATATGAGAGGCCTGATAAAGGTGACTGTTCAATTGAATGGGCAGAAAGCCACTTTACCACTTTATGTAGTGGGAGGAGATTACCCATCATTATTGGGAAGATTATGGTTAAAAAAAAATCACATTGGATTGGCCAAATGTTTGTATGCTGCTCAGAGGAGAAACAAAGTTGGATGCAGTACTTGACAGACATGCTGAGTTGTTTTCTGGTGAGCTAGGGAGCATGAAGGATATCACTGTCAGACTGGCCACTGAACTTATTAGTCAACCAAAATTTCTGCAAGCCTGACCAATTCCTTATGCTATTCGACCAAGGGTTGAAGCTGAACTGGATTCCTTAGTTACGTCTGGTGTTCTGGAACCTGTGAGTGTAAGCGAATGGGCTACTCCCATTGTACCTGTGATTAAAAAAGATGGATCAGTACGTATATGCGGGGACTTTAAGGTGACCATCAATCCTGTGTTGTCTGTAGAACAGTACCCACTTCCGCATATAGATAATCTGTTTGCAGGCCTTGCTGGAGGACAGAAATTCAGCAAAATAGACCTGTCCCAGGCATATCTCCAAATGCATGTTGAACTAAAGTCTAGAGAATTGCTAACTATTGTGACCCCTAAGGGCCTCTTCCGTTACTGCCGCCTACCCTTTGGAATCACCTCGGCTCCAGCTCTATTCCAAAGAGCAATGATCCAAATCTTAAGTGGGCTTCCAGGGGTCCAATGTTATTTGGACGACATCCTTGTGATGGGAAGAAATGAAGAAGAGCACCTTCAACACCTGGATGCCACTCTTCAGTGCTTAAAAGAATATGGCCTGAGGGATCGCAAGCATAAATGTGAATTTTTCAAGTCCTCTATAGAATATTTGGGACATGTAATAGATGCTTGTGGACTGCACAAAGCACCCTCAAAAGTTAAAGCAATTGTTGATGCACCTGCTCCTCAGCCAATTACGTTCATTTCTGGGACTTCTCAACTATTATGGAAAATTTCTTCCAAATTTGGCAACTCTTGTTATGACAAAACAAAGCTTGGAAGTGGACAGACGAATGTAGAAAAACTTTTGCCAAAGCAAAGGACGCTCTCATAAAATCTGATGTTCTCACACATTTTGACCCCACAATGCCACTGCAGCTTGTCTGTGATGCTTCTCCATATGGAGTTGGTACAGTGATTTCACACATTATGCCCTCCGGTGTGGAGAAACCAAATGCTTTCGCTTCACGTACATTGAATAAAGCTGAATGTAATTATGCACAAATTGAGAGGGAGGCACTAGGAATAATTTTTGGAATTTGAAAATATCATCAGTACCTATTCAGGAGAAAGTTTACCCTTCTTACAGACCATCGACCCCTTACTACCATCTTTGGACCTCATACTGGTATACCATCTCTAGCAGCTAGTTGAATGCAAAGATGGGCATTACTTTTATCAGCCCATACATATGATATCAAATACCGCAAGTCTGAGTTGCATTCCAACGCAGATGGATTCTCACGTTTACCCTTGCCAGTTACCTGTTCAGAAAGATGGATATATTTTATTTTAAGCACGTAAATGAGACACCTGTGACCTCAAATCAAGTAAAACGATTCACTCGAAATGATCCAGCACTGTCTAAAGTAATGGACATGGTTCTTACTGGTAAAAGTCCTAGTACTTTACCAGAACTAAAACCCTACCTTTCTAGGAAAAGTGAACTGTCTATGTAGGCAGGTTGCCTTCTTTGGGGTCGCCGTGTCATCATTCCAGCACCACTGCAGAAACTTTTAATCCAGCAGCTACATGCAAGTCATGTTGGTATTGTCCGCATGAAGGAGATTGCAAGAAGTTATTTTTGGTGTCCAGGAATAGATGAACATATTGAGGAGAGGGCCAAGGCATGTTCTTCTTGTCAGAAGATTAGGAATGCACCACAGCTGGCACTGCTTCACCCATGGGACTGGCCTGAAAGGGCTTGGCAGCGCATCCATTTGGATTTTGCAGGTCCCTTTGAGAATAAGGTGTTTCTGGTGGTTGTAGATGCCTATAGTAAGTGGCCAGAGGTTGCTGTTATGCACTCAACAACTGCTGTTAAAACAATGGAAACGTTGGAGGAATTATTCTGTCGTTATGACTTCCCAGAGCAACTTGTGAGTGATAACGGTCCTCAGTTTGTGTCACAGGAATTTGCCACTTTCCTACAAGTCAATGGAATTCTGCACATTCGCTCTGCACCACACCATCCTTCCTCAAATGGTTTAGCAGAAAGGTTCGTTCAGACAATGAAGCATTCACTGAAGGCATTGCAAGATGAAGGCTCTCTTCATACACGTTTGAACCAGTTCTTACTGTCTTATCGGAATTCTGAGCACAGCACAACTAAAGTTTCACCTGCCATCTAATGATGAAAAGACAACTTCATACAATTTTTGATTTGCTAAAGCCACCAGAAACAAAACAAGTGGTACGTCATCATCAACAAAAGCAAACTGAACATCGAGACAACAAAGCAAAAGACAGAGTCTTTCGTCCGGATGACACTGTATTGGCTCGAGGTTTTAATAACAAATCCAAAAGGGTTCCTGACACCGTAATCAGTCAGAGTTGACCTGTTTCTTACACTGTCCGCACTGCTGATGGTACTGTTTGGCGAAGACATGTGGATCAATTGTTGCAGGCACCACCAGCACCCACTGAGCCACCAGATGTGGACTGTCCTGAATTTAATTATAATGTTAGTGAAAATCAGTGTCCTATTACTGAGGATGAAGTGCCTGCTATGGAAGTATCAGAAACTCCATCACCTCCTGTGAATGAGGAAGAGTCAGCTAGAAAATCTACAAAATCTCCCTCAACTATTTCACTTTCAACAGATGCTCACACTGAACGTTGTTATCCTGCTTGACATAGACAACCTCCTAACCGTCTAAATTTATAAGACTCACTTTTAAGAATGGGACAGTAGATTACTCTCTTTCTTTGAAAAAAAAAAAAGGAGTCAACTCGGATTTATTGGATTTATTGTTCTCGTGCTAAACAAAATGTGCACTTTTCTTTTAAGGGGTGAGGAGTATGTTATGTATCTTGCCTTTGTTAATTAGCAATGCTAATAACTTAATTTACATAAAGAAATGTTGTGTGCTTAGCCTTGTGGGAAAAAGAAGTGTTGTTGACACACATTCGAAATTGAGTAAAGAGCACGTTGAGTTACCTGTGTCTCTGTAGTTATTATTTGTTGGAGTTGGAAGGAACACAACAGAGACATCCATGAGTTAGTTTTGCTTAAAAACAAGTGGGGAAATTAGAAGGCTCACTGAGTATCACATTTCTGAAATAATCCAATGCTTCATGAAGGTGGCGCTCTTAGCAGGGGTGGTGATTTTAAACTGCAAAGAGCAATGGTGCTCTACAGTTGAAATGTCACCTAAGAAAAACAATGAAACATAAATGTGTGTCGTGTGTGTGGAGATCACATTGCACGTGTTCAAAAGAAACATAAACTGTTGCAAGGGAAATAACCCTTTCTGTAACATCAGATAATAATTTGGTATTCAAAGGCACCAATGGACGAGTGGTAAAGATGAATGATATGTTGTTGCAGGTGCTGTGTGTGCTCTGAGAGTGTAGGAGTCAATGTACAGTTGTGCTTGAAAGTTTGTGAACCCTTTAGAATTTTCTATATTTCTGCATAAATATGACGTAAAACATCATCAGATTTTCACTCAAGTCCTAAAAGTAGATAAAGAGAAACCAGTTAAACAAATGAGACAAAAATATTATACTTGTTCATTTATTTATTAAGGAAAATGATCGAATATTACATATATGAAAATTCTAAAGGGTTCACAAACTTTCAAGCACAACTGTAAGGTTGAAAGAGTTGACAGCCATGGTTGTGGTAATATTAGTTTGAAATATATGACGAGTCACACCCCGTCAAAAAAAGGTGAAAAGGACAGCAGTTATGAAAGTTGATAATGGAGAGGCATAAGAGATGCAGACTTCAGGACAAAACAACACAATAATTCGTAAATATGCCTAAAGACACCAGTAAAATCATGGAGGAGGCTGCACAGTATCTACCTTCTGACTGCACATATCAACAAATGATTAAAGAACGTTCACACTAATGTCAATTTGGAAATGCAAACATGCCATGACAAAATAGCAGCATTATTTTAACACGTTGTATATCCATAGACCACAATGCTTAACTAATCTCACTTTGCTGTGGTGACACAATATTCAAAATGACAGAATGATATCGTAGCAGACACAGACACTTTTCAAACTTGTGTAGCCCAATAACTGTGGTGGTCTTTGTGAGTGCTTTTCTGTCTCTACTGTCATCGTGGTCATCACAATGTAGAAAGTAATCAAGTTTCTGTTACTTTGTGCTGCTGAGCTCCTGAATGGATAACATAAATTTATTTATTATTATTTTTTTTGCCATCAAGTCTTTGGTTCAGTTTATTTTGCTTTCTCTCTGAAACCCCTGCAGTTTAAAGTGCACGGACTGGAGGATTTGGGAGTGGGTGTTTTAGGAAGAAGCCTTGTGGGTGGAGTCATTGCAGTGGAGGATTTCTTCACTACTCATTTCTTACTTTTTAGCGGTTTGTCCCCAGACAAGCAGTAATATTTGAGAATCCGCGCACCCCATGAGACTAGTGGATAACTAAAAGAAGGAATGATATTTTTATGTTACATGTGTAGCGCACATTTCACACTACCTGAACATTCCAGTGAAAGCATCATTTGAGCAGGTAGGCTGGCAGCAATGGATCAAGATAATGAAAGGACTGGGGAGACACTCTGTCAACAGCAATTCAAACTCCAGTACCAGAGGTGGCACTGCTTAGTCTCCGTTTGGATACCTACAAGGTTGGCTGTGACTTGTAAATCGGAAGGGCGGCCCTGTTGGGATGGAAGGGCACTGCCAGGTGAGGACCTGCCTGTTTTGTTTAGCTTCCATATATCCCAGAAGTACTACTGTCATGCAATGCTGTGTGCTGGGTCCAACATAAAAATTTATTTTATTTATTTATTTTTTTTCTCCAGCCGTCTGGAGTTTTTTTCTGTTTTTTCTGTCCACCCTGGCCATCGGACCTTACTCCTTTTCTATGTTAACTAATGTTGTCTTATTTTTATTTCTTATTTTGTCTTTTATTTTTTTTTTCTTCATTATGTAAAGCACTTTGAGCTACTTTTTGTATGAAAATGTGCTATATAAATAAATGTTGTTGTTGTTGTTGTTGTATCTCAGCTCACTAGAGGAGTCAGAGTCTGGAAGAGGTGGACAAGGCTTGTCTGGGAGGAGTGGAAGGAGAGGAATATAATTTTGTTGAATCGCGTCCAACTGTTGGGAGACAAACCTTGTAAAAGTACTGTTTACAATTAAAACCATGTTATTTAAACAAGTGACTATGTTGTTGTGTTGTGTCTGGGGTTTTGAGGCTCACTGGCTTCCCTTACTGGACACATCTTTGTTATAATTCTGATTTTTTTTTTTTTTGTACGTTCACTGTTCTTGCCTTTTGAACGTAGGCAAAATTTTAGTATGGAATCTAAGTAAGGTTGTATACCTGAGACCCCTGAAGTCTGTGTTTGAGAAATGAAGGTAAAGAATGGGTATGGAGCAAAAGGAGAAGGCATGAGCAGTGTCTGATCCACTTGCAACAGTACATCAGTGCCACCATTGTATGCTGTTGGTAAGAAGGAGAGGATCCCGATCTTTGTATTGTAAGAAATATTAGGTAACCAGTTGGAGTAAAAGACTGAGATGTGTTGGGGGTGCAGTGCAAGGTAGACTGAGTGCAGAAGCGCACTATTGTAGTGGTACAGTGAAAAAAGCAACATAAATGGAGGAATAAGACAGGTATACAAGTGACTAAGGATGAAATGAGGAAGATGTGATTTGCTCTAAATGATGGCCAAAGATTGCAGAAATAAAAGAAAATGTAGTGGCCAACTTGCTGACCTGATTGAACAGAATCAGGGTTATTAACGGGGCTTCCCTAAAAGGGAGCAGGGCAGGGCAACTCAACCCATACAAACCCCAAACCTAATGGCCATATATACAGTATATATTTATATGATAACTTCTCTAAACTTCTACAGCACAAAAATGAGAAAATGTCACTCATTTATGTATTATTCAGAGAAAATATATTTTTTCACAGTGTGTTATTTAATTATCAGTTATTAGGGGTTGCCACAGCAGATCCTCTTGTTCCATATCCTCCTGTCCTTTGCATCTTGCTGTGTTACCCTCATCACCTGCATGTCCTCTCTCACCACATCCATAAACCTTCTCTTAGGCCTTCCACTTTTCCTCTTGCATAGCAGCTCTATCTTTAACATCCTTTTCCCAAAATACCCAGCTTCTCTCCTCTGCACATGTCTAAACTAACGCAATCTCGCCTCTCTGATTTTGTCTCCCAACCTTCCAACCTTAGCTGACCCTCTAATGTACTCATTTCTAATCCTATCCATCCTTGTCACACTCAAAACAAATCTTAACATCTTTAACTCTGCCACCTCCAGCTCTGCCTCCTGCTTTCTGGACAGTGCCACTGTCTCCAGCCCATATAACATAGCTGGTCTCACTACCATCCTGTAGACCTTCCCTTTCACTCTTGCTGATACCCATCTGTCACAAATCACTCCTGATACTCTTCTCATTCCACCCTGCCTGCACTTATTTCTACTTCACCTTTCTTCCACGATCCCCGTTACTCTGTACAGTACTGTTGATCCCATTTAATTGTCACTACCAATTATCCAAAATAACAAAGGATTATTTCTGAGAATCACATTTACTTTATCTAATTTCCCAACTTTCACAGCACTGAACTCTCCTATTAAATCCTCATAATCCAGACTTTCTCACTCTTTCATGATGCACAGCTGTTTGAAAAGTAATTCTGAAGTCGCTTTTTGTCATCAACTCATGAAAATAAAAGGTCCAATGAGGTATAACCATTAACACTAGAATCTCTGAAGCCTATGAAAAAGCTTGTAATCCCGGCCCACCTTAAATCCCTTCGCACCTCTCCATTCAGCATCTTTTGTTTTGTAAATGTGTTGATCAGCATATCATACCTATTCTGAAAGTGTTTATCTGATAGTTGGACTTCAGTCTTCACACTTTGTACACTTTATGTCAAAATTTTGTCGCTGGTACTAAAACATGAAAAATGTTTGTCTTTTAGGCATGCGTTCAACATTTTGTGTATTTCCTGTCACCCTACACTTACATAGATCTTTGTAGACACGGAACACACATGAAATGCATGTGTTCCAAATAACAATATATTATTTACCCTGTACAACTCACAGGACCTCACACGCAGATAAAGAAGGCTTGTGCTGGGAGAACTTTTTGCTGAGTTGAGTCCTTGGCAGTCTGCTTGCTGCTTGTGCTGATTGCCAAATTTACAACAGAAAAAATGCTGATGGAGAGGTGCGAAAGAATTTAAGGTGGGCCGGGACTACAAGTTTTTTCGTAGGCTTCAGGGATTCTAGTGTTAAGGATACCTGTTAAACATTACAATTCATCCCATCCACAGCAGATGTGTGCCATGTTTACCAACCATCCATCCATCCATTATCCAACCCGCTATATCTTAACTACAGGGTCACGGGGGTCTGCTGGAGCCAATCCCAGCCAACACAGGGCGCAAGGCAGGAAACAAACCCCAGGCAGGGCGCCAGCCCACCGCAGGCCATGTTTACCAGTAAATTTAAATAAATGTTACCACACTGGGCCAGGCAAAAGTCTAACAAAATTAAAATGTAGAATTTTATCTCTTGAGTTATTAATCATCTTACTGATTTAGTTTTAACCCCAAAAGACAATCAAGACCAGGGACAGTGTAGCAAACCTGTGGCTGTTACATCAGTGATGATGAAGATGAGGATGAGGTATTGATCGGGTTTAATGACACACATCAGGGTATACTAGACCTTGGTGTTACTACATGCTTGTTCAGACAATCAGCTCAGACTAAGTAGCTAACCTCCGTCTTGTCAGAACTCTAAAAAAACATATGGCCAGTTGACCATAAAGGAGAGAACAGAATAAAGTGGCAGTTAAAAGTGTCTCTACAATAGACTTCATTTGTATTTGCAGCAGTCACTAGCGCCCATCCTGGCAGCATGAGGTGCAGGCAGACATACCAGCTTGAAATGGTTTCAGCTTGGAGCCAAAGATCAGAACAGCACTCTCACACAGAGGGTGGCCAGGCTCACAAGCAAACATCCCTGATGAAATGCTGGTATTGGCTTGTATAATGTATTCCTTTACCAGGGTTTATGGGAAAAAATACTACAGTGTAACCCTTGGCATATCATGAAAGGGAAAATTTTGAAAGGTAATCATGTTCTGAACAGAGAAGCAAGGTGCATTGCCAGGCTGGGTGCCCTCACAAGCATGGGATTTACGCTGGCCACACCAGTTGCCCAACCTAAAAGACTAGCCTGGTCTTCCAGATGGTTGTTGATGCTGTGTATTGTAATCAAAAATAACAATAAAAGAATAATTAATATTCATTGGGCACATAAAAGACATTTACCCATGATGCTTCATAGGCCTTTATAAAGTTATTTTGCAGCTTTTTCCTCTTCAAAATCCATATATAGATTACCAGTCAAAGTATAATTTTAACAATATTTTTAGAATGTACTTTCATAGACATTGTCATATTTATTTTCAGACTCCACTTGTATTTTCTTGTCCATTTGCTGCTGTTTAACGCCTTCCCTTTAACCTTAACAAGCACGTCTCTTTTGTAATTAGAATCAATGTGGGTCATTGTTAAGGAATGCAAAAAATTTCATTGAGAAACATAAAAAGGGGGACACTGTGAATCACAGATGCATTTTAAATTAAATTCATGAGTCCTCGAAATACTCATTGATGTAGTCAATATGTAATTTATCCCACAGTCTAAGTAACCAGATTGTTTTAATATTCTTCTGAGATGAGCTAATGAATATAGAAACTAATAAAAAAGGAGAAACTCTAGAACAGATCAGACTGAATGCAGCGCAAAATGTCTCCATGGATTTTTTTTTGATTAGTTAACTGATGTGTCTCAATGGGGACTAATGAATTACGCATTTCATGGAACACAGGTTTCATTCTCCGAGGATTCGTCAGGTTCATGCCTAAGGAAGTCACATCAAAGTCACATTTACACTGGAAGACCACACAGTAGATACGCAGACTGTACCGTCAGATTGATTTCCAGTTTAACTACAGTTTGAAACTTGCAATGCAGATGGTTTTCCTAAGCTTTACAGTATGTGTACTAAGCTACTAAAGAAACATTTACCTAAAATTATGTTAATGTTTATAAAAGAAGCCCGATGACTGAAGTTTTCCACCAGAAGTCTGTACAAGTTTATTTTTGTTCTCACTTTGGCAGAAAGATCTTAAAGCCAAATGCTGCAGCAAAGCAAAAGTTCAATTACAGTATTGATGTAGAACCTTCTTGGAATTTCCAATAGCTGAGCAAAAATCATTTGCAATGGTAAACAATACCAGCGTTAGCCTCAGAAGGAGAACGTTTGCAATCACAGCGAGCAGGGAATTTAATTTGTGTTGTCTTGGAGGAATGAATCTATGGCACTGCTACTGTAGATTCTATGTCTCCTTATCATGTGGGCTCACACATAATATGGGTCGCAGTACGAGTAGATGTAAGTATACTTTGTTGTAAGAACTGAATGGTGCTATTATGTTTTGTATTTTATGCTTTTAATACACTTAATTTTGTTGTTTAATTTAAATGTAGTGTATTTGTAATTATTGTAGAGTTTATACATTTATATTTTAGAAATGGTAAGGGTTTTGTACCATGGTAGCCATTGTGGATGCAATAAGAGGTCAAGCACAATGAGTCCTTTTATTGGCTAACCAAAAAGATTACAATATGTAAGCTTTCTAGGCAACTCCAGCCGCTTCTTCAGGCAGTTTGTTTTATAAGAATAAGCAGAACTTGGTAACATGCATATGGTAGGACAGTGGTGCAAGCAGCTGCCTCACACCTCCAGTGCTCTGCCTATGTGGCCACTGCTGTTCTCCCTTTGATCATAAAGCCCTGCTGAGGGTGCTGAAAGTGGCACAGAATATTCCCAGTGCTCAGCTGCCTTTACTTCAGGATGTATAAAATATTCACTTTCTCAGAAAGCCAAACAGTATGATTAAAGGCCTCAGCCATCCACAGTTGCTTCTTCTCATCCTTCCTTCTGGCAAACACTACAGGGCCATTGGCACTAGTGCCAGTAGATTTAAGGATAGCTGCTACCCAAATGTCGTAAGGTTTCTGAACAGTCAATGATAAGAACTAACATTGTAAGATAACAAATGTATGTATCCATGTATACACAATGTAAGTGTCAGACTGGATGGATGGTTATCGCAGCTAGGGTTGAGGATGATTTCCTGCCCAGCCGGGAGGCCATAATAGACAGACAAGAATGGAAGTGTAACTTAGCTGGGATGGTCCACAGTTTCTGTCCCACTCGGGATGGACTAGGGACAAATGGGAATTTTGAACAGTTTGTCTATAAGCATGAGAGGTGACAATGCTACCCCAGCTGGAGGCCAGTCTGGACACCCACAGGGTTTCCTGGGAATTGTAGTACAGAAGGCTGACCCTGTTGGGGTCCTTGGGTGCAGCACAGGGGCGCTGTGAAGAATGAACCTCCCTATTTCTGGGAGCACTTCCAGTGTCAAGGCACTGAATGCTGGAAGCATTTCCGGGTCAAACGGAAGCTCCCTGAAATAGGGAGGTCGGTTCTTCACACACCAGCAGCAACCAAGGACCCTGATAGGGTCGCCTTCGATACTGCAATTCCCAGGCAACCCTGCGGGTGTCCAGACTGGGCTTGTGCTGGGGGAGGAACAGTTCAAAATATACATTTGTTCTTCATCCATTCATTACATGGGCATCCCAACTGGGATAAACAGAGGACCGTCTGGACCAGGTTACGCCTCGTGTGTGTCCATTACAACCTCCCTGCTGGGTAGACTATCATCTTCAGCCCTAGTCGGGATGTCCATCCATTCAGTCCTGCACTTGCAACTTACAGTATAATACTTGCAAATGCATATTGTATGTATTGTACATAATTGTGTACATATATGTTGCATACTAAGTATACTTTTTTGTACTGAATTTTTGTTATCTGTTCAGCGGGGATATGCAAGTACAATTTCATTGTAGTTTGTACACATGACGATAAATTTAATGATGGTTAGGATTATGCATGTTTTCCTCCAATGTTCCACATATATGCAGATTATTTTTGATTGAGCCTCTTCTGCGTGTGCTGCATTACATTTTATATAATTACCAACTGTCTATGCTTTCATTTTTAATTATTTATATAAATAAAGCAGATTTAAGCATAGCAAGTCAAATTAAGTTTGTACTCACAGCTCTTATCCAGTCACTTAATGCTAGACTTTAAAGGAATACTGCACCCGAAAATGATATTTTTTATTATGTTACTTACTCTGTGTGGTTAAGAGTGATGACCAAGTAAAATATTTTCATTCAGATCAGAAACAGCAAAATTTTTGATAGGTCTAGGGTCTGTGGAGACCACCACTGGACAACAGCAAACATATAAAAACATCCATGAAAAAAGCTCATGTTATTCATGTCAAATAAATCACACGTCATGTCACCCACTTCTGGATTATTCAACACAAGTAACATGAGATTTTTTTTCTTGGACTTGAGATCAAACATTTTTATTGGCCGTTACTACAAACCACAAAGTAACACACAGTATAAAAAATATAACTTTTGGGAGGAGTATCACTTTAAACACAAGACACAAAGATTAAAATCTTGACTTCTTATTCTTTTTTCAAAGTTCTTAAATAAAATATAAGATCAGTAAGATAAAAGTAATAAAGCTCATCTCCCATTAGTGCCGCACAAAGACTAAATCTGTTTAAGCACCTCCTACACCACAGTTGTATTATTCAGTTTTATTATTATTAATATTATTTAATTTGGAGGTTCCCTTATTCAATGTGACTTACAATGCAAATCATAATACAAAGATTAAGAGGGATTAGAAAGTACAAAGGAAGAGAAAAAACAAATACCTTATAGTTTATAAAGTGCTCTTCTGTAGTGAATGCCATCCTAAGACACTTTATAAATACAGACCATTGCAAGAGTTTACAAGCTTTTTCATTTAATTCAGACCACAGCCCGATTAAGTTACCTGCTGAAGGTCACATAGTGAGTCAACCTTGAACCCTCTGGTTTACAGTCCCTTATCCACTACACCACACTGCCTGGTTTATCCAGATTACCAGCGAGTAGCACAGTTGTGCAATGGCTATTGTGTCGCCTCAAATACAAGCCATATATGGAGTTTACATGCTATTTACACATGCTCCCAGATTAGCAACAAATGCAGGCTAAGTTGTTAGGGAACTCTGAACCTGAGCAGCTATGAGGAATTGTTTATGTGACATTCAATGGACACCCTGGGCTCATCCATAATTACAGCATCAGCAACTCCTGCCACTTCAACTGGCATCGCCAGTGATGAGTCCACCCCTGGCCATCAGTATGGCATAACCGATGACCAAGTGAGGAGACAACTGAGGAAGCTGCACAAAGGAAGAGCTGCGGGACCAGATGGAGTCAGTCATCGAGTTCTTAAGGCCTGCGCTGAACAAACTCGTCATTTGTCATAATATAATATTTATTTATTGAGCTTCTGTAAAAAGACAGATCTCCCCCTGGGGACAAATAAAATACTGTGATCAAAAAAGGATCAAAAAGTATCTATCTATCATATAGTGCCTTTCATTATCTATCTATCTGTCTTTCTATCTATCTTTTATTATATAGTGTCTTTCCTATCTATCTATCTATCTTTCTATCTATCTATCTATCTATCTATCTATCTATCATTTATTATATAGTGTCTTTCCTATCTATCTATCTATCTATTATTATATAGTGTCTTTCCTATCTATCTATCTATCTATCTATCTATCTATCTATCTATCTATCTA
>JANRMT010062854.1:22957307-22984365 GCA_026402145.1 Polypterus bichir lapradei | reverse complement strand
CTATCTATCTATCTATCTATCTATCTATCTATCTATCTATCTATCTATCTATCTATCCATCTATCATATAGTGCCTTTCATTATCTATCAATCTATCAATCTTTTATTATATAGTGTCTATCTATCTATCTATCTATCTTTTATTATATAGTGTCTTTCCTATCTATCTATCTATCTATCTAACCCCTGTGCTCTGTTCATTTGTATATAAATCCAGGACTGTTTATAGCCTTTTTATAACCTTAAACAATATTCCTGTTTTGGGGTCCCACATGTCTTCTTCATCCCTCTTCTCCATATGAATTGTGGACCCCAAGCAGTTGCTTAGCCTGCTTATGCCAAGAAGTGGCTCTGGATAAACTCTTCTCACCGACACACAAAAAAATCCTTCTTGATGTAGCACAATCCGTACACATGCAACAGATGGGTAAGAGCAATTATAATTGTGAGAGACCACAGGAAATCGACTTATGCATTAAAGTTAAAAGGGAATAGAGAGTGGAATTAAAGGACTCAGTGAAAAACAATATCAATATTTCATAAAGCATTAAAATTCTGGGTTGTAAAAAAAAAACAAAACTGGTACAAAATTGTAAACAGCTAACATAGCAATCATTTAAATGAACAAAGCAATCTGTCTTAGAAGAAGTCATAAAATCTAAAGCCAGGGAAAAGCAACTAAGGGTTATGGCAGAGCCAATCTACACTTAATTTGATTTGCAGAAGTCAATAAACCTGCCATTCCTTTTAGGATGCTTATGAAGAAGTTTTTTTTTTTATTCTTTTCAAGGTTTGGGGTTTATCTATTAAATCCTTCTTTTGAGTTTCACTGTGAAGCCAGCTCTGTGACTGATCTGCACATATAGAAAGCTGTCAAGCTCCTGTCTACAAATCTCCGACTCTCAGTGCTATGAACACCATGTATATTTAATCATATTTGCACTTCCCAGCAGTTATAACACTGATAGCTAGGAAGACAAAACACAGAACTCTGACAGCAGTTTTCTGTCTGCCTGCCCATGGAAAACTCAACATTGTCAAAGCGGGTAAAACAGATTTAGTATACTTGACCCTACATGTATGCAGTAAGAGTAGATTTAAAAACCCCTTAAGCTGTATCATGTTCCATAACTTATTGCATGCTTCACAAATTCACAACCCACAGGCGGCTCAGACAGCACTATTAACACATCCTAATTTTCATCCTCATAAAAACTCATTTTCAAATTTTACTCACCTCCAGTCTTCTTTAACTAGAGCTATACTTTTTAAAGAATGTGCAATTTATTATGTCAAACTGCATTTGCAAGCACTACATACAGAAAGTCTGCACCTTCACACCTTTTAGTATCTAAATTCAATTTTAAATCTGAACAAACCTTCATTCTTTAAGCTTTTATTCTTCCAAGGAGTAGTAAGCCCACCCTCAGACACTGCTGGATTTTCAGCACACATGTCAGACAATGTACTTTTTTAATTCCATGTGCAAGGGTTTCTTCAAACTTTTCTTCATGTTACTCAATTTTGCCCTTCTCTGTGTCTTCAAGACCTTTGATGATCTAGAAGAATTGCCAACAACTGTCAGAGCTGAGTAATGACGATTGCTTAAACAATTAGCGGTGACTCACCGCAACACACTTCACAAACCATATGTGACATCCATTTTACTAAAAGGGTAAGCGTCAGTGTGTCTGTCTGTGTGTCCAGTTGCTGTGTCTCTGTCATTCCAAAATATGGTGTATCACAAACATCTTTAGTCATAAAATACATTGCATTTGTCATTCCAACAGATGGCACATCACAAACATTAACACTGCTTTTACAAATCCAATACCAAATGGCATATAACAGAGACATGCATTGCATGCTGCACTGCAAAATGTTAAGGCTGAGGTCTGTGTCGATTACTTAGATTTCAGATGGGTAGCATAGATAGTTCCCATATAATACAACGGTGACTCACAAACTTAGGGTTCGTTTATACTTTACGATCAGATCGCGTACGCACATGCATCATGGCTGCCATGGCTGCCACGAGTTCCCAGTGTTCATTTGACGCATCCTTTGAGCAAGTCCTCAGAAATTAATGCGACTGTATTTGAGCCACAGAGAAAAAAATTAAGGACACAGTGAAAAGGTGTATTTTATGATTAAAGTGGAAATTTTGGCTTTAATCTCGAAATGTCCACTTTAACCTCTTTGTTTACTTGATCATTAAAGCAGATGTCGTAAACATCATCCCAGTTGTTAATCGCTACGAGCTTCTGGGGCTTCCTCCTGACCTGACAGCAGCAGCAAACAGCAATAGATCACCACACAGAACACATTAAATGTATTAGATTTATTCTTGACTAGCCATGTGCGCCCAACTACGTTGCGCTTGTTAAAGTTGTCTGTGAAGGGCTCCCTGTTTAAACGCGGCTGCCAGTCATGAACTGGGCCCTACGTCCCACAGCATTATGATTTTTTATAAGGGAAATAAAATTACAAAAGAAAACCCTTGGACATTGATTCGATAGGAACGGCCTACTCGGAATCACTGTCCGAATAGTAATTATGTGGTGGTGTAGAAAGCATTTCTGCTTCTGTCTGTTCACTGTCCGTCTCGTTTTCACGACGCTGTCGTTTCCTCTCACGATGTTTTCTCAACCTTTCTCCAATCTCACAGGTTGCTTTGTGGCATTTCAAAGAGTAAGGCAATATACACGGAGCAATGGTTATAAAAGGGGGACACATAGGTATCCAGGCTCTTTAAAGCATAAATAGGGATCACTTCACTGACATGTGAGCAAGCCACGGTACAACTGTGAGACGCGCAGCACTCGCCGGCTACAACGTAACAATAATAATTTCCGGAATGTGCTGTTACGTTGTCATTCATTTTACCCACTGTCTTTCTTTCATTCATATGTTGCGTAGGCACGTACCTTTTATCTTCGGTAATCTCATTCTCTCAGGCCTCAGGAGCTAACCAGCGTAACACTGTCCACCACCCCTTTCGTTATTCTGGCACATTGTTGACATCCGTGAGTAACAACAATGTACTAAACTGGAAGGTGGTCTACACATGCGTGGAATTCGCGGACAAACAAAGATCAAGATCTAAATGAAGATCTCTTTAGTTAATTTAAAGCACAACAATTTGTTTAGTTTGAATGTCTGTGTTTTGAGGTGTGACTGGTGTACTACAGTCTTCAGTAGTATAAGCCTGGAGGAAATTCTTAATGCAATGCCTATGTTTTAGCTGTCTCTCTACTGCCATCTAGTGCTTCTTCTTCTAATTCATTCGCGGACAAACAAAGATCAAGATCCAAATGAAGATTATATATAGAGATATCACTTTCATGATGAAATGCATTAAAGTATGTATGTTATATTTTACAGATAAATTGTTAATTTCGTTTAAATAATGAATACTGTTAATAATTACACACATGGGGGTGACACGGTGGCAGAGCGGTAGCACTGCTGTCTCGCAGGGAGTCACGTCGCAGGTATTTCCTGCCTGGAGTTTACATGTTTTCCTTCTGGGTTTCCACAGTGTGCTGCGGTTTTCTTCCAAACATATGCAGATTTAGGGATTTGCTGACACTAAAATGACACTGGTGTATGTGAGTCCTTGTATTCACCTTGCGATGAGCTGATCCCCCATCCAGGGATTGTTTCTGCCTCGTGCCCAATGCTAGCTGGAATGGGCACATCCCTGGATTGATGGATTTAATCATTAAACATCCTTTTCAGAGATATTGCGGCAAGGTGTCATCGGAATTTAATGGGTGTTTCAGGCAATTCACAGCACAGCGAAGCCAAATGTTTTCTCACCGTGATGATATCTCGCACTGCCACCTGGTGGATTCTTCCAGATTTACATAAAGTACGCGCGCAAGTATAAATAGTAAAACGCTTGGGTAACTGCTGGAGCATGCATCGCATCACGTAAAGTATAAACTTGGCCTTAAACAACCCAAAAGAGGTGACCCCATGTTTAAGAAACTGTGCCTTGTGCCATGAATGTACATTTAGTATTTGTGCAACTGGCACAGACTAGAAGGTAATCTAGTAAGTACAAGATTTGGTATATGACAGTGACACCTCCACTCACAAGAGCCACACTACAGGTCTTCCATCTGATAGCAACAACTCATAGTACCCCTGATACAACCAGAACTGTAAAGTACAGCTCAGGGCATCTCAAAAAGACCAGGCCACACTGATCTGCTTTCTTCTGAATTACAGTGGTACAGTAATCCCTCCTCGATCGCGGGGGTTGCGTTCTAGAACCCCCCGCGATAGATGAAAATCCGCGAAGTAGAAACCATATGTTTGTATAAAGTTAAATAAAGAGAAAACTGAAATCTTAGTGATTAGCAATAATGGATACAATGAGGCTATTAGAAATAAACTGGATACATTAGGATTAAAAGTCAAGACGGAGGTAAGAAGCTTAGGGGTAATTGTTGACTGTAATCTGAATTTTAAATCGCATATTAATCAGATCACTAGGACAGCATTTTTTCACTTAAGAAACATAAGTAAAGTTAGACCTCTTATATCACTGAAAGATGCTGAGAAATTAGTTCACGCGTTTGTTTTCAGTCGACTAGATTACTGTAATGCACTCCTCTCAGGACTACCCAAGAAAGACATAAATCGTTTGCAACTAGTGCAGAATGCAGCTGCTAGAATCCTAACTAGGAAAAGAAAATCCGAACACACTACTCCAGTTTTGATGTCACTACACTGGTTACCTGTGTCATTCAGGATTGACTTTAAAATTCTGCTTATGGTTTATAAAGCCTTAAATAATCTCGCCCCATCTTATATATCGGAATGTCTGACACCTTATATTCCAAATCGTAACCTTAGATCCTCAAATGAGTGTCTCCTTAGAATTCCAAGAACAAAACTTAAAAGAAGTGGTGAGGCGGCCTTCTGCTGCTATGCACCTAAAATCTGGAATAGCCTGCCAATAGGAATTCGCCAGGCTAATACAGTGGAGCACTTTAAAACACTGCTGAAAACACATTACTTTAACATGGCCTTTCTATAACTTCAATTTAACTTAATTTAACTTAATCCTGATACTCTATATGTTCAATTTCCTCATAATAACTATTCAGGGTGGCTCTAAAATCCGTACTGACCCCTACTCTCTTTTCTGTTTCTTTTTCCAGTTTCTTTGGGGTGGCGGCCTGCGCCACCACCACCTGCTCAAAGCTTCATGATGCTCCAACAATGATGGATGGATTAAAAGGCAGAATTCTACGTGACCATCATCATCAAGCCCTTCCGTGAGAACCCTAAATCCAAAGAGGACTGTTTCATTTATGTTAGGTAGAATGCCCAGAGGGGACTGGGCAGTCTAATGGTCTGGAATCCCTACAGATTTTATTTTTTTTTCTCCAGCCGTCTGGAGTTTTTTTTTTTTTTGTTTTTTCTGTCCTCCCTGGCCATTGGACCTTACTCTTATTCGATGTTAATTAATGTTGATTTATTTTGTTTTCTTATTGTGTCTTTTATTTTTCTATTCTTTATTATGTAAAGCACTTTGAGCTACTGTTTGTATGAAAATGTGCTATATAAATAAATGTTGTTGCTGTTGTTGTTGTATGGTTATTTTTGTATATTTTAAGCCCTTATAAACTCTCCCACACTGTTAACATTATTAGAGCCCTCTAGACATGAAATAACACCCTTTAGTCAAAAGTTTAAACTGTGCTCCATGACAAGACAGAGATGGCAGTTCTTTCTCACAATTAAAAGAATGCAAATATATCTTCTCTTCAAAGGAATGTGTGTCAGGAGCAGAGAATGTCAGAGAGAGAGAGCGCGAGAGAAAAGCAAACAATCAAAAAATCAATACGTGCTTTTGCCGAAGCACCGCGATAAAGCGGCATTTTTTAGAGGAGCGTCCATATCTTCTAAGCAAACAGCCTCTGTGCAAACAGCCCCTCTGCTCACACCCCCTCCATCAGGCGCAGAGAAAAGCAAACAATCAAGCACCGCGTGGGAAGCATATCGTATATCATTGAGGAGTTTTAGTTAATACGTAATACATGCTCTGATTGGGTAGCTTCTCAGCCATCCGGCAATAGCGTCCTTTGTATGAAATCAACTGGGCAAACAAACTGAGGAAGCATGTACCATAAATTAAAAGACCCATTGTCCGCAGAAATCCGCGAACCAGCGAAAAATCCGTGATATATATTTAGATATGCTTACATTTAAAATCCGCGATGGAGTGAAGCCGCGAAAGTCGAAGCGCGATATAGCGAGGGATCACTGTACCTCGGTATATGTCCACTTTAGAATAAGTCCAACTTGGTATACGTCTTGTTTGGACGCGAAAAATTTTGCTTGGTATACGACCTTTGTTTTGAGTACGACTCGCGTGCTAGACCACCGCGCGCTACCCTTGTTCACCTCTCTCGAGACAAAGCCACGACTGCCGACGAGCATCAGTACGCCAGTTGCTAGCATTCAGTGAACAACCCACGCTATAACTCTATGTGAATTTTCACGTGATTTTGTA
Organism: Polypterus bichir lapradei; assembly: GCA_026402145.1. Lineage (NCBI taxonomy): Eukaryota > Metazoa > Chordata > Cladistia > Polypteriformes > Polypteridae > Polypterus > Polypterus bichir. The sequence continues at coordinate 22,977,833 of JANRMT010062854.1, read as the reverse complement.
CTTTTGTTGAAAAGTATGAAGGTGGCATGCGTATCCGGGACATGGCTGCTACATACCATATGCCGAGAACGAAGATATCTACGATTGTGAAAAACAAAGACATTATTAAAAAGTAAAGTGAGGTTAAATTTTCATTTATTTCATCTAATTGCTTTTGTATTTATGCATTTTAGTACTAAGCAGTGTTTAAATTATTTTATACAACCCCATCAATGTATAATATGCCAATAACAATAGGACTTTTTTTTCATGAGAACGGATTAATCATTTTCCCTTTATTTCTTATGGGAAAAATTCATTTGGTATACATCCTGTTTGGTATAAGTCAAAGGATCTGGAACGGATTAAGGACGTATACCGAGGTACCACTGTATTATTTCAGAAGGAAGGACACGTGCAGCCCCTGTGCAGTCCCAAGTGTCAAGTGTCATCAATGCACCTGCCCCACAATCTCAAAACATATTTTTTTATACCTGACAAACTCCATGCTGCTGGCAAATATTACAGCTGCTTGCAACATCCAAGCAGCATTGTCAGCCTAAGTTTTCATTTCTTTCTTCATTACAAGCTATGCAACATGACAAAAGGTAGGCAAGAGAGGCGAAAGACACCAACTGTTTATAAAAACAGCTAATCCATCATTGAAAAAGTGTAACATAACTGCAGGGGACATTTTATTTTAGTATACTACTATTATTGAGTTACTATTGTCTAGAAAATTAGAGAATTGTGTGTGGTAAACAACTTTTTCAACAGAATTGTATGCAAATTGCATTCTTTTTTCTTACAAATTAAATTAACAGCACTTTAATTACATTTCTTAGGCAAGGGTGCACTGCACAGCAATTAACATTATCAATGAACCCACTGTGCATATAAGCAGTGCTGGAAAATCTTAATTTGGCATCTTGCTTATCAAACATTGCTTATTGCCATCTTAGTTTTAACAGTATATAAACTAGAAATGGTGTGCCACATTTGGATTTTGGAAAGTGGCACTCAGCATTGTAAACATAGTGATGGCTGGTAACTGAGTGAAATTAGCTACACCTCTGCAGGACACCCTTCAGTGAAGTATTTGGACAATTAAGGCTTATCAGGGCCATAGGGTGCATAAGTTTGTAGGTCAAAAAGAAGACTTAAGAAATTAGGAGAGGTCTTAAATGATAAGAAGTCAACCGGATATTGGATGAATGTGAACTTGCAGCGTGGATCTGGCATTGGTCCTTAAGTGAGGGTAAGATGCTAGAAGGTGCACTTGCATTGATTACTATAGCTTCAGTCCCTTTAGAACATCTAGGGTCTTTATTGTTTTTTATTGTGTGACCTGTATTCTGAGTAAGAGGCCAAAAAAAACATGAATTATCTTGTGTTCCTACTGTCTGCAATGAAATAAAAGTTAAGGGAAATTTGTAAATTACTGCTTTATTTTTTTATTCACATTTTCCACACTGTCCCAACTTTTTCTGATTTGGGGTTGTATATGACATTACCAAATGAAAATACAACCACAAAAAGAGACACGTCTAGCCGCAGACTGGGAATGAAACTTACTTTACACACAAATTCCTGAGCCCCTAAGCCATACAAGAACACACACAAAACACAAACAATACACAGTCTACATAAACTGTAAATAAAAATATGGCATAATTAAAGACAGCGTCAGTGGACGTCCCATGGGGCTGCAAGGCTTTAGCATTAATATGCTTGCCTATTTGACATCAGAAAAATCAAAAGTTAATGGTATTATTATTCTTACAACTGAGTTAAGCTTAATTATGCTTATGATCATTGACCTTTTACGTAGTTTACATGCTTGACATATCTCACTGATGGTAGTCATTTTTTAATTGGATTTTCTTTCATTTCACATGAGAGGGGGCCTAAATTACTTTTTTACAGTAGGGCCCTTCAAATTCTAGTTACGCCAATAAAGGTGAGGTATGGTAAGGCCAGTGTAACAGCACTGCAACAAAAGTTATAGACTCGGACTGGAAGATAAATCAAAGTCAGATCCCACAATATAGCTAAAAACCACGTCCTGCTACTAAAACCGAAATGCTAACCAGAAACAAAGTCTAAAGGGAATATCAAAAGAATTCAAGGCCAGAAAAAGCTAAGCAGAATCACACAGTTTTAACTTATTAACACTATCGCATAAGGAGAGGTCCAAAGCACCTGTATTTAAAGTGCTGCATCAATGATGTCAGAGGTCATGACCTCCAAAAACTCGCCCGTCTGGTAACTGGGGTTGTGTCTTAAGGACAATGGCATCAGCATAAGCTTCTCCCAGGAAATAATAAATGATTAATAACACACATAGCCAGAATCCATGCCTGGATTTCCCAGAAAAAATTTATTAACTCCAAAAAAAATTTTCACAATTATCTGACTTGCCACACAGCATCATGACTCAGGTGATATAAACAGCTCAGTTCTCCTCAACCAACGTAACACTAAATTTACTTATGTGTTACAGTGATAGGAAGATATTTGAGAAACGATGAGTAATTCTGAACCAACGTCTAACAGCAGGCTCCTTTTTCAGACACAACAAGCTGGACCTGCTTTATTCAAATTTGAATTCCTTCAAATGAACATCTGGACAGGTCTGACTACCTTACTGCCACCTATAGCCCTGTTATTGATTGCAGCAGCTCTCCAGTATCCAAGCCAGAAGTTCTTAGGTGTGTTTGGGGGATTGTTCTTTGTTTTATTATTTATATATTATTTATAAATTTCTCTTTTTTGCTCTCAAGCTTCTGTTAAGTTCTAATTTCCCCTTGGGGACAAATAAGTACATCTATCTATCTATCCATCTAAAGAACCATTTAGATGGTGCAAACCTAGTAGGCTCTTAACTATACCAAAAGCAAAATATCCAAATGGTGGCTCTGAAACAATTCGGAGAACAACTGTACAAAAAAGCAATGTTCTAAACATTAAATTGCTAACAAAAAGTAAAGAAAACATCATCAAGAAAATATCCAACTTTGCTAATGAAATCAGAAAAACTAACTTCTTACCTCAGTTTTCAGGGCTTTTTCTTTGTTATCTAAAAACCATGTTCTGTGAAGTCACACACCAGCCTATGTCAGCTCTGCCCAACAAGAGCTCCACAGAGCACAAATACCACAGTAATGTCATAAGGGTGGGACTATATTGTTATTATGGAAACATCAAGAAAAACATTATTTAAAAGAGAAAAATCTAATTCGACCATCTGTGAAAGCTACCAACTAGATGGCAATAGAAAAAAGGGAAACCAAACTCCAATCAATTCAAATTCCAAGTAGATTACTGAAGAAGACTCAAGTATTTTAGAAAAAGACAAAGTCAAAATTGAGCTGACCATGGCCAATTCCATGCTCCTCGGTGGGCATTCTACAAAGTATTATGTGCAAAGGCGTGTCCATGATTGTTGAAGAACCACACTTTGCTTTGACACTAAGATCTGTCATTGCCATTGTCTCCTGTCTTCTCTAATCTCAGTTTCATAAACTTGGAAAGATATCTTAGATCAAGTTAGCAGATGTTACGTTGTTTAATTTGGAGCTGCAAAAATACTAATTGATGGGAAAAATCATTTTGAATGGTCAAACAAATAAGGGTCAGTAGTGAAAGCCAGAAGTACTACATGTCAAAGCCAACACATAATCTAATTTTTTTTCTTGCAGCTCAATCTTGCCCTTCTTTCCTTCTTATCTTATGTACCCTTGGAGAATTGTCACCAGCAAGCATACCGGAGGGGGGCCCATTTGGACAGTCGCTGCTGACGGTCGCAACAGAGTAATGTCATCCCATTCAATACAACGGTGAGTTATGACCCTGCACCACCCAAAAGGTGGCAACCCATTTTGGGTTGCAACCCGTAATTTAAGAAACTACGACCTAAAAGATTGAAGTACAGTATAAAGAAAAAACAAATCAATACAAAAGCAAAATCCTACACTGTAAACTGTAAACGTTTTTTCAAAGAACCTTTTTGCCTATGTAATTTTAGGTCTTTCCTTTGAGGATTTGTGAGATTTCAGACCCCAAGTTGTGCATATTTTTATGGCATGAATTTGACATTTTTTCCACAAAAGCTTTACTTTGGTAATTTAGTACACGTAGCTTAATTCTTTATTCCGTAAATGAATTTTAATAACCAAAAAGATGGAAAGCATGCAAAGTAGCACAGAACATGGCACAGAATCTGATCACAAAATGGCACAGTTATGATGTCACAAATCAATCTTTAAAATAAACAATCTAAAATGTGAATAATGACTGAGATAAAATTATACAACTTGTTTCTGCCTTGTTCCTCATACCAGAGGTTCCATGTGTCCACAAAGGACAACTAGAGAAGAAACTGAAAAGCAGCAGCCCAGCTAGTGACAAAAACTGCCTAACATAAATAAGCAAAAAGACAGGTCTAATAAAAGTACACGGTGCTAAAGTAAAGGGTCTTTAACCCAGAAATAAAAGCTGAGGTAGACAGGATAGTGGCTAGGTAGATCATTACAGATTAGGCCATTCTTTAAAAGTTAATGATACAAACAGAACATGACTGTACTGAAGTCTCGATGTGGGGGGACACAGGGAGGACAGAGGAGGTGGTCCACTGCCATTAAACTTAACACCTCAGAGGCCCAGGAGGGGCAAATTTAATTGGAGTCAATGAAGGCTCAGCGAAGGCTGCTTATAAACAGAACATGAGGTCAAGGAGGGTTAAGCTGCACTCTTTAGATGGCAAAGTTGACTCTGGTGACACAGAGACAGGTGAGGAAATGTGCTTAACAGCAAGCTTTATGAAGTCAATGGTTTTTAATGATTATTTCACAATGTGCCATTGTTCATTCCCATAATAATGAATCAATACAAAAAATAATGCAGCCTCAGTTTAAGAAATCAGCATAGTTTTGGTCCTTATAAAACACAGCAATTCTCACTTATTAAGTGCTACCTTGGTCAATGCGAGAGAACTTGCTGTGCTTTTATGTGGATGTTGCTAAACCCATATAACTTCATTCCAGATTACTCAGGATATTCATCAGTTTTTGAAAGCTGCCTTTCCGAGAGATTATATTGGCCATCTGGGGCAAACCACACAAAAGGAAGCTTGCTTTTACTGCTAAAACCATAGCAACTTCACAACTTTAAAGATGATTCTCCTGGAATGTGGCCTACATAAAACCCCACCTAAAGAAAACAAACCTGACCTAACTAATCAAAGAAGAAAAAAGAGGAGGTGAAACAAGGAACTGTTCGACTTTCCATTTCTGCAGATGTTGGCATGGGGTGTGGGTCGTGAGAGGTTTTCAAATATAAGCATTGATTGCAGCTCAGGCATGTCAAGGATCCCACACTCTGTAGAGAGGAAACCACTATGGCCACTACAGGTGTACTCCAGACAGAAAAGACAAGAAGCTTTAAATGCCTTCAGAAAGCTTTTACTGTGAAATCTGGGTCAAGGCTAAACATACTGTGTGTCAGAGGAGGCGGTGACGGCACAGGAAGGAATTAGCAGGTCACATGGGATTTAGCCATCTTTGGGACTTTTAGTCTCTCAGAGACTGCAGACCCTCACAGGACTGTTTTCTCAAAAATCTTCATCAATACGGGCCTTGTGATTTTTTTACCTCAGCTGCCACATGGTCTTAATAACTGTAAAGCTTTTTAAGAATTATAAAGTAAATCAAATAACATCCACAATATATTTGCAAATATGAATACAGAAAGAACACTAAGCTTATTTGAGTATCATTTTTTGACATTGTCTCCTAGGTTATTAACAGTCATACATTGTCACACACGTACGAGTAGGAGGAAGCTGTATGGACCAAGTGAAGGTAATTCCACACCAGGCCAGGGTGTGGCAGGTGCACTAAACCCTCTTCTGTTGTCTCTACAGGCCAAACACAGGAAAATCTGCCTGATTCAACCTTGAAGACATCACTTCCTCTTCCGGCACCCAGAAGCATGTCACTTCCGGTCCCGCCATGTCACTTCCGGTCATGGCCTTTAAAGCCTCCATGTTTTGAACATTAAATCAGTTCAGTCTGGACCTCGTTGAGTACACATAGTACTTTTTTCAGATACCCATTTGCAGCCTGGGGCAATATACAGGTGGCTGTCCCAAACCTTTTTCCTGTGTTGAGGCTGATTATTTCACAATGTATCTGCACATGCTTACTTGCCAGATTCACGTCATGGGAGTTGTGTGCCTGCGAATCCAAAAACACAAGAAAGTCTCAAAATGCCCACTAGAGGGAGATATTACCATCTACCCATAGCAATAACAATGGCAAACACAGAATCGTTATAAAATAAAAGATTTATTCTTTACAAAAATACTCAGTAATAACATGAAGCTCTGCGGAGCACAAACAGGCAAAAAGGAGCTGGCAGCAAATGCAGTCCAAGGTGAATAGTCCCAATATGAAATCTAAAGAGTGGTCAAAAACAGAGCAAAAAAAGTCCAAAACCCAATAAATCACAGAAGCACAAAGTGCAGAAATAATCACAAGAACCATTCAGCAACTCCCAAGCACATTTGAATGAACCACCATTTTCCTTGCCTTTATAGGGCTGAGCACAGTCCTTTACGGTGATAGGCAGGTGGCTGCCGTCCCTTGGGGAACTACCAAGAAAACACAAGGAACATAACAGAGGCGTAAGGAATAAAGCAAATAATTAACAAGAGTACCGGTCACATAAATAAAACACTCAAAAAAATGACAGAAATCCTAACTGAAAAATGACAACGGCACATTTAATATAATCAGTATTCGAGGATGTGGAAGGTCGACCGTCATTCTTCACTTGTTGTCATTCTTGAAAGTGCAATCTGTCTGTAGACACTTTGCTTGAGACAAAATGTTGCTTTACTATTGTACAGAACATTGATGATGGACCTGAGCTCCTGATACAGGGTGGTCCAGATCTAATCATGCAGATCCAGATTGTCTGGATGACTGATTTATGCGGGGACGATTCCAGTTCGGCACGAAGACAATTCTTCATGTTGTCAGTTTGCACACTTCTCGATGGTCTGGGATTTTTTGGGTGATTTTCAATGTAATAAACTTAATAAGTTATAGCATAATGAAAATTGCATAATTATACCTGGACCACCCTATACACCTCCAGTTTATAACAAACAGAGAATGATACTCTGTTCTTCTTGGGTGCATGGCATGGGGAGCGACCCTGCTAACAATGGCGTAACACTTGAACAGTTAACCAGATTAGTTTGGAACAGTGGAGCAGGACATTAGACCAGCAAAGCTCACACATGCATGCACAACTACCACTGCAGCCAACAATAAATTCAGGCAGTCATTTACTGACCCGCTTAGTCCTGAACTGGGCCGTGGTGGGGGGGCCTGCTGGAGCCTATCCCAGCTAGCACAGGGTGAAAGAGAGAAACAAACCTTGGAGAGGGTGCCAGTCCATTGCGGGGCAGCCAACAATATATAAATGTTACAACTTGGGGATACAGTATGGTCTGACTTGATATTAAATATAGCACCCCACTCAGTACAGTCTGTTAAGACACAGAGCCAGACTGGAGCCAACAATGAGAACAAAGTTAAAAGACAAAGTAATGCATCAAATCATCCATGCTGATACTTAAAACATGACATAATCTCAGCTCCAAGACAGTTGCAAAATGCATTTGCCATAACTCAATCCTGCGGAGCCCATGTGGCTGAAGATTTTTGTTCAAACCAATGGGTGTTTTCTTTTAAATGGACCCCTAACTTAATTAAGTAAGCTGAAATTTTTCAGTTTCTGTGTTTTGGGGTCAATGAAGAAATTATAAAACTAGGTTTAGAAAATGTTTTAAAAATGTGCCAAGCATTTACGTAAGGTTGCATGGTTTTATTTTGATTGTTGTTTAATCATGATCATGATTTCATTCTGCTCTTTCATGTGTTATTTATTTATTTATTTATTTATTTATAAGATTCAAGTTTTATTTGTCACACACCTAGTTATACAGGTACAACATGCTGTGAAATGAAAAAACTAGCCTACTCCTAGATTATGAAAAATAAAATCTGTTCGGTCCCTGTACAACCGGCGTCAGAGCTTGGTCCGCATTGCCGGCAGTAAGTCGAACCCGTTTCCAGTGAGAGTTGGACTCCGCCAGGGCTGCCCTTTGTCACCGATTCTGTTACTAACTTTTATGGACAGAGTTTCTAGGCACAGCCAGGGCGTTGACGGGGTCCAGTTTGTTGGACTCAGGATTGGGTCACTGCTTTTTGCAGATGATGTTGTCCTGTTTGCTTCATCAGGCCGTGATCTTCAGCTCTCTCTGGATCGGTTCGCAGCTGAATGTGAAGCGGATGTTATCGGAATCAGCATGTCGAAATCCGGGACCATGGTCCTCAGCCGGAAAAGGGTGGAGTGCCCTCTCAGGCCTGGGAGCGAGATCCTGCCCCAAGTGGAGGAGTTCAAGTATCTCGGGGTCTTGTTCACGAGTGAGGGAAGAATAGAGCGTGACATCGACAGGCGGATCAGTGTGGCGTCCGCAGTTGATGCAGGCTCTGCATCGGTCTGTCATGGTGAAAAAGGAGCTGAGCCGTAAGGCAAAGCTCTCAATTTACCAGTCGATCTACGTTCGTACCTTCACCGATGGTCATGAGCTATGGGTACTGACCGAAAGAACGAGATTGTGAATACAAGCGGCTAAAATGAGTTTCCTTCGCAGGGTGTCCGGGCTTTCCCTTAAAGATAGAGTGAAAGGCTCAGTCATCCGGGAGGAGCTCAGAGTAGAGCCGCTCCTTTGATATCTTGGCTGTGTGCTTAGGGTCGTTGTCCTGCTGAAAGATGAACCGTCGCCCCAGTCTGAGGTCAAGAGCGCTCTGGAGCAGGTTTTCATCCAGGATGTCTGGATGAAAAACTGTGACTACAGGTTTCTTCACAGCAGAGTAATAGTTTTTTTTTAAATTACAGCGCATCCGGAAAGTATTCACAACGCATCACTTTTTCCAAATTTTATGTTACATCCTTATTCCAAAATGGATTAAATTCATTTTTTTCCTCAGAATTCTACACACAACACCCCATAATGACAAAGTGAAAAAAGTTTACTTGAGGTTTTTGCAAATTTATTAAAAATAAAAAAACTGAGAAATCACATGTACATACAGTAAGTATTCACAGCCTTTGCTCAATACTTTGTCGATGCACCTTTGGCAGCAATTACAGCCTCAAGTCTTTTTGAATATGATGCCACAAGCTTGGCACACCTATCCTTGGCCAGTTTCGCCAGAGAATTTTGTTTCTCATAGTCTGAGAGTCCTTCAGGTGCCTTTTGGCAAACTCCAGACAGGCTGCCATGTGCCTTTTACTAAGGAGTGGCTTCCGTCTGGCCACTCTACCATACAGGCCTGATTGGTGGATTGCTGCAGAGATGGTTGTCCTTCTGGAAGGTTCTCCTCTCTCCACAGAGGACCTCTGGAGCTCGGACAGAGTGACCATCGGGTTCTTGGTCACCTCCCTGACTAAGGCCCTTCTCCCCCAATCGCTCAGTTTAGATGGCCGGCCAGCTCTAGGAAGAGTTCTGGTGGTTTCAAATTTCTTCCACTTACGGATGATGGAGGCCACTGTGCTCATTGGGACCTTCAAAGCAGCAGAAATTTTTCTGCAACCTTCCCCAGATTTGTGCCTCAAGACAATCCTGTCTCGGAGGTCTACAGACAATTCCTTTGACTTCATGCTTGGTTTGTGCTCTGACATAAACTGTCAACTGTGGGACCTTATATAGACAGGTGTGTGCCTTTCCAAATCATGTCCAGTCAACTGAATTTACCACAGGTGGACTCCAATTAAGTTGCAGAAACATCTCAAGGATGATCAGGGGAAACAGGATGCACCTGAGCTCAATTTTGAGCTTCATGGCAAGGGCTGTGAATACTTATGTACATGTGCTTTCTAAATTTTTTTATTTTTAATCAATTTGCAAAAATCTCAAGTAAACTTTTTTCACGTTGTCATTATCTGGTGTTGTGTGTAAAATTCTGAGGGAAAAAATGAATTGAATCCATTTTGGAATAAAGCTGTAACATAACAAAATGTGGAAAAAGTGATGTGATGTGAATACTTTCCGGATGCACTGTACCAACCAACAATTTTCCTTTTCAAAAAGACACAGTTATATAAATGTGAACAATCATGAAACACACATAATAAACAAGTGAAAACTTACAAGTGGATAAAAAATAACAAATTTGACAAACAACGAGACCATTCAGTCCATCAAGCTTGTTGGTTGGGCTTATAGCTCGGCTGTTTTGAAATCTCATCTTGATAATTCTTATGTAAACGCTTACAGGAAAGGCTACCAAGCGTTAAGGGGACGACAGGGAGAGGAAATGTAAGATGAGCACAGGCTCGAAACCAGAAAACCCATCCTAACTTTCAACTAAACCAAATCATTAATCAAGAAATTGTAGTGAAGAAAATCAAAGCAAAATCAAGAACTGAGAAGTTGAATAGTAAAAAATAATGGTTGTTCTTTATTTGAGTATTCCCAATTTCAAGTAAAGACATGTCTGATGCGCCACTTTTTACAGAGTCATGCCAATTATGTTAATTATGATATTTCTTGTTACATGGGCACAATTGTTTTTATTAACTGAAAACAATAACAATAATCATGACTAAGTGCACGAATAATATCATCCTAAATGTTGTCAAGGGTTCTTTTTCAACTACGTGACTGTGTAGTCAGATGATCACAACTCTGTTTAAAGAAGTGTTTTCTGGCTTTAGCCTTAAATGAACGTCTCTTTAATTCCCATTTGTAAATGGCCTGTTCTTATCAAAACCATTAATATGCTGTCAAGTGTGATTGGACATGAACTGTTGTCATGTCTGCAGTTGGATATTAAAACATTTGAAAAAGTAAAACACTACACGTAGGTTGTCTTTCAAAGAATCCTGCATTACTCAACTCAGCTGTTTGTATTTGGGAGTGAATGCCCAAAGTTAAATATATTCCTTCTTTAGTACTGTATTTCCTTTGCTTAATATCTCTGCCATGACTACTGGGGAAGGATATACAGTGGCGTACAAAAGGATTCAATGTCCCTGAACGAATTTGACAAAAGATTTGTACCTATATTTATCCATTTGGTATTTTTAATATGAACTCTTATGCTGTAACAATATATTTTCTAAGTCAAAATAAACCCTTTCCTGTAGATACTTAGAAGAATAAAAACTCAAAAGTTAATGTTTGTGTAAGTATTTAAACCTCTATGCTCTGAAGTCCAAATGCTGAATTAGTTACAAATGTGACAGAAGAAAAAGATGACAACTTTCAAGGGGATTGAATACTTTCGCACGCCCCTGTATTGGTAGAAGTATGACTTCAGTTCTAAAAGAACAAATTCCCAGGGAGCATGTGCACCCTGCTGGAGACAGCCACTCACATCAGGCCACAGCAGAGTCTTCAGTAATCGAAACATCAGCTTTTTAGAACGTGGGAGATAAAAAATGGAGTTTCTGGAGGACAAACAGACAATCTGAGCACATACAAACTCCACACCAACAGAAAGTAGGCCATCATTTCAACCCAGGATAGCTGCGAGGCCACAGCATTGACTACATCACAACCATGCCACCCAGGTTTAATATGCCACCTTACGAAATTAAACACAGGTGATCAGAGTTCTGCATGAATTTGAAATGGATCCAATGTAATGCCAAGAATGTCAATGCAGCTCTCGCTCTGCACATGCTGCCTCCTCCTTCTCCCATGTTTATATTTGTCAAGCAGTGTAGCCTAGTAACTCAAGCACCTGATTGTAAATCACATGGCTGCTACTTTAATCTCCACCACTGGTTCACTGCGTGACCCTAATCAAGTCACTTGTTTATTGAAGCAGAAGCAATTTGATATTGCTGTTCACAATGGCTTTTGTTGCGTAACAGGTATGTACTTGTATGCGCTGAACTCAGAGTATAACTGATGCACAAAATGCTGTCAGTTCATGTTCAAAGAGTCTTTTAACTCTTCGCTACCTCTTTGGACTGTATAGTGTCCCATGTCCTTATATATAACACTATATACAGTACAACTATAAAGCATATGTGTTAAGACACCTCTGTGTTGATCATTCTTAAGTTCCTATGGGTCATTATGGTCCAAGTCCATGTTTTTCCAATACTAAACCTCATGTCTTGATAAGGCATTGCATTATAACAGAGTGTTAGCATGTCATGGTATGCAAACCTGGGTCAGCTGACTACTTCTGCTGTGAGCCTCGGTTGGGTAAAGCTGACCAAAACATGAATGGAATGAGCATCCTTTACCTGTGCAAATGACACTTATGTTTATTTTTGCATTTTCTGTTCAAAGCATTACACAATACCCTACACAAAAAATGCTGATTTGACTTTCGTTTCAACTTTCTGGAAGTTAATTCAAAGGATAAGTTTTAGCATTTTTCAAGTCAAAGTTATTTCTTCACAAATGTGGTGTATATGCCATGCAAAATTGTGTTGCAAAGGCCAGGGATTTCTATAAATTTTAAAATACTAGGGGGTTTGCCACTGCTGCTCGCGTTGTGAAGAGGGGGGCTGAACGCACCCCAAGGAGATGTCCCCCAAATCCCCTCTTAAATGGTGATCGAATGGGAAACAAATACAGTTTTTTTTACCACCTCTTTCCTCAATCAGCTGCTGGCTTGCTGCTGCTGGAATGCCGCATGATCTGCATCTCGCGCGGTGCTTCAAACATTTAAAAGCCTGTACAGCAGCTGTCCTACTCTTTGTCTTTTATTTCCAGCCCTGGGCATGGTTAAATCTCTTGGCAGAAAGTCTTGCCTCACCAGACATGAGTTCTTGATATTTTCCATCCATCCATTCTCCAACCTGCTGAATCCAAACACAGGGTCACAGGGGCCTGCTGGAGCCAATCCCAGCGCACAAGGCAGGAATCCAATCCCAGGCAGGGTGCCAACCCACCACAGGACAAACACACACTAGGGCCAATTTAGAATCACCAATCCACCTAACCTGCATGTCTTTGGACTGTGGGAGGAAGCACACGCAGACACAGGGAGAACATGCATACTCCACACAGGGAGGACCCGGGAAGCGAACCCGAGTCTCCTAACTGCCAGGCAGTAGCGCTACCACTGCGCCACCGTGCAGACCCATTCTTGATATCTTTTAGTTTATAATTTAAAAATGGAATAAGAATCTGAAAATCTAACAACATCACATTAAAGTTCTGAAAAGAATAATACCAAACATATATATGTAGGTTTTAAAATAAGCCCGATTTAAAGCATGACAAAAAAACGTGACATTAAAACGTCACATAAAATTGTTGCACAAAATCGTTGCACTTTTAGGTTTAGGATTTTATATATATAGAGCAGATATCTTGCCTGCACTGGCTCTTTACAATGGAGGCAATGAGGCATGAAGAAACACCAGAAAATAAAAGAATTAAATTTACCACATTTGAGTTTCAATAAAAGAATACATGCTTTCAGTGTATGGGCGGCACGGTGGCGCAGTGGTAGCGCTGCTGCCTCGCAGTTAGGAGGCCCGGGTTCGCTTCCCGGGTCCTCCATGCGTGGAGTTTGCATGTTCTCCCCGTGTCTGCGTGGGTTTCCTCCGGGCACTCCGGTTTCCTCCCACAATCCAAAGACATGCAGGATAGGTGGATTGGTGATTCTACATTGGCCCTAGTGTGTGCTTGGTGTTTGTGTGTGTCCTGCGGTGGGTTGGCACCCTGCCCAGGATTGGTTCCTGCCTTGTGCCCTGTGTTGGCTGGGATTGGCTCCAGCAGACCCCCGTGACCCTGTGTTCGGATTCAGCGGGTTAGAGGATGGATGGATGGATGCTTTCAGTGTTTCCGTCATGTGTCTGTGACAACAAAAGGGATCTGGAAAGAATAATTTTATGGGATATTCCTGGAACAATTTTTCTCAAGGTAAGGAATAATTTTCTGTTCACTTGTGTGAGTTTGCACATAAATATGGAAGTCACTCAAAACCAATTGACGTGACCAGTTTACTGTGGTATGGTCTGAGTTGGAGGTGTTTTGGGCATTCACCAAATTAACATGATTCCTGACAAAAATCTATGAATCACACGACCTTGGTGTCATAATCACCTCTAACCCATGAATAGCTGTGTTTGGTCTACTCCAAGATGGGCTTGAAGTGGAGAAGGACAAATCGATTGTAATTGCTTTTACTTCACTACTGGCTCGCAAACTTACCTTGCTCAACTGTTGTAAGCCAGTGAGCAACTGATATTCTGTACTAAATTCTCACTCAGATGATATGTTCAAAACTTTTTAAAAATATGGCAAAATCTAATTAATGAAATCTCTGAGTAAGCATTTATATCGGGGAAAAGGACATTCTCCTTTCTTTGTTATTTTTAAAGATTTGCTCTTGCTGTTGGCTCTCCTCTCTTTCTCTCAGGCTTGTTAAGTTTGACTTGATTGTATGGAATGTTGTTTTCTTCCAATGAAATCAATAAAGTAAAAAAAAAAGCGATTTGGAGGTAATTAGTCCCCTTTTGAGGAATGAAAGATTAATAGAAGACTGCAAGTGCTGAGGTAGTGTGAGTACAACCGGTTTTCTTTTAAAATGACTGAATCTCCTAATATTGTTGGTTTTTGTTCAAAAATGACATGTATAAGCTATTTTACAATGTGTGTGTAATCGCAAGATGCGGATCAATACTTGGCAACTGTCTTGGCTTGAAAAATGGATGTATTCAGTACGTTTTAAGGCTTTTGTTTTCTGGCCATATCTGTGTCTTGTTAACTCCAGTGTAAATCGCCAGCTTGGGCAAAATATTTTTAAAATTCATACAAACTACTGGACTTTGGAACTCAATTTCACAAGGCAAATGCATGTATACCACGTCTGTTTGAAAAATATCGAACTTCTGCTTTAGTGTAGAATGCCACAATGGTTCAGTGGTTAGCGTTGATGTCTGTGTTGACATGTTTTCCCAGGTGTCTATTGGTTTCCCTAAAGTGTGTCTGTGTGTGTTGCATTTTTTTTTTACTTTAATTTGGAGATGGACTTGCTTTGCATTAAGGCTTTGCACCTAGTACTGATAAGCACTACACTTTCTTAATATGCATGCTAGAAAACGGATGGATCAATGAATTAACGTGATTATTACCAATCTAATTCGCCAAAATATAGTGCATAAAAACAAGCATCAATACAAATTTAATAATGAATGCCAATAAAGTACGAGTTGGAAGCAGTTATCTTATTTATTATTGAAGGGAATGGAAACAATTAAACTACAAATGAACATGCACCTTTTCATGTATTCTTTGTTTCATACTTATTTTAGGTTATAAATCATGAAGTGAAATATTCTGTTGAATTAAGCTGTAGAACGTACTGGGTTACACTTACTGCATGCATGCTAGGAAATTGAATAGCATTGTTCTGTTATCTTGACTTATCTTCAGAAGTTATTTCAGCACCAAGACACTGCATACATCTGAATGCCTCAGTCTCTGCGTGACTAATTAGTAAAATTTTTATCACAATCTCTGCTGTGTGTGGAATATTCATTTTTAATAAGTTATGATAAAGAGCTCATTAAAGATCATTTAGGCACATAGTTGAAAGCAAATTTCTACAAAAATATTTCCTACTTTTCCTACTAAGAATAAAATCTTAAGCATTCACCAAACAAGTCCTTAAGATGTGCAACACCATACTACTTAACACTCATAAAAATTATGACCACTGTCATACACGTGCGAGTAGGAGGCAGCTAAAGAGCCTGAGTAAATGTAATGAAACATCTGACCAGGGGGCGGCGGAGTGCGCTGACTGTCTTTCTCAGTTCCCTACACACCTTTCCCGGGAAATCCTGCAAGGTTCTGGCACCTCAGAAGACGTCACTTCCGAAGCCGGCCCCTTTGCTGACGTCACTTCCTAAGCCGGCCCCTTTGCTGATGTCACTTCCGAAGCTGGCCCCTTTGCTGACATCACCTCTGGTTCCAGCCATTTTGATGACATCAGTTCCTCTCCAGGCCTTTAAAGCCTCCATCTTGGGCTACTATAGCCAGTTCTAGTTTGGACTCTGAGAGATGCACATCGTATTTCTGATACAACAAACCCTTTTGCAGCTAGGAAAAACAATATATGGGTGGCTGCCCCAAACCTTTATGATGTCTTTGGCGTATTATTATCACACCACATACTAACAACACACAATTAAACATTCTAAATCTAAACTCACTTGTTTAGTTAACTTATATATTCAAGTAGCTGCACTGGGGCTAAAGTGAAGGTAAGAAATGTTACAAACGAGAGGCGCTCATTCAGTCCCTGTAGTGTTTCCGCTACTACAAACTGAGGACTCAGTTTCATATACTCTTCCATTTTGCTACTCTACATCCTCACAACTTGAGGAACTGTTGCTTTTAGAAAACAAAAAATTGTTAAAAATAAAATGCTGGAAGCTAGGCAACCGACTGCATTTAAAAACCTCTAATATATGTTTATTGAATATTTACCTGACCCAAGCTCTTTATAAAGTATCTTGCAATCAAAATTCAGTTCTTTAATCATCTACTGCAATGTCACATAACGGCGCTTGTGGGCACCTTTCGAGTTCTGTGCTCCTACTTTAAAACAACCGCACATTGTAATGACGTCCCCTGAGCTTTGGCTCTGCGCCTTCAAGTTCAAGAGGAGAGACAGAATCCCAGCTCTTAATAGTTCTAAAAATTGAAAATGATTTCCTGTTCTGCATAAGGCAGAAACAAATAAGAAATGGAAGCAGTAACAAAACATTAATTATTTGAAACTGGCTCATTTAAACATTTAAAGAATCAATATTTAAAGTGATATTATTATGAAAAAGAGTTACAACATATTATATTTAGTCTGGTAAGGATGCCTCATGCACTGCCCTAGGGAAAAGTCCTTTTCTATTTCTGCAGTTGTGGTCTCTCTCCATCAGATACATACTGTATAATGTTTCTTTAGCTGTGACATTAAAAATACAACAAATCTGAACACTGGCATGTATGGCAGAAAGTCTACACTAAACACATTACTTATTTGATATGGTCTGAATGTCCTACATTTCTTGATCTTTTTAGAAAACAAGATGCTTTCAAAATAATTGTAATATACAAATTACAACTATGCATACTTGTGGTATGGTGAGTTCCTTGGTGATTGTGCCATTTTAAATAAATAAATTAATTGTAAGTTGTGCAGCAAGATGCGGGCTCGGGCAAACGGCTGCGGGAAGTTCAGTGGGGGCAGCGAGCTGATTGTCTGTTGCCCACCAGTGCAGTCGACTCTTCCCCAATGACACTCCTCATCTCATTAGGTGGAGTGCCTGCACCAACAAGTTGAAATAGAAGCCCAAATAGACAGAAAAGAACGAACGGAGGTTAAAGGAGAAGTAAGAGGCAGGATCAGGAGAACCTTTGCCATGAGGAAAAGAGGCAGGTGGTCCGGAGTATGCCTCAGTGGAAGTGAGTGGCAGGCCTGCGCTCGAATGTGGGGCTGAGGAAGGGGCTCTCCTATTTAGCTACACAGGATAGTAGAAGGAGTGGTCCCTTGTAGGCGCTGAAGGACTGGCAGAGGGAGATGTGCGTTGGGTTCAGAATGGTGTCCTGCAGACACCGAGGGACTGGTGGTGGGAACCACAACCCAGGATTAAAGGATGACTGCGCCTGTTGGTGGGCATCTGCTCTTGCTGTGTCCTGATGGGATAAGCTGAGGAGACACCAGATTTTAGAAAGATGCACCATGGCTTGTGTTTTTTAAGAAGAACATTCTACCTGGGTTTTAACCTCATTTTTATGGATATTTTTATTCATTTAACAATTTAACCTCCACGATTTTCACATGTTTTATATTGGATTATTTACTTATTCTTTTTGAAGCACTGCAGTTTTGAACACTGTTTATTTTAAATTAAAGCACTTGAGCACTTGCACATACCCTTGCTGTCTGTGTGTGTCCTTGACCAGCTCATCCCTGATTCCGTTATTGACGGTGTAGGCTGCCAAGGACCATGGAGTCAACCCAAACTGTCATAACAAATTTTGTAAATATGATATTGGAAGGTTCTGTCACCAACATTCACTCTGAAAGGGAAAGTTCACTGCTTTTGACATATGGACTTATTATAATGCTGTGTCTTTATAAGGCCTAAACTGTGTTCTCTGTGCCTCTGCCCATTTATGTTCCACATGCAAATTTAAAACCAGCCTACATTTCACCTCCTACATTGATGCCCGCTCGTTCCTGATGTCCGTTGGTATCTGTGCAGCCTCAACAATGCCTTTATGTGTCTCTCCTACTGGTGTATCACAGACTACTGGACTGGAGAGTGAGCATGGCTTGTTCTTCTTGTAACAGCAGTAATAGTATTGTCACGTGTACAGAGGACGCTAAAATTCTTACAAGCATATCCAACCAACATGCAGCACATCGCCAACTCTCTGGTCCCATGATAAACCAGAAGTTATACAGAACTTCTCTTTACATAATAGAAAACGCAGATCCGTCTACCTTTTAGTACAAGCTGTACATTTATTCCGTCATATCCTATTGAACATTTTGTATTGCTTTCAGAGCTTTACAGAAGTGCTTTGTAAAAGTCGTGATTGTAAAAAAAGATGCCTACATGAAGTTATAGTTACTGCGTCTGGTATTTCATGACACCGTCTAATCAATTTCAAGTTTTAGAAACAAAGCCTACATAAAACATTTAATGGAAACCTGCAGCAACTTTAAATTCAGAGTGCACAAATGCCATCAATAGTTCAGCAAAGGAACAGCTAATCAATTAGGGTGGATGGTGGGCTTCTGAATTCAATAAAGGAGTCAGGGTCAAAAAGACAATCCACACTTTATATACATAAAAGGTTTGGTGAGGAGCAGCATTATTAACTATATAATTACACATTCTGGTGTCAGCGAGTGAGTATGTGAGACTGCTCTGAAATGGACCACTTGTCCAGCCCAGGCTTTGCACCTGATATGGATGAAATAAGGGTTCAGAACGTGTAAGGATGGAGAGATCGTTAAATAGATAAACTCCAGACCCATGAGTCTGCATGACTGTTTTTGTATGAATATATTTCTAAATATGTGAACGACCACTCACTGAAGTGCTCTTAACTCAGCATAAAGTTTTCTTTAAAGTAATTCAAGAAGTGTGGACTCTCTACAAAAAGGTAAATACAGTTATCTTTCTTTCTTTCTTTCAAAATAAAATAAAAGCTATTTTTTCTATGATGTATTTTATTTACTATTGCAGGTATGCCACTTATTAAATCCTACTATTATCTACAGTAACGGCAGCGAATACACTTGACTTGAGCATTCCTAGTTTTCCTACTCTTTCTCTGTACATTTAGTATTCGTTTGCTCAGAGGTTGATGTGCTTGCTGCTTCCTGAGCAGCTCTTCTTTTCTCCACCCTTGCGGCCTGCTTCTTCTCTTCTTTTGTCGGCATCTTTTTACATTAAAACTGATTAAGTCAGTGTTTGTGTTGCAATTGCTAAGTACTTTTCCTTAATTTTTCATTTAAGCTGGCACTTAAGTCTTCAATCTGCCTCAAGAATGATTTAAGATATGAAGAGGCAGGGGAAGTGATGGCGAAGGTGGTAGGGAAGAGAACAGCGCCTATACGCATGGTCCACATGGAAGTCAATCATCATCCCGAAAGCAGATAGCAGACATCACGTAGTATATGTGTACCAAATTTCAAGTCAATATGTGAACTGGTTTGTGAGCTACAGGTGATTTAAAATCCTGGAGAGACAAACGAACAGCCACAGTAGTGTATTATATGTAAAGATTTTTAATTGCTTTTTCTTTTCCTATTTTTATTTTTTTCATTTCTTGTAAAGCACTTTGAGCTATATCCGTTCTATGAAAATCTGTTATAGAAATAAAGATGTTGTTCTGATACGGCTTAGAACACAGACTATGATTCATTTCCTTCCATCTTGAAATCAGTTTCACAACAATGCAAAACACAAACTTTTGAAGTTTTAGTTTTGATAAAATCAAATTACTGCCTGTAGATGCACGGCTGCACCGACATTCAAACTATTTAGTGGAGTTGACATTGACTCGAGGACTGAAATCCCAGTAATTCTGCTATGAAATTTAAGCCCTCCAAAATTGTATAATGAGATGTAAACCCTACATTAAAATGTCGATGATATTCAAGGGGTTTTGGTAAAAAGGACACTGTATTCATCCCCTCACCTTCTCGTAATACCACATAAATACCAATGCCATCAGTTACCTGTCTGCTTTGCCAAGGCTGTTATTAAGGCAAAGATCCAGACATTGAAAGTAGGAGACATTGAGTTACTATTGAGACATTGACTTGCTAGATTTATGTGCAACATGGAGAGAGTGCAGCAATAAGGTTAACTATTTACTTCAGTTCCTAAGACAATACAACTCTAGATAGATAGATAGATAGACAGATAGATAGATAGATAGATAGATAGATAGATAGATAGATAGATAGA